>VXBL01002641.1:1016505-1040392 GCA_013400195.1 Aramus guarauna | reverse complement strand
TTTTTTTTTTTTCTTTTCCTGCCTCCCTCCTCTTAAACTACTCTAAGCCATCCCAGAAATCACAGCTTTCCTCTTTGCCTCCCCCCTTGGCTAAACCATCAGTCACTATTGATTATCCTCTGACATAGAAAAGGTGATGACTTTTCCAGAGAGTCCTGGAAATGCCTGACCGTGATCTTGGGCAGAGACAGCCACATCCGTGCCACCAGCAGCACAAGGGATGATGTCCCACTCCCCTGAGTGCGATGCCACTGTGAGCCAGCCTCGGGGGGGAACAGCTCTGCTGGAGGGACCATAATAAATGGTTCTTGGGTCCAGTCCTTGATGGGAGCAACCCCAGGATGATATCTCCAGGGAATCAGCCTTTGGGAACAGACTAGTAAACACTAACCTTTTCATGAGTACATATAAGAAGGTTGTTGTTCAGTTGTGGGCTTTTTTTTTCCTTTCTCTTTTTTTCCCCCTCTCCCTTAAAGGGAGAATAAATTAAGAGTTTATCTGTAATTTTCTCAGCAGGACAACTGCATTGAAGTGCCAGGCAGGATCCCCCATTGTATAAATCAATGCGTTTTATCACAAGCTTGGGCCTTCTGGTAATAAACTAAACAAGAGCTGCTGCTTTCTTCATGGATGTAATCAGCAAACAGGTGAGCACAAGAGCTTTCCTCATACTAATGGGGGGGAGGCAGCTAATTTGACCTGGAGTGCGGATTTAGTCTCTCCTGCAGCGGAGCTGTTTTTGCAGTTATCTCTCCAAGTCCAGCCTCTGTGGCTTTCTGTCTTATTTCCAGTCCAGACATGCTCTGGAAACCATTACCATATTTATAAAGCTACCTGGACTCACCGAGCATGCATGAAAGGGTTAGAAAGACATATCTATTTTACCAGCTGTGCAGCCAGCACCTGTAAGTGAGAAAAGGAGGGGAAGGAGGTAAAGAAGAGAGGTTATTCTGCATTTGCTGTGTAGGAAAAGTGCATATGGTCCTTCAAAGGTAGCATGCATTAACACTAGAAAGCAGAACTACCCATCTTGGTTGGATAAATCTGCCCTTGACGGCAAGCAGCAGGTTACCTCATGACCCTATGTAGATTTACTACAGTGCTAGGGCGAATTTCCAGGAGTGTACCTGTTTTCTTGCATCATAGGGCAGATAAGTGGAGAACATGAGCTGTGATAAGGAGATTTGGGGGACAGGGAGCAGGAGCAGTCTGTGTTGCAGGTTCTAATTCCAGGCTGAGGCGTAGGGTTAATAGGTGATTTTAGCCAAGCAGGAGGATTGTGATGATTATAACAAAACATATCTTCTTTACCAGCTAACGAGCATTGGTAAAAGGCCTTAAATCCTTGGACAGGAGATGTCCAGGATCTAAAAAACATGATCACAGCTATTCTAAATAAAAGGTTCCTGGTATGGTATCTTCTTTATCACTCATCTAATCCCTTAGTGGTCTAGTAAATCTGAAGAAAAAGGCAGTAAAAAATAGTCTTGAATAAAATTATATGAATTATATGAATATAATGTATTGTTACAAAGAGTCCATTGCTTGGCCTGGGGCACTGAGGACTCACTATTCCACAGCAAGGACATTTGGGTAGCATGTCTTTTTGGGGAAGCCTGCAGGGGATTCCCATTCCTCCTGAGTTCACATGCTTAGGTTTTAAAAAGAGCTGCTCTTTCAGCTGCTGGGAACGTGCTGTTTCATCTTCATCTTTGAAGAGAAGATGATAGAGAGATTGCAATGCTGTCCTTCATGTGTTAGGTGGAAGAAGCAGCTGCACAAGCCACAGGGATGGTTTTCTGCACAGAGAACAGGCCATATTTGCTAAGTGTTTAGTGGGCCTGAGAAGTGTGGACTAAAAAAAACACTGTAAAGGTTAGGAAAAAAAAATAATCTTTGGGCTTCTTGGACTTGTCTTTCTGTAGTAGCACAGACTTGAAGAAGATAACACAGAGACATGATTCTTTTTGCTTTCTCTGGTGAGAGCAGATCAGTGGCTACTTACACCTTATATAAGAGAAAAGAAAAAAATATTGATCCAGAGTTCCCACATCTATGATCTACATCCTTGTGCTTCCCCTAAAGAAAATTTATTGCTCTCCATCAGCAATAAATCAGAAGCTGGACTTTCCTGTTCCCTCTCAGACAGATACACTGTTGTACAGCATGAGAGAAACTCCCCGACGTGGGGGATATGAAGGTTTAACACACAAGCAAGTTCGGATAACATTTCAGAGCTAGGAGAAGAAAGACGGATCAGATGCCAATAGGATGGAAAATAATAAGCTTTTAATTATATTTAATTCATGTAATAGCTGTATTTAGTATACTAATGTATAAATAGATATTTATACTAATATTTATGAATGTAAATATATATTTGTAAATATATATTTATTAAAGCAAACTAAATAAATACATATTTATAAGGGAATATTTAGTACATTTAATAAACCTACACAACTTGCTGCCATGCTGGAGGATAAAACAAGGTGAACAAAATTGGAAGTGAACCGAAGCAAAAAATAACCTTAGATTGACACTTTCTCCCTAATGGATCCCAAAGCTCTGTTTTACTCTAATTTACACACAAGTAAGAGATTTGGTTCTGATGCGCAGCAGTCTCTGAGATGAGATGCCATAATTGTGTAACCAGAATAGCAACATCACAGCTGAGTGCAGGTTGGGAAGTAAAAGACTGCTTTTTTGATGAAACTTGGGCAAACTCCTCAGACGGGTGAACGTATTCCCAGTTTATAGCAAATAAAGTCCTAACCACTGTATGCAGCTGAGAGGATGTCTATATACAAGGGAAACATAAGCTTTCTAGAGTTAGATTACATCAGGTTGGAGGTTGATGAGCCCTCCAACCTGAGAAAAGCCCAGAAAAAAAGTAGAATGAATTTGCCCAATCTAAGCAGGGTACTGCTAGTTTAAAGCGAGCTGTACACCACTGTATAGACACTGAATCCCGGAGGAGTTCAGAGAACAGGGCATTTGGCTTTGACCCCAGGGTTAATTTAGCTGTTCTTGCAAAATGAGAAATAGGAATCCAGGTTCTCGTCTCCTCTGCTATGGAGTCAATTGAGTGGCACAAAGGTAAAACTGGCGTGAACAAGAATTGGGATCTCTAATGAACAGGAACCACTAGGAGCTTTCCAATACTTGCAGGAGATGTCAGGGCGATGACTGCCCAAAACAGACTGGCACAGGAGGATGGAGAACAGTTTCCCCTGGGTTGTTTCCCAAACTTGTTCTGGAAACAGCTGGGATATTTACTGCAGGAATTCAACCCTGGGATAATGCTCTTTGGGATCGACCGGTATCTTAATTAGTCCTACATGCTTTCCTCCAAATGAATTTCTCTAAGACCCAATGACATATATGCGCCTGGGACTGTTCTCTGTGTGAGGTACAGAAGTCCCCTCTGGTGTGACACCTCAGACACAGTCACACAGAGCTGCACTGGTCATTTCCCACCTCTTCCTCACCAACAGAAGATTTCCTCCCTCCCATCACTTGTCGAGGTGATTATTCCTCTGCAGCTGTAGATTGCTTCTGTCAAAACCTCATCCACAGCTTCTTTGAAGAGTTCAAAGCTGCTCTCAACCTAAAGCTGCTGGATTAACACTGGGTCTTGACTTAATTCTGCTGAAACAGTTCATCCTAGTCCCTCTCATAGCCACCTCTTCTAATCCTGCAGTTATTTTTATGGTCCTTAAGCTTTCCAAGCCCTTGTGTCTCTCCCCAGGCACTGCATGGAGCAGTTCATGGCTGCAGACGCAGGACTCCTTGCAAGAAGACAGACGTACTTTGCTCAGGTGAAAAACAACTCTAGAGATACTTCTTCTTTTTTTTTTTTTTATCCTTTTAAAACCCTAGCCTTTGGAGGAGCGCCAGCTGATTTTAATACCCAGGGGACTCAAGTATAATTGCCAAAGAGGAGGATGCAGCCAGCTTTGCTATTACCTTCGCCACAGACAGGAAGCCATTCAGCCAGACGCCTTTTGAGCGAGAGATCAGGTCATCTCAGCGCTGACTCAAAAGCAACCAACCCCTCTCTCATCACTTAGATTTAAATCATAGCTCTTTTTCCCACTCCAAGGTCTCATTAATGCCCCCGGACTCGTGATAGGAACAGTAGAAATGTAGTATCCTTGCCAGCTTGGGATTGTTATTTCTGTCATACTCAGCAGGAAAATGGAGCACTGCTTGGTTTTGTAACTGGATTAAAACAAACTGCAGCACAGGATTTGATCTCAACCCTCCTACTTTTCAGCAATGTGATTTAACCTAAGTCCATTTTCTCTCTCCATGCAAGAGGAACATCATGGTATCAACATCTGTCTTCAGCACTCGCTGCCCTGGGCCTGCTTCGCATGCTGGATGGATCTGTGAATGAACACTTTTCAAATGCTATAAATACTTTATGAATTTCTATCCACTTACTTTAATGGGGGATTGTAAAAGCATTTAACCATATTACACCCAATCTCTCAGACACTGCATTATTTCAACAGAGCTATTTTATTAGAAGCAACTGGCACAGTTGCTGTGATATTATTTAAATATATATGTATAATATATATATATTTCTCAAGCCAGACGAAATCAGATAGCAGGGAAACAGCCATGGAAACTCTGTGTCTCAGGTTTGTTCTAATGCACTCGAAAGGCTTCATGGGCCTTGCATGACTGCATGCAGGCTTCTTAAGTGACTCTGGTTTTATAGACTGGGCTGAGACTTGAGTCTGGGCATCTGGTGGTCTTCCTCCTCTCCTGCAACACTAAATCCAGGTGTAAACATGTGGCATTGCTTAGAAACACAGCCAGAGAGAGTCCCTGCTGCTCAGCCTGAGACATCTCTCATGGAGGACACCTCAAAGTCCCCGTCTGACTGGGACTCAGCTGTGAGATTATTTCCTATTTTGCTTTTGCTGGAGACCAGCAGAAGCAGGCAGAAGAGACAGTTTGTATCAGCCATGCCAAGTAGGATTCTTTCAGATCTGCTTAAGGCTTTTGCTAAGAGACCCAGTAGTCCCTACCCTGACCCCATCTCTGCTTCAGCGGTGAATCGCTTGTGCCACAGCTCCAGGAGACCCAGCCCCAGCATCCCAAAGCCCCTCAGCACCAAGTAGCGAAGAAAGGCCACCCTACATCAGACTAACAGTACCTCACTCAGCGGAGGATGAAGATGCCACTTTCTTCTTCTCCTCACACCCCCTCCATCCATTGTTTATTTCCAGCATTGCACAAAGGCCTTTAAAAGCCCGTTGAGCTGCTTTTGACCATGTCTCTCTTGGGTAAATGAATTTATGGTCTGCCAGCCTGATTTATGAATGCCCATTCTACTTCGAACAGGAGGGCTGGTGATTTTATACCTCCAGCCATGCGGGACAGTGAGCTGTTCTGATCAAAGAAGCACAGTTTTTTTTCTGGCATGATTGATTCAAGCCTGAAGAATTACAGCGGGATCACACTTGCACACTGCAGTCATCAGAGGTCAGAGGCATCTTCTACCATCAAAGACACCAAATCTGAAGCCTGGGAAGCTGGAAGATTTTTACCCTTACTAATACCTCCTATTACCCCCCAAATCAAGCAGCTGTTCAAGTCTCTAAAACTCATTGATGTTAAAATGATAACATACCAGTTGGGTTTACTGGTTGTCCCTCCTGGGTCTCAGCTGTTGACACACCAGAAAGAGCAGCTCTGCAGTGGTACAGATATTCCAGCCCTGGTGTGCAGGTACTGAGTGCTGATGGACTGAGGCACCTCAGAGGTTTAGCCCTCCAGGATTTGTGCAGTCAAGGAGTCTGGCTACCTCACTGGTTCTTAGCATCAGTTATTAAAATACTGGACATGTCTGTTTGCAGATGGCAAACTGAATTTTATATAAAATTCCATATATAGTGGTTCAAATGCTTTTTAAAAAACTTTCCTATCAAATACCTCTAATTCACAAATAAAGCTGCTTTTTTTTTTTTTTTTTTTTTTTTTTTTTTTTTTGGGAAAATAAAAAAAAAAAAAATGTTTTTTTTTTTTTTTTTTTTTTTTTTTTTTTTGTGGGACAGATAACACACACTAAAAAGTTATGCTACAGTTTTCAACCAAATAATCTTTTCCATGCCAATATCCAGCCAAGCTTTTTTTCCCAAATCTTCTTTACCTTGTGACTCCTAATCAAAGTCAAAGAGGTATAAAGTATAAGAAATTCAGAATTTCTCCTTCCATCTGTCCAGAAAGGAAGGTCACAAACTACAGTAACTTTTGGACCTATTCATCAAACACTTGGAAGTCACAACTCCCAGATTAAGAGAGCAGTGATTGATGATACCTTTTCCAGGGGTTACATTGGAAAAATGTGCTCCTTATAATGGAAACAGAGAAGAAATTAGTTCTCCTATCTCTCTTGAGTTTTTGTGAAAGTGGAAAACTGCAGATAAGAGGCTAAATCCCAAAGTCTTTCCTCCAAAACCCTGCCCACTGAGCTTTAAAGTTCTTTTATCATTTTCCTCCCTTTACATTTTCTCTGCATGCCCCTTGCCTAGGAGGGAGTCATAATGTACCCTTGGATAGTGGTGGCTCATCCTGACTATTTTAGCTACATGAAAACAGGATGCTTTTAGCATAAACTTTAGTTAAGCTCTCTTAAGATTTATTGGTCCAGGACCAATAAAACCTATCATTCAAGTTTCACTGGCAACTCTTCTGACTTTTAACAAAAAATGCACAGTTTCCATATGCCTTTAGTTTCATGCTTCCCTGTCATGCTTTGGTCTCATGAGGTGGTCAGGCACTGCTACAGTAAAACTTAGGGAAAATAAGGAAATATTTGCAATATGACTCATTAATACCACATGTCCCTCAGTGCACCTGTGTAAAGTCACCCTGCTGGAATTCATCACTCTAGCAAAAGAGAGAAAAAGAAAGACGGGAGATATAAAAGAGTGGCCCAGATAAGACGTAAACTCTCAAATGTAACGGGGAGGTTTATAGCTGTGAAGGACTCCTCATTCCCAGTCCCAGTGACAGGGTTGTTTTGACAGGGCTGTTTTGACAATGCTGAGAGGAGTGAGATCAAAAGACGCTGATCTGTTAAAGGACTGGACCCACAAAGAAGAAGAGGACAAAGCTGTCAAGAGCATAAAGCCGGGGGCTGCAGCAAGCGTGCCGTAGTGGTTACCGAGGAGAGCGGATGACACCGAGGCAAAGTAAATGCAAAGGATAGACATTATGGGTGCAGAGTTTTTATTTCAGCTTTTTTTTTTTCTCCAAGCACAGGGTATTTTCAAAACAAAACATGACTTTCATTGTCAAGAGAAGCTGTTTCTAAGTTATTGCTCACAGTTATTTGCTGGAGGCTCTGGAAGGTGGGGTGGAAGGGTACAAACTCTGGCTACCACCTGTTCTGTTGATGTTTTTAAGAAATGTGGTTGGGAAGGATCCGATCAGGATCCACTGGGAGATTCAACTGTTGAGAGGCCAGGTTGTGTGGCCCTTACTACATGAAAATGAAGACACAGACTGGTCCCTTGGGAAGAGTTTGGTCAGAGGGTTTGTATCCAGAGCTAGAGGGGAATCGAACAGGCTGTCCTACTCCTGTGTTTACAGAGATGTCATACCCCACACTGTGGAAATCTCTTTTTCTGCCTGCAGAAAAAAAAAAACCAACAACAACAACAACAAAAAAAACCTGTTCTATTACAAACAAAGACTGAATAATGAAAAACAGAAATTAAAAGCACGGTTCATCAAGCGGTGTAATGACAGCTATCAGCATCTGCAGAGAGCAAAACCCATCCCCACAGCCACAGCCAGGTCCAGATTGGATCATGGGGACCCAGGACAGAATTGCATCTCTTAGCAATACTGTCATGACATCCCTGTTTTAGATGCAGCCACCACTTGCAGAAGAAAACCCTGTACATGCCATGTGCCTACATGAAAGCCAAGACATGTGAAATATGAAAATGATCACAGCTTAGACGGAGGATGCCAAAGCTAGTCTGAGAAGTCCTGGGTGTTAGCCAACAAGTAACTTACAATGCATAAGATGAACAATTATCCAAAGACAAATCAGTGCCGTGCAATTTCTAGTAAGGCATCAGGCTATCATTTCTACACTGGATAAACACCACCTGCATTGTTTCTCCAGGGTAACAATGGTTTCTCTATTTCTATCACTTTACTAGGAAATCTCTGACATCTCCTTGGGGCTGCCTAACCATCCCTTTAGGGTCACAAAGACTAGTGCAGATATTTTAATTTTTACCCCACTGCTTTCCTGTTGCCTCTTAACTTCTGCAGCGTGTGTATCCCCACGCTGGCCCCGTAACCTTGGACATCAGCCCAGATTACAGTCCAAAGCTTCACATCCAGGCCAGGCCTCTAGAAGCCCTTTCCATCGTAACATTTCTAAATAGATGTGACCTTTCTTCTCCTGCCTTGCAGCCAAAACTTTTGTCCAGCCTCTCACTTCGTATCTCATAATGACTGCAGGGACTGCCCTTTCCTCTGGTATTAACAAAGGCAGCCTGGCTCCAGTCACGCATCTTTCCAGGATACGGATGCAGAGATCCCTTTCCCAGCCCACTGCTGTTGGCGTGTCATCCCTCCATATCCTCCCCTCCGGTGCCACCCTTTCTCTATCACTGCAAACATACGTTGCACATACTTGTTGTATGTCCATCTTCACCCACGCTCTCCCTCATCTGTCATTCAGCTTGGAAAGGTTGGTCCTCACCTTCAGCTGGCCCCTGGTGCCAGTCTTCCCTCACCCACTTCTTCCATCTTCAAACAAGTTATCCTTGTGTTTATCCCATACTGTTCCTCATGCTCTCTTAAACATCTACAAGGCTTTCTCGTCATAGTCCCCCAAACCGCTTCCTAAATCAGACTCACCACTCTGATGTCTGCATGACAATTACTTTTCTGGCTCTGGTCTCTCACTCTGTCCCACATCTTCTCATTATTTCCCTACATTCCTGTCTCTCTTATGCATTTCTTGCTTTATACCTAGATGGAAAGCTCTTTGAAACAGTGTTTGATTTTCATTCTTTATGTATAGCACCTAGCATATACATGATCCAGTCCCAGCTTAAGAAGAGTAGTGACACGGAAATGACAAAAGACAATTGTGTGTCCCTTTTCCTAAGTAGAAAAATACTACTTTAAATTTCTGTGAAATTGGATTCTCATTTGCCCTCACATCGTGGTCACAATTGTGCCTATATAACCATGATGTTCAAGCCCTCAGCAGTGGCTCTGGGATGTTACTGGCACATGCAGTACTGCATGAATATCTGCTACCCAAGAGGAAAACTCTAGAATTAGATAGCAGGGGATGTGCCAGGGGCAAGTGAGAATAAATAGTAAGAAATTACCCTTGGATACTAGAACACATCATCCCATATTCCTAAAAGCGAGAGCATTTTTGCTTAGTCGTATGACTGGTAGCAGCATCTGTCACTTCACCAGAATAGCAGATCTCTCTTGTTGAAGCAGGGAGAAAACAATTTACAGGAGGAAGCTTGTTCTTTCGACACACGCTCAGGACAAATCAGCCATCAGTCACTCCTCCTGCTAATGCTGTTTCTCAATTCAGCAGTAACTGCAACATCTTATCCCGTGTTTCCCAGCCCTGGCTGGTGCTGTATGCCTTTGTCCATACCATAACCAGAAATGAGGAGTGAATTTGGCTGCAGACTTCCANCATTCGAGACAGCAAACATTTCAGCTTGTGACAGCCTCCCGTCACTCCAGCCACCTGGTGTCTTGCATCTGAAATGCTAACCAAGCTGGGGAGTCAGGCTCCGCTTCCTCTGCTGACTGTTCTGCCCTGAAATAACAGGTCTGGGATGGCAGGGAAGGGTAGGGGAAATAATAACCCATCCCCTCTGTCATTTGATGGGACCCCCACTGTTCACATGTCCATCGGCTTCCCGGCAGGCAATCACAAGGCATTTAAGGCCTTTGGTCCATGCTTTCACTGTAAACTTAATCTGTGTAAAGCATTTCCTGAACTCCCAGAGCCTGAAGACCTTTTAGACGGCTCCCTGCAAGGATGCAGGTAGAAAATGCAGCAAGCGGTGCTGAGGTGAACATCAGCTTTACGGGAAGCGCAGTGCTGGAAAGAAGAGTGGCCGCCAAGGGAATGTGAGTGTGGATCTGACTCTGGCTCCTTGTAAAGAGCAGCAAAGTGACCTGAGGGCATAAATAAACTATGAAACAAAACTTTAAAACATGCAGCAGTACGCATTTAAACAATGCCCACCTAACCTTGGAAACAATACCATTTCCCTGTACCACATTTTCGATTTGTGCTAAAGTCATGTTTAGGGTGAGTTAATGCCGCTGAGCAGAAGAGAGGTGGATTTAAAAT
This sequence comes from Aramus guarauna, assembly GCA_013400195.1. NCBI lineage: Eukaryota > Metazoa > Chordata > Aves > Gruiformes > Aramidae > Aramus > Aramus guarauna. The sequence continues at coordinate 1,030,008 of VXBL01002641.1, read as the reverse complement.
GAAAGCAGCCACCTGTGAAATCAAAATTACTGTGTTTTGTACTGAAACAATATTCAAATGAATTTTGGGGGAGGATCTGGGAAAAGTTGCGCTTTGCATTTCTGTTCTTCCCCGTGATTTGCATTCCTCAGCTGGACTTCAGTTCCCATCACACACTGTGCTCCTCCCTGGGGTCAGGTGACTGTCATATTAACAACTCCTGATTCAAGATCAGACTACTTTTTGAAAGACTGGAGTTTCCAAAGGGATGGAGATTCTTACTTGAAACAAACCCTTATTATTTAGTCTTTACTTGTAGTACCAAAAGGAATTGGCATAGAGATTGATTTTCTGCACTGATAGCCAGGGAATATGAGAATTTCTGGTGCATAGCTTTTATTCTGGAGGTAGAAAAGTATATTTTGTTTACCCAGTATATAGATAAGATATTAACATCTCTCCAGGAAATCACTGGACTTAATGCAGTTATGAGCAAACAGTAGAAAATAGTGAACTACCTCTCGTCCCTAGAAAACAAAGGTTGGGATATCTTTGTATTTCACAAAAACACATCGGTAGATTTTAAAATAGCTGTACAGCCTTCACATGAATCTTTGCCCTGGAGTTGTAAAGGAGTCCTTCCTTCCAACCTTCCTGATGTGTTTGTTAGCTTCTGTAACCAGATCCTGAATATGTATTTCCCCTTTATTTGTTTGCAGCTGTAATCCCCAACAGCATCTAAATTGGTTCCCAAGGGTGCATCACATTGTCTGTTTCTAGAAGTATGTCAAGTCTGGACAACCCTAGCAGGTATACACATGGGTACCACATATATAGTCTCTGAAGCAGTTTTTGGAAACATTTTGAATGTATTTCATACAGGAATAACACAGCTATCTGTTTGAGAGATGGGGACATTCCACGTAAGTACTCAGTGTTCAAAAATTAATGAATGCCATTGATTGAGTTTATCCTAGTAAATTAAAGAAAATTCTCGCAATTTTAGGATAGAAAAGGTACATTTCCTCACATGTACATTACCATCTGGCATGGAGATGTATTAATATCTTGCAATATTTAGGTCATGAATCAAATCTAAGTCCTTATTGCACATTCAGAGAAAATTACTTTCCAGTGACATATGGCATAACCTTCAACTTCTATAAATTAATAAAATTCTAGAAAATCTACTCAAATTCATATATTTTGTACCCACATTTTATTTATACGGATGCCGTTAACCACTCTTAATGTTGAAGGTCTTAGGTCAATACAGAGAGTTTATTGCAAAGCTAAAGGGAATCACCTTTCAGTGACCCAGGGTGTGAATTTCAATTCCCACCGGTCAACGAGGAGTTCTGCTCTTACTGACTGGTGATACACACAGGACACCAAAATTATATACTGGGTCTTATTAAAGAGTTTTTAGAAGGGACACAGTTTTAGCTGGTTACAGAAATGCTTGTCAAGGGAATCAAGTTTGTTGAACTGTGTGGATTTAACATATGTCTTGCCAGAACTCACCTGTTACTTTTCCTGTTCTTAACAGACTCTCTGTGACCTCAGAATTCATGATGCAAAAATCAGAATATATGGGCAATTTGTCTTTCATTAGTAGCAGGTTTTTTTATACAACTGAGTAATAAACTGCTTAGAAAGGGAAGAAAATCTTGCTTCACAGTGCCTTGGTTAAGTTTTACTTTTTAAATTGGCTCTTATTTGTTAATTTTTACAAAAGCCATGTTTGTCTGAATCGTATTTCTCCATTAGCACTGGGCAAAACAACACTGAAATGTGCTGCTTTCAGGTTAAGCTCTCAGGATGTGGGTCTATAAGCTAGAAGTGTAGAATTAAAGATGGAAAATGCCACATAATGTATCTAGTGTTTTTCTGGCTCCTTGTCCATGCTTCCAGCTCATTCACCAGTTCACACATTTTGTTTAGTTACCATGTTTGATTTACCTCCTCAGCCCAATCTCTTCATCCATCCACTTTTGCACCTGAGTCCACATCACTGTGTCATCTCCCCCGGGTTTTGCTGCTGCTCCCTCCAAAGCCCCACCTTCTTGCCTAGGCTTTCCCTACATCTCAGTCTCTTTCTCGTCACTGCTCTGTTCCTTCCAACCCCTTCCTCTTCCCCAAGGTAAAGATTGTTTTTGACTTCCCTTTCCCCCAAAGATCAAAAAGATCCTGAAATCCAAATGATCCTAACCTAAATCTCTCCTTTCCTCTTTCAGTAATGCCCTAACAATATACCTGCCTTGGCCACCATGTTGCATTTGTGCATTTTTTATTTTTTTCCACCTGTCTCAGTGGACTACCTATTCCTCAGTCTGCAGTTTACAAGAAAAACATTTTATAGAAAGACTTTGAATCCCTTTTTCTCTCTTTCTTTGCACACACCCACTTCTTCAGTTCCTTCTATCAGATAAAAGACTCAGATCAGGTGGCTGGAATTTGAGGTTGTCAGTGTTGATGTAGTAAATTAGAGGCTCATTTTTAACAATAAGAGCAATTAGTCATCAGAGCAGGTTCCTAAGAGGTATGGTGAGTCAGCCGCTTTTGTGAAGCTGACTAACTTTTCTAAAGGCTGTATTTTTGAATTAAAATCACAAGTTCTTAACCTTGATGAGAGAATCACTGGGTGAGCTCCTGCAGTTTGTGTTTTGCAGCAAGTCAGGCTGCAATCATCCTAATGGCCTTCTTTGGCCTTAAAAAGATACGTGACTTCTTGTCCTGGGTGGATTTCAAGTTCGAGGATTTTCATATCTTTCCTCCTGCCCAAATTCATCTTGCTTTTCCTCCTCTGCTTTTTCCATATCCTATGTACTGTTTATTCCTCCCAAGCAATTTTCTTCGTAGATTTTTCAGTAGTTCACATAGTTCAGTAGATCAGTGCATGGAGATCTTTATGTCTGACTTCTTATGATGTGAGTTTATAACTTTCTGGTATAAAAAAATAACTTAGACTATATCCCTTTGGGCACAACATCGGCAACTCCAGTCAGCATTACATGGGCAATATAGAAGATTTCTGAACTGTTCATCTCCTGATCTTCAGTGTACCTGCCACTGATCCAGTCTAGTCAGAGGTAGGAAAGAGGATTACAAGGACTCCCAGTCTGGGAAATGCACGTGTGAAAAGGAGAAAGCAGAATTGCTTAGGACGGCGTGCGGGGAGCAGCGATAGGTCCTGTGCTCTTCCCTGGCATCATTATTAGTAACTTCTAGAGACATGGTAGTAGCCTGGGTGGTCTTCTCATCTGACTGAACTGGCACTTACAGCAGTACAGGAACGTGGAAGGGTGCAATAGCAAAATGATCCACCTAAATAATCAGAGCCAATTCCGCATGATTTTAAAATTTTTTACAAAATATAAATATAAATTTATCCTAAAGCTTGTGTCTTAATGATAGTCCATTTTCCAATGCAGAAAGTATTTGATATGTCTCCTGTTGGGCTCACATTCCTCTAAATAATGATTCTTTTCCTTTCTTTTCCTTACAAACGATTCTGGGCAAATATATTTTCTATAAAACCTATGGCTGCAACAGAAAGTCAGACCTCAGGAGGAAACTTTTGCACATCTCTTTAGTAGGCTGGCAATTTATCTCGCCCGGCCTCCCCTTCCCTCTCCTCTCTTTCTAACTCCTGACTCCTGGCTTTAAGTACTTCATCCAATCAAAGCGTAAAAAGTTTAAACAAAACAAAAAAGAAAACTTAAGTTGGATGTCAGGAAAAGATTCCTATCAGTGAGGTCTGCCAGAGTATAGAATAATCTCCTGTTGGGAGCAGTGGGAGTCCATCACTGGGATAGACTAAAACTAGATGAAACTAAAATCAAAATCAATATCATCATTAAGGGAAGCAGCCTGAAAGGCTGAGGGATGGACAGGAAAATTTGATGCCCCTAGAGTTTAAGAAAATGCCTGTGACCTGCTGTCTAGCATTTAACCAGGGTTTTGATCAGAATGACACATGGAACACGAAGGGTTTTTTCAGCGCTTTTTTTTTTTTTTTTTCTTAGTTATTGAGTAGTTTTTCATTTTTAGAGGGGGGGGTCTTTGGGTAGAGAAAAGACACAATATTCAATATGTTATTTAAGACAAATATGTGAAGCGTGTGACTGATAAAGTAATTTATTAACCGTGATTTTCTACAATGGGGAAACAACTCAGGATCTAGCACTGGCCACCGATCATGCTGTCTAATAATCCAAACAAACAAACTGTATGGGGCTGTCTGCTTTTTCTTGCAGTCAGCTGGAGTGCAGCTGTGTGCACCAGCTTGGAGGATCTGGACCTTAGTTAGCTTTCAGGCTCTGTCCCTGACATCTCCTGGCTCAAGTACATCTATTTAAGGTCAGATTTTTCCAAAACCAAAAATAAATTGGAACAGATGCATTAAAAAAAAATAATCATTGTGGTTTCTGAGCATGGGGAAGTTTGGCCTTTGGTGTGGGCATCTGCTCACTGCTTTGTTTCCATATTTTCACATCCTTGGAAGAAACACTCTGCTAATGGGGCACTTGGAGAGGACTGGAGTGCTCCCATTTAACTAAATGCAGCGACTTACATATACAGAAATAAACAGCAAGTCAAAACCCAAAGGCATGGTAGCACTACAAAATATTGCTGCTAAATATTTTTCATTAATAAATTCTCCAATTACTGAACTCATGCAAACTTTGATCTAAAACCACTTTATCTCCTTACCAGGACTGGGGTTTTCCATGGGGAAATACCCAATGACATACCCAGCTTCAAAAAACAAAGTAAAAAATCTGCTCCCTGATAGGAATAACAGTGGTCCTCTCCTAAACAACCCAGAACACTGTTATTTTTGTCATAAACCTTTCAAACAAAAACAACAACAAACACCCCCAATCTGTTAGAAATGCACCATTTCATTTCTCCCACCATATCCCCCTGACACTAGTAATTCCTGGTCCTCCCCATCTAGCTCCTTGCAGTACCCCACCTTGATTTCTCCTCATGCACTTGCTTTTGACAGCCTTTGTAAAGGATAGCAGAGAGTGTGTGTTAGCTGCAAAATAAAGTCATGTTTTATTGTTCTGACCTCTGTAATGCCAGATGTAAATCAGCCAATTCCCTTTATTAATGATTTGTAGACAGCACTGTTTGAACAGAATGATTTTGTTTTATCCCAGAAAAAGAAAAATTTAAAAGAAAAAGAATCTCAGCTCCTGGAGATTGATTCCTGCTGTCAGGAATCATTAGGTATTTGGTACTTCTGGAGGTGTTGGGCTGTGGGCCCATGTTGGATAATCCCTCAATCCCTAAATCATTTCACTGTAAACATAATCTTTGAGTAACAAAGTCGGTCTTGGGTATCTGCCAACATCGTGGGATGAAGCTTGTCAAATGATTTCTCCAATTGCCTTTGGATGTAAATGGCCTGAAAGCTCAAATGCTTGGCAAGGCTGGGGGTGCTGAATCAGCAGAGAAAAAGCAACGTGCACCCATTCTGCCCCAGAACCCCTTCTGCTGCCATCTGGGAAACCCCAATGAAATCCTCCCCAGGGTCACACCATCCTCCAAGGAGCTTGTGCTCACCTACTGCCTGAGCCATCTTCTTCCAAGAAGCAGGCAAGTAGTCCATCTTAATTACAGCCTTTGGCTTGGGAGCCGTATGCTGCCTTATTATTGATGTCTTGCTCCAAGACCCTGCTGTGGGTCTGAGCTCTTTTTCTGGGAGTTTGGACTCTACTTTGCAGACCTCTTGTCTTTCCAAGCCACAGACGGCAACTCCATAGCCCTTGTGGCTGCTCCTTTCCAGGGCACTGAACAGAGGGAGATTTCTTACAGCATCTCTCTGATGCAGCCTGGCTGGGGGTTGCAGGGAAGAAGATGAAGTTTGCTGCATTTGTATGGCATGGAAGAAATAGCTGCTTTGTATTGTACATGGCTTATGTTAAGATTTACTGTGATCTGAAAATATAACATATCTCTTTTTGAAATACATTTTATTACTTTTCTGTGTATCCCAGACTAGTCAGGACTTGTCAAAAGTATCCTTTACTTATTGGGCATTAGTGAGATTGAGAAGACTACTCATGCAGCACTGAATGTCAAGAGAATGGACCATATTTTTCTCATGTGAAAGTCTCTTTTAGGGATTATACCAAAGGAGACTTTGATGCAATGCAGATTACATGTTTATGGAAGGGTTTATAGAAAGGGTGGGTTTTCGGACACATAGATGACAAAGGAGACCAGTCTAGACCAACCTGTTGAAAAAGAAAGGAAAGAGAGATATTCAGGTATGTTCAGAGTTGCTTCAGCTCCTTGGGCTGCAGAGGGCTGACCCTGGAGCAGGCAGCAACTCCATTCTCCTTTTGCCTCAGCAGGGAGCACGGAAGATCATGTAGCTGAATGAGAGCTCTTAATTTGCTTAGAGGATAGGTTGGAAAAGATACCTTTGCTTAGCCTTAGCCTCACTCTGTATCATCCGTAAGCTGCTGAAGGAGGGTCAGGATTGCTTGGTTTTTTTAACATCAATGGTCTGGTTATCAGGCACCTTACTCCAGTTTCCCTACTTTACAAGGTCTATGTATGCCCGCCAGATTTCACGCTGATACTATTCTTTTTACTGTTCACTGTTTCTTGGGTCTTAGCTCCCTTGCCCAAGAGAGAGAGATCATCTCTTCTCAGTCACTATATCCCAAACAAGCTAAACTCTTCTTGTCACGTTTGTAAAACGGAGTGAAGGAAAGAAGAGCCCTTCAAATGGTCTCTCTGCATCCATTCACGTTGAATTTATCTTTTCTGACCTTGGGTGACCAAAGCTGTCATGCCGTATTCCCGATAAAAGAACATTAGGGCTTTGCATAATGGCATTAATATCTCCCTATCTCTTTGGGGAATTCTTTGCCTGGTACATCCTAGGATATCGTTTGACATTTTCATGGACAAAACTCATTGGTGATTCACAGTCCTCCTTTGATCAGCTTGTACACCCTGATGTTTCTCCTCTCGTGACATTTGCGGAGGATATGTTCCCAGTCCCAAAACATGTAGCAGTATGAATTACAGCATCACACCCCAGCCCCTTACCCCAGCCTTTGAGATCACCCAAATCTTCCTCTATGCAATACCTGCCTGCTTCTGTGAAACCTTCCCTCCCAACTCCCAAGAAGCAAATGCTCAATCAGAGCTGAAAAATTGCAGTCGAAGGTCATCCATGAAGCAATCTTTATTAACTTCCAAAAAACCAACTCCTCTTTCAGTTTTATTTGTTATTATCTCTTCTTTATCCACTGGCACAGACTAGTTTACAAGTCTTATGCTAATGCTCAGCAAAACTAATGAAACTAATATGGCTCTGTTGAAATATTACACTGAAATCAAGATTGGTTAAATACATTAGCGTTGCTTTCTCTCTTTCAAAAAAATATCATTTCCTCGGAGAAATGAGGTTAGTCTGGAACCATCTATCTTTGGAAATTGAGCTGATGAGAATGATTTCAGAATGTCTGGATATTTGCTGACAGGAATGGATCTATTTTAGGTATTTACGTAGTTCATATTGTTGTAGCATGTGAGCACATCATGGCTTGCAAAGTATTTATTTTCTACAGACTCCTGAAAGAAGTGAGATGATGCCCACTTCAGTGATGGCAACATACTCATGGCCACGTAAGATGTATCAGTAACAGAACTAAATCCAAGTCTGTGCTCACACAAGTAACATTTCCTGGTGGTTGTGACCCCAGCCCAAGAATTTTAAATAATTTGCTGCAGCATTTATCTTCCTTTTAGACTTCTTTCCCTAGGAACCCTTACATTTTTCAACTAAAGTGAGTTCACAGCAAGTAAATGCTGTTTGGTTCTGAATGTTGCCACAGACATAGCACTCACCTTCCTGCTGCTAAACTGGGACTTGGTCTCTCCCAGGGAAAAGAAAGGTCGCACTGACTTCTTTCCAAATGGCAAAGTCTTCTTTTTTTCTTTTTTTTTTTTTCCCCCCTTTTCTTTCTTTTTTCTCCTGGTGCCATAATATTTTACTTTCATGCAGCACTTCTCCTCCTGCTGGGTTCTTAAGCACTTTGCAGATGATCAGTGCAAAGCATTGTTTCACATACCACTGAAATGCAGCTTTTACTGCACGGAAAAGAAAAGAAGTTTGCACCTATGCCACTGGGATTTTTGAGAGGCAATGGGAGGAACAAGTGAAATTGCAGAAGGAATCAAAGCAGGGAAAATTCAGTTCACCAGAAACCTTCACTGCCTTTCCCCCTTGCAATCAAATAGCACAAAAATCTGCACTGCGAGCAAGCAACTTGGGACTAAATTATGCCTTGCTCAAAATCCATGTCTAATGTCTCCAAGCCATCGTTCCCGCCACAAGATCCTGCTGCACCACCCTCTATTTCCAAAGAGGACAGGAATGCTGAGGGCTCCTTCAAGGGGTAAGCACAACCCGAGAGGTCAATCCAAAGTGTTCAGTTATGAATTCTTTGGGGTGAAGCCATCCTGGTGGCTGCCCTGCACTCCTGCAGCAGCTTGGCCTTTTCCTGCTGGGCACTGCAGCAATGCTAAAGGCAGAGGCAATTATGATCATGAACCACAGATGAATATTTGGCCTAGATGCTTTTATCAAAGCCTCTTTCAAGCAGAGAAAGGCAGGCCCTGCAGTCACTAATATGACATCCCTTGGCCCTGCCAACTTCAATGGGGAAGGATTTAACCGGGTGTCCTGAGGGATCTGTCAGATCCACCTGATTTACTTCTAAACCCAGCTCGTGTCAGCTGTAGCTACAATTTGCCCTGTCTCAACTTTGACCCTGACCTGGCTGGAGGCTACAAATATCCCTTGGAGAGGCTCCATTTAGGAGGTGGCTTTGGCACTTTGGACACCATCACTGCATTCTGGCGGCTCCTTATTGATGCTGCATCCAGATCTCTTAATGCTCCCACTAAAACACACTGATTAAATCATGCCTCTAATTGGTTTCCTCATTGCACACACATAAAATTCCTTTCCCTAGCAGAGAGCTGAACTATTTCAGCCTGCACATCTCCAACTCACTGCTGAACTTTCTCCAGCAGTTACAGCAGCCTCCCTGCTGCCCGCTCTCCTCTGTGGCTGCACTCTGCAGCCTGCTCCAGTGCGGACCCCCAGCATCCCCCCTTGCTCCCCCCCTCTGCTCCCTCCATCCCCCCTTTTTTGGGGAGGTCTGGGGTCGGCTCCCTCCCTCGAGCTGCCCTCCGGTGGCCGCATGGGAAAAATGCAACATCAGCTCTCCCTGCAGGTACCGGGACGTCAGAGAGGGAAATTCCCCTCTCCTCCTGCCCATACAGCCTCCGTAGGTGTTTTTTCCCTGTGAAAATATAAATATTCCTCTGATCTATACCTGTCCTTGGCCACCTACATGTGCTTGTTAGCAAGAAGATCTGTAATGCACAGAACACGGGACTGCCTCACTATCCTACTCTGCGGGGAAGGGAGACGGACAATATTAGATGCTATCACATGATCTGAAATACAGTAAAAATTAGGGGCATGCACCCCAGGATCGGGACTTGGTGGCATCTCTAGCGGCTGAACTGGGAAAAGACTAAACTGTGATTACAGAGATCATCTCCAAATCCCAGGAGAGCTCTGAAGGCCGTTAGAGAAATTGTGCTTGCCTCCAGAGCTTCTGGGTGCATTTTTCTTGCATCCCCATGCCACAGGAACATCTCACTGCAGTGGTGGAGCATCTCCAAGGCTGGTGGATGCCATGCTCATGTCTCCCCATCTCGTCCTCCTTGTTCATCCAGCCCGGACCAGCTCTTGGCGGTGTTATTGTCATAGCATCAGAGAGCTGCTGGCCAAGGAGCCAGCTGGACCTCATTACTGGCACTGCCAGACCCAAGTTCTTCGTGCTGGGGCTGCTGGAAGTTTTCAGTCAGGACCTCAGGTTGAAGGGATGGCATGGAGCCACCATCTTGATAACTATCCATGGAAACAGTCATTTCCCTTCTGGAGTCAAAGCCATCTTCCCCTCAGGCCTCTCTGTTGGAAGTGGGACGGCCATTAACAAGTCCAGCTGAGCAGCCACATGGCTCTGCACTTGTCTGAACCTCCTGAAGGTCATGGCTCTACAAAAGGACAGGGAGAAATCTGTGGGCCTCAGACCTTTTTATGCACTACAAAACTACTTTGCATCATTTCTAGAAAAAGATGCACACAGATGACCACCGCAGCTCTCTCTGCTGCTCAGGATGATACTCTGTAAGATGCTGTGTGTTAACTCATCACTGGAGGGAAGGACATGAGCAGTGATGAAGCTACTGTTGTGTGAACTGTGATCTCCACATGCAGGTGAAGGCCAGTGTGTGAAGAGGGCCAAACACCATGAGACATTGGCTAAAATAGCCCTTTTCAGAAGTCGATGCTATCTCACAGCTTGAAAGAGATCATGATGTGCAAGCCCAGAACGTGTCAGGTTTTTCATATTGGGCCATTTGTAGCTTTCCTCCTGCACTTCACACTTCCATCTGCTACTGCTGGGTTGGCTGCCAAAGACTACCTCTGTGTCTTTACAGCCTAAAGACCTGCTCCTGGGAGTAGCCACAGCAGAAAGGCACTGCCAAGACTTGCAGAAGGGTATAACATGATGGGGAGGACAGAAGTCAGAGCTCCCTTGCAAGGAGGGATGAAAGACCACAAAGTTTTCAGCCATCAGAGAACACAATCATTTAAGTGCAATTGGCAGGAGAGACAGATCTGGAGAAATCCCAGAGGAGCTCAGTCAGAAACCCAGTGATATTTTAAGACCACATTTGATGTGTCGGAGCACAGGTAACAAGCACTGTTCTTATGGAGATGAGGCTGTGTGCTGGTGACTAAGCCCACCAGGTGTGAAGCTAAATCAGATACTGCTCAGGGCCCCTGTCCCATTTAATTACCTTGAGGAACAGACTGGACCTGGATCCAGGGAACCTGGTGGACAGGAAACAGGAGATCTGAGTCCTGCTCCCAGCTCAGCCACTGAACTAGGAGGTGAATGGGGGCAACTCAGTTCCCAGTCTCTTCTCCCCTCTGGAACGTATCTTGGCTATTTGGATCAGCTCTTGGGCCCAGGAAATTTTAGCACTGTGTGTGTTTGTGCAGCATCCATCACCAAACTCTGATAGTGTTTTAATTGCTTTTTTGCAATGATAAACTCCTCCTAAAAACACCTTGGAAGTTTCTCTGGGAACAGCATCCAATTATAGGAAAATGGGGGATGACATCTGCCATCAATTCCCTAGGGGAGGGGTTGGTGGAAGGATGGCAGCTACTGTCATCTCTGAGGATACAAGGGGAGATCATCTCCCTTCTTTCCAGAGCTACTATTTCTGCTGCAAGGCATGGGCTGACCCTGCTGTCAGCTCCAGTACTGCACAGGAGGAGGGGACATATTCTAATGTCTGGGCAGGAGTTGTGAAGGTTTCGTGGTGCTGAGCTGCCTTCCCTGCCCAGCAGACCCGGCTTGTCGCCTTAGATTCACTCCAGTGTCACTCATTTAACTGAAGTGGCTCCGCTCCCCGCAACGTGTGGGACTGGGAGGACAGATCTTGCTGATGAAGCCAGCATGTCTGCTAGCAGGGAGGACAGCCAGCAACAAACCAAGGGTATCTTTGCTCAGCACCATTTCTAAAGGGCACAGCTTGGATGCATGCACAGACCAAGCCAGCTGAGGACCTTTTTCAGAAGAAGGCTTCATTTTCCTCTGGCAAGTCAGGACCACACACCCAAGGAAGTGACCTATATCTGAGGATGCTACTTTGAAAAAGCTCCAGCAGCATCAGTCTGTCAAGCTGGTTCCTGGCAAGGGGGCAAAGAAGATGTACCAGCATATCTTCCCAAGAGGGTTTCAAGGCACCATGCTTGGCTGGCCCTTGTTCCTTGTCTGTCTGTCTCCCCTTACCTTGTCTGCTGCACACTGGCATTGTGGTGACTCATTCATGCCTGCTGGCTCCCTGCAGTAATTACCAGTGGAGCTTTCTGTCGTCACAGCTCTTAAGGTGGGCTCACGCTGTGATAAATAAGCTGCTTAGCAGCATGGAAAGAAATGGTATTTAAAGTTTAATATCTTTTTTTAGCCCCTTTTCAAAGGATGCTGATTTTGTGATCTGTTTGGGAAGATGCAGTAGGCTTTGTTTCTTTCTTTCTGCAGTGGAGAGAGGCACAAAGAGAGGAAGGAGAAATGGGTGTGTGCCTGTACATGTGGCATGACAGAGCCAGGCTGTCTCCCTTCCCTCTCACCTCCCTAAGCTTTACAAAAGTGACTGACACCCTCATTATACAGTTTAATTCAGGCTGGCAGCTTAACGCGGCGTTGCGGCTCTGGCTATATCAGTGCTTTGCACCCATGGCCCATTTGATTTCTTTTTCAGGAGAAGAAAAAAAAAAAAAAAAAAAAAAAAAAAGACCTGTCAGCAATAGGCAAATATTGCTACCCACGTTCCCAGTGGGCCCTCTGGTCCCTGCTGTGGGTTTACATGGTCTGTGGGTCTCAGCTTTCTGGACTGAGCATCCTAAAGGCCAGAGCAATGCTTGGGGGAGCTCATGCAGGAGTGTGACAGCTCAGTTTTGAGTAGCTGTTGAGATTTCTCCCCATAACCCTTCTCAAAGCTCAGCGTTTGCTCTTCCACCCCTAAATCTTGCAGAAAGGCAGAAAAAGCAAACTAAGCAGCTGTCTTTCTCAGCCATGCAATCACAAGCTTAGCCCTCCCATGACACTTTCTGTCCAGGTGCTGCAAGCAGGGACTGCAGCTCACAATGGAGTTTAGCCAGCACTTAGGTTTCTCCCAGCCTTCAAGGGGGGGATTTAAATAATTTCATGTTAAATCTCCCAATACATCCCTCCATGCATTGGGAAGACTGTCCACTGTCTCACACTTCTGATGGGGAACCTGAGACATAAACAGAGGTGGTGGTGCAGCTTTTTACCCAAAGAAGGTTTAAATCATCAGCAGAGCTGCAAAGGGACACCAGGACCTTCCTCAAGCCAAGTCATTTTGCTTTACTCACTACATAATATTGCACCTTTTGGTGTGGGGAACATCTATCCTAAACCAGAGTGGTTGGGACTCAAAGGCAGTAAGGAAAATTTTCAATCCATGCTACAGTTTTTCTCCCTGATTTGGTCACTTGAGGCAGATTCAAGGAAGGCAGCGCTGGCCAGTGGGCATGCAGGGACAAGGAGGCCATGGTGGGCACAACTCAGAGTCACCTGTGCCTGCTGAAGTGGCAGCCAGTGTCAAGCAAAAGGGTTTGCTGCTGTTGCTGTGAATTGTGCGTTCAGATTTCATACCTCCAGAAAAACTGGCAGACTCCAAACAAGCTCTCTGAATTCAAAGCCCCATGCATCAAGTTACCAGGAACATGTGAGTGATTCCAAAGGCTTGTACTGCTTTGAGTAACAATTTATAACAACAAAAGCCTCATTTAAGACAGGGACCCCTGTGGGAATGTTCCTATTCATTTCTCTCTTCTGTGGGTAATTGCAGAAAGATGACATTTAAGTT
>VXBL01002641.1:995947-1016462 GCA_013400195.1 Aramus guarauna | reverse complement strand
AAAAAAAAAAAAAAAACGAAAGAGGGGGGGGAAAACAGAGAGAAAGATGGTATGGTTGGATAGGGTGAAGGAGAAGATAGTCTGGCTAAGATTCCCAGAGGCCAGGGAGTTTACAAATAAGTAAAGGAAGGTTTGTCCTGAATAGCAATCTCAGCTCACAGCAGGGTGATACCAGCTACATGTAGTCAGGAGAGTGGTAACGAAGCATGGAGGTAGGAAAGCAACACTGTGCATGGAAGTACAGCTCATCCCTCGGGCTGACAGGCAGATATAAAGTGTGTGCGGGTGACAGATACCACTGCCCAAAGTAGGGGATTGTGGTTGGCCATGAACAGGAGAGCCCTGGCTGCCTGAGTATCTCAGGACTCGGACCAGACTGTCCACCCCTGGATGCAAGCAGCCAGAGAGGCAAAGGAGTGTATGGTCGGTGACAGGAACTTCAAACCTCTTCCAACATCCTGGTGTAGCATGAAGAAGACCAAGACCCAAAGGGTGGTAGAAACCCCATCTCTATACACCAGAGAAATTCCTCTGGGATGAAGAGCTACATTCCCCCTAGCTTGTGTGAAGGTGATAAACCCTCTTCTGTTCTGCAGATTTTCAGAGATTTACTACCTATTAGAGGAGTTTAAATGCATTGAGTGTAATTAAACCCAGGGGGAAACACAAGCCTTTAATATCTCATGATTTCTAATATATAAAGAAAATACATCTTTCCCTGCCAGTCCACAGTACTCCTGCCCATGGTGACAGGTTTGAGGAACCCATGGCTGGGACTGGCTTCATCCACTGAGCCAAGAAGCTGCACACGCACGAGTGTGTGTGTGTGCAAAATCATTTTAATGAATCATAGCGGAAGGGCAAGTGGGTGAGGAAAGGGGGGTGCCAACTGGGGCATGTCCCTGCAATACAGGGATAATTGGCCCTGCAATGGTAATGGCAAGCTGCTGTCAGCCTCTAACAAAGCGTGCGAGAGATGAAGTGACACCCTGACAGGTCTCGCCGACGTCCTGCCCTGCCCTGCCTCTGCCAAACAAATGATTACAGCCTTTCCACTGACATTCAGGAAACTAAATTGGAGGTAATGACTCTCCTGAGGGGTCTGGAATAGGGATGGTAAGAGGGAGCCTCACAACTTTGCACCTCACCTGGGACATCTTTTTTCCATGCTCTTCCCAACAAGCACACAAGCTTTTCCCATAAGAGCACACACATGGATGTGCTGAGGTTGTGCCCTCCCAGTTTCCCTTCCCCAGCACAGGTCCACAGCAATTCACTCATGGCAGCTCTGACCACCCGGTGAATCCTGGGCACAGAAACAGGATAGACATGAAGATCCTTCAACATTGTCTGGGAGTGAATTCGCCCAGTCTTTGGGTGAATTCCTTTTCCTCCTGTGCTACATCTCAAACTCCCATTCACACTCTACTTGCTTGATCTCTGTGTATTTGCAACTCTCCCTCCTACAGAAGCAAGGGGCCCCTGTTAAGCACATGCAGAAAGGATAGCAGAAAATACAAAGCGCTTGTGTAGCTCCTAACGCAGCCGGGGTAACTCCAGGTCTGCCTTAAAGCTGAACCTTATATCACCAACGGTACATTGCCGTACAAGAACAAAATGATGAAAATCTCTAGGTATCTAGCAGGCTGCATTCCTGCTGAAATGATTTAGTGCAGCTGGAATATTATGTCACCGATGGCGGTGTGCTCTAATCTAAATCCAGACAGGTTGTTAGGAAATTCTCAGGTCTCCCGTTTTTCAGTAAAGTCACATTGTTATCACATTGCATGGCTTATGGCTTAAACTTACATTGTAATGGCCACACAAGGAATTGCATTTACTGTGGCTGGAAGGAAGAGAGAAAAAAATTAAACTTGTTGACTGGAAGGTGTGTACTATAGCATAGAACAGCTCCACCTCCTCATGATATTCAAGTTCGTCATATCTAAATATGCTTGGAAATTGTCCATCACAAGGGAAAACAGTCATCTCAAGGGTACTGTTGAAAGCATATGTCAAAGGTAACACCATAGGCATGTAAATTGATTCAGAGTACTTAATTGGCACTGTTTTCTTTAGTACATTGATGTCATTCCAGGTACCTCCCAACCCCCAACACACTAACGTCAGGTCATATTCTGAGCGCATTTACTTCACAAGGTTATTTCCTTTGACTCCAATGGATTAACTAGTTCTACATTGCAGTAGAAAGAGGTCAGATGTAGATCTCTTCCACTTATACAAAAAGTCAAATTCAATGTCTGTTTAAAAAACTTCTAAAATAGAACATAATGGAAAATAAACTTTCATTACTCTAACCCTCTTAAACACAGCACAGAGCCCGCTGTGCCAGGTGGTATATGCACACTGACAGGACAAAAACTTCCTGATTCATGGGCAATATACTCCAAAGGGGGGACACCTTTCATTCCTACATAAGTCCGAGAGCTATTTTACACCCTGAAAACACAACCTTTCAACAAGCGCAGTTGCTTTTCTGGATAATCCCTCATTTTTCTAATCCTTCCTGAAGATCTCTTAGCTCAATGACTAGCAGTATTTAGAAACCCTTCCTCTAGGCAATTGTCCTACTGATCCACAGCCTGATAAACACCCTGAGACAAAGCCCCAGCAGAGTCCATCACGCACTGACCCGGTCCTGCTCCCCTCTCAGTTATTACCCCAACTAGCACCAGCTGCTCATCATCAGCAAGGCCCCTTAAACCAGGTGGTTCAAATTTGTCAGACCCTTCCTGACTCCATTAGTGCTTTTGTTTGCTACTACATTTTTGGAAGATAAAAGAAGTTACTGCAAGGATTTTTATCATGATTATTTTCCATTATAAATCTCTTTTGGGCTCTGGTTTCTTTTCAGCTTGGACAGCAATGTGCTTCGAAATGGTATGTACATACATTTTTTTTCCATTTGAGCAGTCCTTCAGCTTAGTCCTTTAGAGTTTGGTGAAGTGACCCCATAGCAAGTTCCCCTGCCATGGGCACTTCAAGTGTTAATACCTCCTAAGATCCATAGCTAAATCCTCCACTGCTGTGAGGTTTTCAGGTGCTTTTTTTTCTCCATCAGTGCTGCTGACAGAGACTGAGCTCAGTTCTGCACTGAGTTCCCTGTCTGAATGTTATTGTTTTACTGTGGCAGCTAAAGGACCCAACTGAGAGCAGACTCTGTTTTGTGCTTCATGATGCACAAAGATAGTAAGGGCTTCCCTTGCCCCCAAGGGCTTGCAGTTCACAGCCACAATTCTCTGTGTCACACTGTGCAGCATGATGACCTGCTCTTTCTTTTTCATGACAGTCCAGCAATTGGTGTCACCTCATCTCTATCTGCCCAAATATCAGAACTGCTTTGAAATCATGGCTGCTTAAGGAATTCTGAGTTGACAAGTTCATGTCCATGGCTTTCCAAAGGCTCTGCCTTGGAGCCATTGCCAGGAAAGAGGACTTAATAAATTAATTTTAGGAACTTCTGTGTTATTGTCATAGAAAGAGATCTCTGAAGGAACATAAGTGTCCAAAGTGATTACAGTGCTGATATTGGAAAACAGTCTCAAAAGCTGTGGACATTTATGTTGTGTTGCCACTGTAGACCAATGTCTTTCTGGTGAAAGGACTAACATTCTATAGAATTAGCCATCAATAGTCAACAGACTGTTGAGACCATTGGGATCAACCCCCAGACTGAAGTCCTGGCTTGGAGCATGAATTTGGAACTGCATCTCCTACCTCTCTAGTTTAACCATTTCTGGCAATCAGCATCTGTTTCTGACCAGAAATTTCACCTTGTGGAAAAACTTTAGTTAAATTACATCTTTAAATGAAAAGACTGGGATTAAACCATGCCTGTTTTGAATGAAAAGCAGGTTTGGTCCAGCTGTAAGAGTATTGCTGGTGGCCAGTGAAGGACTTTGGACAAGTCTTCCTTCATTGTCATGCATCAATCTCATGCATCGCAAATCCAGCCTGTGGCTGAGGAGTGGGGATCTCTGCTAATTGGTTACATCTGCCTCCAAGGCTTGGCTACCAGCTGGCAGAGGAGGTGATGTTTGCAATGCTGCCTTGGCAGAGAAGCTCTATGCCTGCCATCTGTGGGCTTCCAGAATCACATTTCCTAGATAAACATGGCCTCCCCGTGGGAAATGTGACTTCTCATCTGTGGTGGATGGAAGGTAAAAGGCCTCTCCAGCTTCCATGGGATCCTTGGGAACCTTCTGGGCCCTTATCAAATGTGAAGCCATTATTTTATAATGGACATAATCCTTCTGCTTCCTGTATCATGTAAGAACAACATACTCCACTTCCAAAGAATCCATAAGGAATTCTACCTTGCCACCGAAGGTTTCTGTATTTGAACAGAATCAGAAAATAAGTTTTGCTCTGTTGTTTTTGTTTTCTCATTGGTGATGTTGAATATTTAATTACAGCTTCACAAGGACATGAATTTCTGTTTGGATTCCTCCCTGAGCTGCAGTGGCTGATCCTGGCTCAGGAACAGATCTCAGGCTGGTCCCAATGGACAATCTTGTTTTGTCCAGACTTGGTTGTTCGTGCTAGTTTGCTGAAAGGCCTTCAGATACTCAGAAGAAAAACTTCTGCACGCATCTATGTATGGGGGGAGGGCAGGCAAAATATATATATATATTCCCAGAGGTTTTATAATAATGCTTTTGTAATGGAAGTTTTATTGGAGAAAAAAACCCAATAAAATACAAGTTTTCTTCTGAACTGTTTTCAGGGAAAGCAGTTTGTGTTCCCTGGGTGCAAAAGAATATCTAGAGTTACATCAGGAATTTCTAGCAATTTTATATTTGAGTCCACTGAAATCCAGAAAAGTCAGTCAGATCTTTCCATTGAGGAGTTCTCACAAATGAGTAGCTAATGATTATGATATTTGCTCCAGAAGGTTGGTTATTTATTCTAAATTTGAATAGCGAAGTTCAAAACTTTAGAAGATGGGTATCATCCAGAGGAATCTCTTTGTCTTTGCTGACATAACCATTTGCTGACAGATTGATTAATAAATGTAACACCAGTACTCATGGCAACAGTATCACACAGGAACAGGTACATCAGTTAGTAAATAACGCTGGTCATTGCTTCTCTCTTAAAAGAAGTTAATATTCAAGCTTTTTAAAAAGCAATTATTTGGGAAAGATTACTTCAGAAAACCAGCACCTGCCTGTGTGAGGTATTTTAACCAAGCAAGGATTATTGTCTTCCTTTTATTTCTTATATTTAAGACTACACTGACAATTTCAAAACAACAACAACAAAAATCTCTTATGTAATACTGTAAAATGGAAGTTCTTTACAAGGCTCTGGCTACTCTGTGGGCTTAAAGAAATTCTCAAGGGCCAGAAAACTCTGGGGGTCTCAGATCAAATACTAAAGCAGATACGCTGGACAAAGCACCCAGAGCTTTTCCTCTGAACCATCAACTCCCCCAGGAATGACGGATTCGTGTGTTGACTTCTCATAACGGAGCCTTCCTGTCTCTCTTTCCAGGATAGGCTGCCTGTGTAACTGAAGAACCAGGAATTACTGTTTGTTACCAGGAACCTGGCTTCAGTGCCCCAGGGCTAAACAAGCTCAGATCTGTGTTTTACCAGTCCAAAGAGACATTTCAGGAGTTTCAACCAGCATCGCAAACACGCTGGGTAGGAAACATGATCTAGGCTGCTCCAGTTATCAACACAGAGAGTCTGAGTGCCGTACTAGAGCAGACAAACCTTTGAGTTATATGAAAATCAAATATAGATATGTTATGGGGGTTTTCTGTGGTGTTGTCCCCCATTCCCCCCCTGCCCTTACTATTCTTCCAAAGGTTAAACGTTGGGGATTGGGCTCATTAAGAAGTATGGGACTATTTGTTGTAAGTAATTCCATTAAGACACCAGGCTCTGAATCAACAAGTTACTTAACATTTTAACCACTTGATTATATGCACAAATGAAAATCCTGTTGACTCCAGCATGCGCTTAACACTCTGTTGAACCAGAGCCTTAGTCCAGTTAGCAAACTTGTCATGAACTGATCCGGATTTATATGAATGGGTTTATTATTTGTAAGTATCACCAAATAAGTTGGACAAATAATTTTTCAACCTATCGGCTTTTACTGTTTGCTTTAGACTGTTTGCTAGTAATTCATTATTCATTATGGTTGGTCAAGTGCAACACATAATGCTTCTGAACAGGAAAGGTGGGGGGGTAACAGGAAAAAGATTAATGAATAATGAATAACATACTTCCTGGTATGAATCTTCATGCTGAAGTGAGTGAAACATTAAAAATTTGCAAACATTTTCATAAATACTCTGTTGCTGCCTGCATACTCAAGAAAAGAAATAATATGAGTTCAAGAATCATTGTTAACCTAAGAAGGCATTTTAATACAGTCAGGGTACATACTCAAAGTCAGTAAGTGCCAAAAAATGCCAATGGACACCCACGAAGACTTTCAAAGGTGCTTAAGCCAGCAGCATGCCTAGGGTGCATCACGAGCAGATGCTCTCGGGCATCTGAAATTCCCACTTAGTGCTTATCTGCATCCTTTGAAAATCTTCTGCTCGCCCCCACCCAGTGATCTCAGCATGAGGCCACAAAAGCATCTCCTGAAATCATTACTTATGAAACAAAAATCTTATCACATGTTTGACCTGATGCACATGATTGAATCCTGCCAGAGGTTGAAGTTGTACTAAGAATATGTATGTGAGTCCGCTGAGGGGAGAAAAAAGCAAGGAAGACTGAGAAGCTGCTGTGATCCTTCCAGGGTTGCTCAGTGGTCTGCGGGTCAAAGAAGTGACTCCTTCAAGAAGTCAGTGGAGGAATAGACGTGGTTGGGGGCAAAGGTTTTATTTGTTAGTTTTCCAATGGGNAAAAAAAAAAAAGTAAGCACCAAGATGTTTTCACCTTTTAGCTGAAAAGTGTTTGGTGTCAACAATCTAACAATTAATCCAGAAATCGCTATTTTCTATAGAAAACCTGGAAATACATACAGCTGAAAACATGATTTGTATTTACTGAAAAACCCCTTTCACTGAAATCTTCTGGAGAAGGTTGGAAAGATTTTGTTGCTAGGATTTTGCACTCGGGGAGGTGAAATCAAATGAAACCGAGGGCACTGTGCTTTGGGTTTAGCTAGCAAAGCACAGCTGAGTCATTTCCATTTGGAAAAACACACCTCCCCGTCCTTCTCTCCATAAAACTTTCTGCATCTCACTGGCCAGGAGATATTTTCCCTCCTTCGCACTCAGAGGTGTTTTCAGCAGAGTTCATCCCGGGCTGCACAGGGGCATTTGCCTCCTGCCCCCCGCTCTCGCGCTGTCCGCCGGGTGCGGGAACCAAGTGTCAGAACCGATCGATTTACAAGCTCGCCACCGGCCGCGGTGCCCCGCTCATTAGAAACAATTTGCATGCTGAACATCAGTATGACAGCCCTAGCGAGGGATTTGTTTAGCTAATTTAGGGTAATGGAGAAGAGAAATTAATCACTTTAACACTGATGCTCCCTGGCATGGGAAGGCTGGTAGTCATCCCCCCTACCTGTCAGCAAGGCACCCCCAATTCTTCCCCCATTTCCATGCGTGTTTGCCCCCGAACAGAGAGTTCAGGAATATAATAACAGGCCTGGAGTACCGGGCCAGAAGCTGTCAGCATGGAGGAAAAACAAGGCAGCTACCGAGCGCTTACAGCAAGGTTAAAGCAAACAGGATTATCTGTTCGAAGCACTTGAGAGTGCTGATGCTCTCAAAACAAAGGACAGGGCAGGAGCCTCAGCCATCTAGCTGTGCTCAGCGGTCCCCAACCCGCTCTGCCTCAGCTGGGGAGAAACCGGATCCCGCTTTGTTAATGATTGATTAAGGGAATAGTGCTGGGGTGGAGGAATCCGGCACGTGGTGAGCACCGCTCCTCTCCAGGTGTTTCGCTCCCCCCCCGCCCCGGGAAGCGGAGGGATGCGAGGAGAGGGATGCGAGGAGAGGGATGCGAGGAGAGCGGCAGTGCCCACGTCAGCAAGGGCCGGGTGCAGGGGTCTGGGGAGAATGTCTCACTTAGGAAGGAAGTCAGAAATCAGTTCATTTTCAGCTCTTTTTTTCTCTTTTTTAGTGTCTTTCAACATAAACCTTTCATTTTACATACTCAGCCCCAGAAAAAATTGTCTATATTAAAATATTCTGCTCAGCTAAATACTGAAAACATTTCCTTTATCATAGAAAAACTCACAACCCTTTTAAATCCATCCTATGTCTTTTGCCACTCCCAGGTATATTTAGCATGCTTTAGGCGTATCCCCTTTCCAAATAAATGAAAATATAAGTTCATGACAGCTGTGCCATGAATAGAATCCATATTGTGAACTCAAACAAATACCATTATAATGTGTTGTTTGTTTAACATTTAAGATCACTCTACTCTCAGACATTGTCATGCATGGCAGTCTGTATTCCTTCTCCCACACTCTTGTTTACAAGTCTAACGTGAGTATAGTTCCCTGGTTAAACCTCCTCAGCATATTTAATTTCCCGTGTGTTCTTCCCTAGTCCTCCTCTAACGCCTGGAACAGGTAGGACTGTTTTCACGGGAAGTTCCGCTCCCATTTCTCTGGTACAAGTGTGCACAGAAGAAAGCTTTTCTGACCTTCGCTATCAAGCCAGAGCATGGGTGCAGGTTGTTTTCCATGGAGTTCCTCTAATGTAGGACTTCTAGTCACTGAAAAGCATTAGAAACCCACATATCATCATTTATAGGTGCAATCCAAAACTCATCTCCTTTTATAGGCCCTAGCTTAATAATTGTGGCTGCAGAATGGCCGCCGGTATTATTCCCAGAATAAGAACTACTGAACTTAAACAAGTGTAATGCAATAAGGGAGAGATGGAAGTACCAGAGCTTTTATGTACAGAAATGATGCCAGATTGTAAAAATGTGAATGCTGTAAAATAATGTCTTTAATTATATACATAGAAAGAAGGTTTTCAGCAGCAGATGTCTAAAGATAGGCTCTCAAAACACAGACCCGTCAGTGAACTCTATGGCAGAAAAAGAAATGGAGCAGACATTTGGATATGGACTGACAGGAATCATTTCAGTTTTCCTTAGATGAATGTGTGTACATGTATGTGTGTGTAAATCCAGAACAGGGTACTTAATTACAATAATTATAATTGATAGGATATGAAAGAAAGGTTTGGTATAAGAAATAAGAGCAGAAAGAATGGACCATGAATGATGCACAGTGGTAATCCCGAACTCTGTTCTTGCCTTTGAATTGTAGGGTGAGGAGAGCACCCACAGAGCCCGCAGGAGACCTACACCAGGTGCTACACTGTCTGGATACAGCCCTGAGCAGGTCAGGGCTATTCCACCACTTGTCCTCGAGCCTGGTTTCATTTCATAGTATTTTCCCATGCAGATGTAGCGATAGCGGATGGGGACCTTAAGGCATCGCCTGTTGTGGGTCTGTTATCAGAAGATGTCAAGGCATGACTAGCAGGGAACCAGTGAGGATTTTCTGATGATGAGGCTAGATCTAAAAGTATCTTTAGCTAATGAGTGTGTCCTAATTGTCTGTCTTGAGGTGTATGATGAAATTCGTTTGACACAGATTGGAAAAGACTGATCCTAACAGAAACCAGGCTTGTGGCCCTTGGGGCATGTTGGGTCTGGGGCTTTCCCAGAGCACTCTGATGCGTCCAGGAGAACCCAGCTGAGCTGCTCATCTGTGGTTCTCAACACACCTCTCACTGCAAAATTAAAAAAAAAAAAGAAAAAAGCCAATTACATCCCTGGATGACTTTTTCTTGACTTCATCAGGATTTCTGTCACACCCGAAGAAAGGTATTTTTGTCCAAGGCTTTTCAGTAATTGGAGATGTGTGGGGAGTTTCACCCAGCACTTAAATCAGAACAATTGCCATATTTTTAAAAGATTATCTTAATGTTGAGCTTTCTTTTTTTAATGTTTTACAATAAAGTCCCAGAAATAAAGGCTGCAATGTAGTTGCAATAGAATTTACATTAGCATATTTGGAGAGTTTTTTGATCATTTTTGCATGCATTAGAATGAAATATTCTGTAAAAATTAAACATTATATGCAAATGAGTGCAACAAACCTACATTTTGAATAATAATAATTCATTATCCCCCTATAATATATGTAAGTGGCTTCCTCTTTTTTTTTGGAAAAAAAAAAAAAAAGGAAATGCACTGTAGACATTAATTCAGCACAGCAGAAGTTTACAGAGGAGATCCACTGAAATTATAATAGAACACATTTCTCATTTGCATAAATCCCAGAATCCCACCTGCCAAAACCCTCCAGCTATTAATAGGTGATATGAATGTCACTCGATGCTCATTTATAATATTGTCGCTGTAATATAATGCATATTTAGGGCAGATTTTAAGAATCATTGTAATTAACAAAGCACACCATTACCAGCAAGTGTTTATTTGTGTTATAGGATAAAGATGTTGCATTTGGAAACAATTATAACTCTAGAGGTGTTGAATTACCCCCTTTGGAAGTGTTGCCTTCTTTTAGTGAGTGCAGTAGATTTCCACAGGCTAGTTGCATGTAGAAAAAATGGTTTAAAGAAACGGCATGTCTATGTCTCTGCAATGATAATAATCATTCATGTGCCAGGCCATGTCTGTATGACATGTATTTATTCTTCACCCCGGGGCTGTCTATGTTTGAAAGCTTTTTTCTCTTGTAATAGTTCTTTACAGGGAAACTGAGTTACCAATCCATGAGATGAGGCTCTTTGAAAGAGCTTAACAGAGCTAAATGTAGATATATAGGTGGATTTACAGTGCGCTCTTCTGTTTTCACCCTTTTGAGTCCTGTTCTTATCAGGTAGGTATGTCCAGGACAGAGCATGACTTGCTTAAAACTTTCTGGAAACAAAACGGCTTTCTGATAGAAATTATACAGAAGGATTGCATTGTTCAGGTTGATACCCAGTTTCTTCCCCAGTAATTCTTCAGCTTATTCCAGCCTGAATAAGGCCTCGGGCAATGCTTTCTGATTTGGCCAAATGTAAGTTACTTAGAATTTAACCACCCACACCCTGTGGCAGAGCCGTGGTAGCCAACATCAGAGCTGCTGGCTGATGAAGAGTTTCCTGCAGTTTCTGCATCCCCAGATACAGGCAGTGATCTCTCAAGAGCTCTCCCTGGCTTGGGAGGTGGTGGGAGGCAATGGGAGGCAGAACCAGAAGGAAAGAAACCCTCTCAAGCACAAGAAAAGCGCTGTGCTTTCGGCTCCGTGCTTGCCAGCAAGCCTGTCTGCCTGGGCATTGCATTGCCCCCCATCTGCGTCTGTGCACGCAGAGGGTGGATTTCACGAACTTGCTCTGGGCTTCCTGAAAAATGCTCTGGGCGGATAAATCACCAAGAACATCTGTGCTCAGCCTCGCTGTATGGTCTTTCTCCTTGAACCCACTAGGGCTTTTACCCTCCGTTGATGCACATCTTGCTCAGCGGAGGATACCGGGACAGAGAGCCTTCCTCGGGGCACCGGCTGCCCCTCTGCCAGGGCTCTGATGAAGCCCCGTCAGCCCGTCGGGGACTGCACGCAGTCAGGCTGCTGAATGAACCTCCGCTGCTGGTACAGACGTCGTCAGATGTCCCACCTTGGGGAACAGACCCGTGCCCCGGCTGAGGAGTGCTAGAATAAAATCTATTGCAGCGCTAGAGCTGTAGGTAAAGAGGAGGCAAAAATCTCGCATCTTTTATGCGAGTTGATTTATTCATTCAAATTCGAATTTTTAATGCAAATGTCTTTAAAATTTCAGGGTTTTGAATATTTCTACCTCTTCCTTTATAAAACTGGTTATATCTCGCCTACAGTGCAGGGTTGATTGAGGCAGACGTAGCCATAGATTCACTAGTCTCCAGGCTCTGCTTAGGACAGATTTCAGTTTAGATTTTAACTAATTGACGTGGTAAGAAAATACTGTGGCTTCCCTCCCTTTCCTTTTCGCTCTTTCTTTCTTTCTTTCTGCTGAAATATTTCAACAACACTGAAAAATAATCTTCAACACTTTCCACAGGGAAAAACATAAAAAAAAGCAATATTTTTTTGTCGGAAAAACCTAACCAAATTTGATAGAGATACATCTGTTCTGAGACTCCAGGAAAAAAAAAAAAAAAAAGAAAGAAAAAGACAAATGGAAACTCTCCCAGTGCTTGCCTGAGCACTGCTGAGAACAGAGACTTGTTGATCCTCAGGCTTTCTGGTTGCCTGAGGAAAAGAAATAATTAAAAACATTAAGTGAACAAAACACTCTCTGAAATAGAGAGCCAATCTCTTTAGCTACCCATCTTGTCTTTTAAAGACCTTCAGATGGTAATGAGCTGACCGGCTCCCACACTCGGTCCGCTGTACGGACCCTTTCAGCAGCAGCGGGTTTCACCACCGCAATTATTTTGGAGTCCCTGCTCCTCCTGCTGCGGCCAGTTTTTATGTGTCACCCTCAGCTTAGGAAGAGCAGTGTATTATATGAGACCAACAGTTTGATATGATCAAATCCATCTCAGTTTATGCTCTTTCTCGGCTCAGCTGTGGCAATCCTTTGTGACGGATGTTACGAGTCGCAATCATTGGAAAGTCACCCCGGGTCATACGTGGGTTCAGATGCCCTTTATCAGATTGATGCCACTCCTTTTCCTTGCCACATCCTCTAGCAGCTTTCTTGTTTTGATGCCTTCATCTAAGTTCCCCACCGGAGATCACCCACCCCCGGAAGGGCTGGAGGGAAAATATCCCTCTGTAAGAGTGATCAGAGTGCAATAGCAGAAGAGAAGCCTTTGAGCTTTCTGTGTTTTCAATGAAGTGGCTTATGAAGCAATCACAGCGCTTTAGCCTTGTGCCTGCCCTGGTGTCCTACAGGCTCCCCCTCCCGACTCCCAGGCATGACTTTGGGAAAAAAAAAAAAAAAGAAAATTAAATTAAATTAAAAAAAAGAAGAAAGGAGTAAACCAGCAAAATAGACTATCCCCTAGAGACCTGCAGCCAGACGTGGCCAGGAATTAGGCACGCAGGCTGCAAGGGGCAGGTACAACTCCCACAGAGCAGCAATGCTTTGCAGGGCAGGTATTTTGCTATCACAGGTATTTTGCTGCCCTTGGGCAGCTTCACCACCTGAAGGCAGAGCCACGCAGCAGGCTCTTTCTCCCTGTGGCAGCTTTCCGCACCCCGGGGTGCTGTGTCACTGTTCCTGCTCAGTGTCGGGACAGATGTGGAATTGCAGCGAGCAGATGTCGGCATTTCCCTCGTCAAACCGCGTGGCTGCCCGCACGCGGGGCGGGAAGCGGCGGCGGCAGCAAAGCAGACCCCAGCAGGCTTCTGCCAGTGGATTCCTGTGCCTTGTGCCTTGTGCCTTCCTGCATCCCGTGCAAAAAATGCAGGTGCTTGGCTGGAGATCCACCAGCCCACGTGCACACTTCCCAGAAATACACACCCACCCCCCACAGCTACAGCTTCACAGGCAAGTAGAAATCCAGCCTGCGCACACCTATGGACCCAGGCACGCAAGCGGCAAGCCCACAGCGAAACGCCGGCACGCAGCCACCCGCAAACACTTTGCACTTCGCCTGCTGCGCTCAGGTTCCTGTTGCACGCAAACTGCGCACGGCTGCCCGTAAATAAACACACCCGTACGGCACCAGCCTCGTGTCAGCTGCCCTCAGCCTTTTGGGTTAAATATAGGCATTGGCTCTGCTCCAGGAGGAGATACAAGTGGTTTTAGACTCAAACAAATTGTTATGAATCCTATTTGCAATGTGAATATGATTAGTGAATGTTTCTTTCTCTAATGAGACCAAAATAGCAATTAACAGGAGTCTTAATGCTACAGTTCCTGAGAAATGCACACATATCTAGTTTTATCCTTAAGATTATTCTCATCTGGCTTCAAATGCAGAAGCCATCTTGTCTAAACATGTATGTCACACATCACACCTATATCTGTACCTTTCTATTTCACACTTAGGCATGGTCAGGTTGAGATGTGCAGGGGAAAAATACTGGCTTTGAATCACAGCAGATCCAAGTCCTCATTGCTGGTAAATCCCAGCACCTTTTTTCTCTCCTGGTTTTGTTTTTCTCCTCTTGAAGATGATACAGAAGCAGAGCTTTTTCTCCCCCCTTCTTTGCTTGCTGCATTCAGGTTTTCCTATCAGGGTTTTTTTTTTTTTTTTTTTTTCTTCTTCTTTCCATTTTTTTCTTCCCTACAGCCAACAGAGTGGTTGGTGAATACAAAATTAGCCAATTCAGACAGAGGCCGAACATCCCAAGAGAGCAGGAGAGAAAAAGAGAGAGACATGATCAGCCCTTGCCAAATATGCGCTCTCGACTCCGCTGTGCATTTCTCCCTTTCTGAAAATCACATGAAACAAATGAGAATTACGGGGAATGCAAATTCCCGGTATATTCAGGGACTGGTCACCAGTGACCCTCCTGCCTGCAGCGTTTCCCAGCTCTGCCCATGCACTGCTGCAGTACAGAGCATTTAAATCCCAGGCAGCGTTCTGCCTACTGCTGCCTTCCCTGAAACACCCGCAGAAAAAAGGGCCTTTTTTTAATCTTTTCCATATGAACCAGCAAGTCTCACCAAAACCCTCTGGGATCAAGCCACACAAGCGAATACCCCTCCTGCTAATTCCACTCATTTAAGCTGTATGTACGTCTTGTCCTGTTAAGGGGGATGCTTTGGCCTGCACTCCTGGTGGGATGAGCACCTGAGATCACCCCTGGGTTTTGGCACTGGGGACTGCCAGGCTGTGTCTGTGCGGTGAGGCGGGGGCACTTTTGATGCTCCCTGCTCTCCTGGCTTCCAGCCTGCCCACGCTAAGGACCTGCTGGAGAATATTAATGAAAATCATGGGGTTCAGAGCCAGGTTTTATCCTGATCCAGAGCTGGGACACATCCTGGGGCTTCCAGCTGCGATGTGCACGGTGAAGCCCATCCATGCACCAGAGGAGGCAATGCTTCTAATGCAAGCGTGACGAGGCTGCGTCTGCAGGCCTGCATCTGCTGTGAGCTTCACGGCAGGACCTTGCTTCTCTGAGGAGTCAAGGAATGGTTTGCTGTCCTTAGCTTATTAATATTTGCTTAGTGCTTTGAGGATGCAAGCTACACCGAGAATCTGTACAGTGGCATAAAAGGTGGTTTTAAACATTTCGCTTGCCCACTCCTAGTTTGGGAGGAACTCATAACGACCATTATGAATAATGGCCTCCATAAAGTGGTCAGTCAGATGGGAAACATCAGAACTGCTCAGGAGTATCCTTTTCCTGTATTGCATTCTTCGAGTAGGGGGGGCAAAGAACTTTAAATAGAAGGGGAATCTTAAGGAGGCTGTCTACATTGACTTTTTGCAATAACCTTTCAAGATTCCCATTAGTGCCAGGGCATCCAGTCCATAGAGTATCCTGTAAGGCCAAGTCAATAATATTATTGACTAGTATCAGAAAAAGCTCCTCAGGTGTGTAGAGCTGGGACTTTGGTGTAAGAAGAGGAAATAAATCCATCCTGAGCAGATATCTGCAGCAGCATGTCTCGAATAACACTGTTGTTATTATTAGCAGCAGTAGCACATAGGTGCAAGGCTACCAGACGTCACTGGCACCCACGGGAATGGGGTTTTAGCTGGACTGGTTTCCAGTTACCTCTTGCGCAAACTCATTTAGCCTTGCCAGAGCCCCTGATTTTTCCCATCGCCCCTTCCCTCACATTTCTCCTCTCCCCTTTCAGCAGCTCCCAATCCAGATATATCTCCCAAGAATGGCTGATTTCCAAAGTGCAGCGAGTGCCTGAGAATTGCGTAATTGCAATATAATTAATGAATTAAAAGAATGAGATGTTTTAAGTGCTTTCAATATGCCAGTCCCTATAATTATCTACAGAAAACGTGTTCATTAACAATCTCAGAGTGTGAGGCTGTGGCTCCTGGCTCTGAGTGCTTCTTTCTCTGGTGGGGCTGGAGGTGGAGGTAGAAGCAGGGAAAGGGCTTTTGCAAATCTGTAGAAAGCTTTGCTTTCTCCCTGGCTTTAGAGCATGTCAGAGGAGGAGCGAGAGTCTGCAGAATATCTGACAGTTCCCAGCAGACACGGAGGCAGCGTGATTTGCTAGACCAGGGTCATAGGACCTGTGTCCAAATCCTGGCTCTGCCAGGTGAGCCCCGTGCATGAACTCAGATGGATGGGTGCATTTCGAAGCAGAACATTTATCCTCTGCCCCAGACAGCCCCATGCCATGGATGAAAATTGCAGCCACTTCTGCTAGAATAGAATGGGTTTGTGTATAAATAATTGTACCCTTTTTTTTCAAAGTAATATGGCAGGTGCCAAGCCTAGTGAGGGAATTGCCAGGTCTCGCTTGTACTGGTGGGGAAATACGGGGTATTACCTCTCCTGGATTTGCTGAGCAGGACTGAGGAGAGGGGAGACTTG
The DNA here is from genome assembly GCA_013400195.1 of Aramus guarauna. Taxonomy (NCBI): domain Eukaryota; kingdom Metazoa; phylum Chordata; class Aves; order Gruiformes; family Aramidae; genus Aramus; species Aramus guarauna. The sequence continues at coordinate 999,989 of VXBL01002641.1, read as the reverse complement.
GCCAGAGGAAAGCTCTCCTTAGGAGGTTTGCAGTGCTTTTATCAGGACATGGTGGTGTGCTTGAAGACCTTGATTTTACTTACACGGGTGTAAATCAAGAGCAATTCCTTTGATGCCAATGGAGTGGCCGACATAAGTGAAAGGTGAACATGGCCTATTGGTATTGAAAGCACTTAAAACATCTCTTGAGGGCACTCTTATGAGGGAGCTTGCTCTGTGAGACTGATTGACAGGGTACAGCTCTGCTCAATGTCTGTGCTTCCCGGGATCCTAAATTGTAAATTAACTCAGCCATAGATGTGACTAACACATTCTCAGTCTGGAACATTTTAGCCGCATAGGGGGCTGCAGGCTCTGTAAATTGTTTTCTGCTAAACTTGGGGAATAAATGGCCAGTTCATTCGGAAGGGTTGAGCAGGCAGCACACAGATACCGGCCCACTGTCCAGTTTAGGGAAATTACAAAGGATGAATTACAGGGTTATCTCTGCACTTTAACAAATGCCCGTGTTTTGATTGCAATAACCTGTTCTTGCTGAAACGGCAATATCCTCCAGCAGACAGGGGTTAAATATCCAGCGCCCGAGGAAGAAGCTGAAAGCGCAAAAGAACTACAGTGGGGGCAAGTGTTAATGAAGGAAGATCTTTGCTGCAAAAAAAAAAGCAGTCACCAGCTGACAGGGTTGGGTCCTGGCGGGCAGGAAAGCCTTGACATTTTCATTCCGATGGACCCACGTCCAGAGTGCGCGCTCCTCTCCTTGGACGTAGCCTTCAGCATCCTTAAGCACTGCCACCAAGGGAAGAGCCACGATTTGGTGTGATTGTGCTTTTTAAGCTTAATGGGACAGAATTAACTGAAGGAACACAATTACAGCTAGAGCTGGTCCCTATTACTGCTGTCGCATGGGAGCGGGTGGTAGCGACAGCCCAGCTCTCTGCAATTACAGCTGCACATCCCAACCTCCAAAAATATCAGATTTGACTTTCAAAGCCTAGGAGTGCAAGGAGGCTGTTCCTGTCCTGTATGCGAAGAATTAATCAGTCACTTAGTATTATAGGAAATACAACATTTCAGTGGAATAGGGAGAAAATGCTTTCCTTGCCTTGCAAACCATTTTTACCTTACCCTGTCTCATCCTCAGTCGGAATGAGAAGCCAGAATTGTGAAAATGTTCACAAAACTAAGCTCTGGAAAACAGAATTTAAATAATTTTGAACTATCGTGCTTTGATATGGGCATTTTCTAAAAACTACTTCAGTTTGTAACAGACAAGTAATTTTTAAAGGGGAAATCTGGAAGGTTTTGTTTCAAAGAGAGAAAATGGAAATTCTGGCAATCTTAAAAGGAATAATGTTTTTGCTTCATGTAGAAAAGTCATGAAAACTGTCTCTTTACTGAAAATATTTTCATTTTTGACAGTTTCCTATTTTTCAACCAAAAAGCATTATTAGAAGCATCTGAAAATAAACACAGAAGGAAAGGAACTTTTCTATGGCAGGAAAGACAGGTACATTTCTATGAAATGAAATGAGTTTCTTGAGGTCTGCTGAGCACTGCTCTTAGACTAAATCATGAGCACAGAAAATGTGGGTTTGGGGGGAGTTTTGGGGTTTTTTTTTCACCGTATCAGGAGGTTAGGCCATACAACTGCTTGTAGTGTTTCGGTGCTACGAAAATTCAACCAACACACCCTGAATATACAATACATGTTAATATAAAATAGGCATAGAGAGCAACCTCTCACTGGGCTGATTTACCCATGGGATGAATCAAGTCAGCCGTGTCAACCCAACTATTCACCCTCTTTGCACTTTAATTGTATTTCCAGCTTTTGTGTCCATTTGCCAGCAATGAGCCAAGCGCCGCACCGGCGTTGACAGCGCAGGTCCCTGGCAGAGATGAACCATCTGGCCACCCCCGTCCCCGGTGCCGGCAACAAGAGCAGGGTGGGAGGAAGCCAAGTTCGGCTTTCGCTGCAGCATAAGGCAGGAGTCGGCGGCTGGCTCTCCGCTGGACATCAGCTCTTCTTAAAATCTTCAGCCAGTCTGTGAATTTTCAGGGCAGTGAGCCATGTCTTAAAAAGCCAGGACATCATCTGAGAATTTCAGTGCATATCAGAGAAGAGCAGTCTTTTGATTAATTTTTTTTTTTTTAATATCCTGCAATGGCTGCCACTGTTGTGTTCGTGGTAATATCACCAGGAGGAGCAGATTGTGGCAAGGGAAAAGCTAGAGGATAATCCAGAAGAATTTAAGGACAGACAGTGTTACAACATAAAATATGTGCTACATCCAGTAGCCCTTTTGATTCTAGAGTAGCAAGAAAAAAAATTGACCATGGTCAGGACATCTAGATCTATACCTCTTCTGGTACAGTTTCAAAGCACAGCTTTGAAGAAGAATTTTAACCAAACCAGGACTTGGTTTCCTTATCTGAAGAATATAAATTATAACACTTTGCTTCCTGACATAGTTCTCAGCAAGGGCAATTCATTAACTTTCCTGAAGTGCTTTTAAATCTCCTGTTTCAGGCACTACACAGGTATGCAAAACAGAGTTCACAGAGCTAGCTAAAACCACTTAAAATGAAATTAAAATGCCATAATTCCAGATTATGATAAATCACACTCAAAAAACTTCTGATGACAAGTTTATATTTTTTTTTATGTTTGTGGGGGCTGCAGGAGGCCTAGGAGATATAAAAAAGCAAATTTTTTACAATCATTCTGGGATTGAAAATTCTACATTTTTAGAATTTAAAATTTCAGCTCCCTGTTGCAGAGCCGCGAAAGGATGGAGGAAGATCTGGAAAGATGGAGAAAAAAGGATGCAAGTGATGTCCAGCCTCTCTACCTCTCCTGATCTCCAGGAAAGCTGCTGACATTTTGAAATTCAGACCTGAAAACTTTGAGCGACAAGGTCTGCCCAGGCACTAGAGATGAAGAGCAGCTTCTTCCCTGGGGACTCAGGTGGGACTGACCTGAGCTCCATCCCTGAAGCCACCGGACAGAGACTAAGCTGTAGGTGATCTGACAGCCACTGGCTGATATTGAAGGGATAGGCAAGCTGTCCTTTTAATATGTGAGCGTGTCTGACTCGTGCTCTCTGTTCTCCCTGTGTTCAATAATGTAAATAAAGTCTTTAAGAAGCCCATTACTTTCATCTGCAGTTCTGAGAGAATTGCTCAGATTCTCCCTTGGCAGTTCTGTTTGCGCATAATAACAATACTAATATAGAACCTCAGGAAAACAACCAAACCAAAACAAAAAATATAATAATAGTAAGAGTAGTAATAAAATAAAGTTTTGCCTTTTAAAGATGTTTACCTTATTTGAAAGAAAAAAATTTGCAACATCTTTGCTGGTATCAAACTCCCCTGTCTGCACTTGCAAGTTTGATGAGGGGCAGCATTTGCCTTTTTAGAGACAGGGGTGCAAGAAGCGTACAACTGAGCGGGTGAGTGCTCAGGACCAGTCCCCCAGCATTTGCAGTATCCATGGGCCAGCTGGGGCAGGCTGGGTTTTTTTCTGCCTTTCATACTAATTTCAATCTGCCTTTCAAATCTTGGTAGGTTTTTTTTTCTTTTCCTTTCAGTCTTTAGGATTTTCTTCTTGCTTTTCATGCCGGTTCCTTTGTCATCTCATCCAGCCTCCACTTGCCATCCATGCCTCTTTCATTTTGGCCTTGAGCTGGTCACTCGAATCACCGGCGATGGAAATGCGCTTCCCCACCGTGCACTTGTTCTCCCAAAAAGCCTCTGAAGGTCTAAGCCTGATGCTTGCAAGCTCCTTGTGACGCTCTCCTGAATAGCACATGAAGAAGGCAGCGACAATTTTTCCTCACTTGAAAGGAGCCAGGAAGGTGTCTATCCCCATAAATTTAACCATGGTGGACCTGCATCGCTTGGTCAGAAGGTGCCTCACTAATGCTTGTCAGGGCTGACTGGAACAAACACAAGGGACTCAGGCTTTGCTGGATCTTGGATTAAGTCAAAACCTTTTCTGAAGTTGTGTTGCTTTGCTAATTTTTTTTTTTTTTTTTTT
>VXBL01002641.1:980446-995917 GCA_013400195.1 Aramus guarauna | reverse complement strand
TTTTTTTTTTTTTAAAGAGAACCTAGTCTGGGAAAAGTAGGGAAAATGAAACAATGTCAAACTAGCTCTTTCAACATTTTCACTGTATCACCTTTTTGTTAGAGTTTTTTTAAAAACTTTCTACTTTGAATTGCATTATTACTGCACAGTTTTGCTGATTGAAGAACAGAAACAAAATGTTTTGTGGAAATAAGATGTCCATCCAACTTCATATATGTCATTTGCTCATTTTTTTCTTTGTTCTTTTTAGTGTTTCTACTCTGCAGAGAATTTTCAAACACTCGTTATTTTCCTGCAATTGGCATTTTGTCAAGTTTAAGAATCTAGATAGACTTTGCAAAACGGAGCTGTCCCAATCTACCAGCAGTGTCTTGAGACATTTCCTTTCCACCTGGAGAGGACGAAACCTCTGTTCCCTCAAATTATGTTCTTTCAACTCAATACCATGCTCCACTTCCTAGCCTTAAAACCTTACATGCCTAAACATCATGTTTTAAAGGAGATATTTTACAGTCAAGTTTGTTCTGCTACATTTTTGCTGTGCAAATTGAACCAGTCTCATTGTGGTCCCCACACTGCTGGCTCTCTGGTTTACTCAGCTCATCACTTTGGTCTCTCTTCCCTTGGCCAACCTATTTCCCAGGGAAGGAACCTACAAATATTTTATTGTCCGTCTTTGTGAGTCAGTCTTAACTTCGATTAAATTCAACAAGTTGGGGGACAATAAGTAAACGCTGTCGCTGGAACAGACAGCGAGGCAGGCGAGATTTGCTCAATCGCCAACTGCTGGGGTGAGCTGTCAGCAGAGACAGAGAGTAACAGAGGGGCCTCCCCATCCCAATAGTGGACCCCTTTGGAGTCCCACTACTCATAGCAGCGGGATCTGCAAAACTGGTTCGGCAACATATCATCATTTCTGTCTTTGAACGTCTGCTGGAGTCATGCAAGTTGCCAGGAAATAATAAGCCAAGCACAAAGTTCAAACTCCGTATCTGCTGGCTCGTGTTGTCTGCTGATTCATCCCCCCCACTCTGCCTCCCCTGTGCATAATATCCAGCAAGATTATCTGAGGTTTAGGAGAATAGGTTTAGTCTATAATTAAAAAGAATGGGGTTTTTTCATTGTTCTATTGAAACAAAAATATAATTCTATTGAAACAAAAGCGTGTCTCAGTAATGCTTCAATTTCCATCACATTTTCAGCAGAAGAAAACATAAACACATAGTTTTGCTTTTCATTTTGTTGGAGTGGGACTTTTTTTTTTTTTTGGCTGTGGTAAAAATGTTCATTTTGATGATATTGTTGAAGTCATACTCTTTAAACACATGGCTTATATTGAAACAATGAACAAATATTATTTGATGTTTTCTGCTATGTTCGCTTTTCATTATAATAGCTGAACATTGTTGGAGTTGAAGATGTTCATAAAAATCATGCATCGTGATGCTTCCCAATAATATTTTGACATTTTTGATCCAGGCGTAATTTTTCATTTGCATTTTGATGTATAAAGAAAACAAATGTTAAAATTTCAGGGAATTAGCTCTGCCTGTTCTGACCAAGGGGGATAGAGGATTTCCTAGTGATTGTGCTTGGACAGGGGCTGTGATGAGAAGCCCTTCTGCAGCTGATATAGTAAGAGGAAATTTTTTGCTATAATTAAAGAGGGTTGGCATTTTGAATTTGTGATATTAAAGAATTAATTCTTAACACAAATAAAAATGTGTTAGAAATCCAACATGATTTTATTTAGCAAAAAGAAGAATCTTTCATGGGGGAAAAAAATCAGAATTTTTTTCAACCATTTATCTCTCTGTTTAAATTTGAATGAGTGGCAGAGGAAGAGCCTCACATCCATCACTCAGCTATCCTAAAAATACAGATTTATTTTTCTTTAAAACCAAAACTCTGTCTTGTTGTTAAATTAAGGTATTAGAACCTGCCTCTCCGCTCATCTCTTCTCCAGGCCAGGATTATGTTTTGATTTGTAATAAAATTGGACACAAATCTGACAATATTTTGACCAGGCTTTGCATTCTGGAGATTAAAATAAGCATCTGAAAACGGCAGCATCCCTTGCAGTTACATTCCCTGGCCTCCTCTCCTTCCTGCTGCTTCTCTGGCTGGTCACCTCTCCTTCCCACAGCCCCAACACCTCGCTGCTTGCCGCTGCTTCCTTGCTCCTCATGCCCAGGCTCCGCGGAGCCTCCTCAGTCCCTTCCTTCTGCGCGAGTCCCTCGCCAGGATCACCTTGGCGAGAAGGACTTTTGCCCACTCCCTCCGACCGCCTGGCTCCCCTCCACTGCCGTGTCCTCACGTCACAGCAGCATCGTGCGGGTACCATCGCTGTCCCTTACATTCCCTCACAAATTGAATTCATCATGAACGTATGAATAAATCCCCAAGAGAATAAAAGTTCTCGGAGGTAATTGAATCACACAAGAGTGATGGGACTTTTTTTTTTTTTTTCTTGACTCATTCCCAGCTGAGGTTCAATCAGCATTCATTACTCCCACCTCCCTCCATCTGAAACGGCAGAGGAACTGGGTGAAGGAGGACTCTTAGCCTTCTGATTAAATCTTCCAAACATGATGGCCTATCAAGCCCAGTAATTTGTGAGCCAGGAAACATGAGATTTTAATTCAACACAGATAAAAAGGTGCAACCCATAGAACCAGCTGAGAAGAACAGAGGAACAGAATCGTATTGAGAGTATGATGGTTTAAAATTTTATTTTGAAAGGACAGTTTGATTAAAAAGTGTTTGAAAATATTTTCAAGCATAGAGCCACTTACAGTAGAAAAATGCTGAAACAATTAGCAATCAAAAGAAAGTATTTTGATTTGACATTTTTGCCCTCTTATTTCATTTTGCTTCAGTTTAAGGAAAATATTAGGAAAAATACCCTAAAATTGAATGGAAATAATAGCAATATTCCACACATACATGCCACTTGATTAAACATTTAGATTGCAGTGTTGTGACATTCTCAGAATGAAACATTTTGACATTATGCAATGGAATTTTTCAATAAGCTTGTTTTGATCTTTCTAGATCAAAAATATCCTGGAATCCTCCATCAAAACGGTGTTTCGAGAATTCGCTTCTCAGGCTGATTTGAGGGAATGAGATTTCCGCTTTGCAAAGGCTCCAGCAGCCAGCGACACGCGGAGGCTGTCAGCCCGGCACATCTCACCGGACGCCGTCCCCATGAGGGCTCTGATGTGGCACCTCAGGATCACGTCCGGAGGCACAGCCGAGTGCATATGTCGAAGGCTCACACGTGCCTTTATGCCAATGAAACTGAGCCAACCCTTGGCCGTGTACCATGAGGGTCCTGATGTCCTCAGCTGGGATCTAACCTGTGACCTTCAGTGCTAAAAACACAAGACTTTGCCGCCTGAGCTAAAGAAAATATTCTGCAGCTGCAAGAAAATCCCAGGCTCTGCAGTGCTTTTGCCCACTAGAGGGAAGTGCATTCACACGCACACGGGGTGAGCGTACAGCAGTGCACATGCGATGGCTTTGTACGCTCGTTCCCCACACCGGGACTGAGCTGGACCCAGCGGGAAGGATGCTGGAGCATTTGGGTGCCTGTTGCGATGTCTCTACCAAAGCGCTGATGGCAGCTGGAGGAGGCAACAAGCATTACCTGAGTGACCGACCGTATCCACGCGCTCCATCCCTCACCGTTACCAGCACACTTGCACAGGCACAGCCCCTCTGTGGGCAGATGTCCCCTGAGTGGTTAAATTTACAGTGGCAAAACTTGAGCTCTGGAGGGAAAGGATTGAGCTACATGCTCACTTGAAGAATATCTGTAAAGTTGTGCCTGAATTGGTGGAGGAGCACTGAAGACCTGGCCCTAAGCCATTTCAGTGCTGCCTGTGCTTGGAAAACTGCTAAATGCACAGATGTAATCCATACAGATGGGTTTAAACATGAGCATCCAAGGCGATGCAGTTAAGTGCACGCAGCAACAGTATGTATATGTAAGCAGTCAAACACACAGGCTGTATGAAATTATATATGTGTGACCAAATACACGCTGCGCTGTCTGACTGTTTGTCCAACCAGCAAGGTTAACATATATTCTCCTGAGCAGATTGGCTTTTAAGGCAAAGCTGCTACATGCTCATGCAAATGTAAGCGAAGATATATCTCCATGAACACAGAAGCAAGGTAAATGTATTTGTGATATGCAAATTTAGGTGAGCTGCACAAACCTATGGATATAAGCTACCTAATTACCTGTATAAATCTGGGAATACTGACATGTGGCTATGCTCTGTGCAGTGCGTCCCTCACATGTTTTGAGGGGAAATCGCTATTTTTTCTCCCTTGGAGTCTCTATTTCCCTGTGGCTCCATCTCCCAGGGAGTCCAGTAGTGCTGATGATAGTGGTACTGCGCAGAGCCTGAGTCCAGCGTGAGGTGAGAAGCCCGGCACCTCAGCTTTCAGCTTAAAACAGACTTTTGGACAGGAGTGGGCATTATAATTAACCTGTTGCTATTCCCTCCCACCCCCACAAGTGTTCAAACTTCTGTGAGCTTTTACACTTCAGCTATTTTTTATTTTTTATTTTTTCTCTTCTGTAAAAGGCTGTCTCCATTCCTGGGGAAAGCCCATTGCACTCCTGTTTTGGCATTTTGTTGCAAAAACTGCTAAAACCTATACCTTTTCCCTAGTTCACTCGAACGGCTCTCAAGAGCAAAGTCTTCAGCCAATTTAAATTTGTGATACCCTGTGGAAGGCAATAGAGATTTAATGGAACTACTTTGTGTTAGAACATCTGGCCCCAAATTCTCCAGGGAAGCAGAGTATCATGTACCAGATCAAAGGGCCAGGTTGATGTGTGCTACAAACAGGGAATGGGGAAATTTGTTGAGATGGAAAATGATTTTGCCACCTGCTTCCTCACCTTGAGCAGGACCTAAAACAAAGTCCCTGGCAGGGTTCCTAAATGGAGTTATATTACAATAATTAACAGGAATATTATTACTACTAGTAGTAATTTTTGATTTACAGTTTCATGCTTGTTCCTAACTTCTTTCATTCTTTCTTCACTCAAAGGAAGAAGCAGTAGAATACTATGAGATGAGGCTGTCTGATGTCATGTTTTAAATATATTTGACAGCCTGAAATATGGAAAACCCATAAAGGAAGCCTGTCCTAATATAGCGAGATTTCCAGAGTAATTTTTTTCCTGATCTGAATACACTGGTGAAAATTCAGCTCTGATTTGGGGTGTTTCTCCATCAAGAACATCCTGGGGTTTGGTCTATTTCTTGTCTCAGATACCAAGTGCTCTCTATCTCCTGTATCCTTAATTTAGGATCACTGCAAAACTCAAAACTGGGAGACATTGTTTATCGTTATGTTAGTCCATACAATAATACCATGAAGCAGAAACCGCATGGGACATAAGGAGCTGTGCTGCTTTTTGGCCCTGAATTTTCCAAATCAGAGGCAGACACTAGTGGATGACTGAAGGTTTTCTTCAGATCCATGTTGAAAGATAAAAGGATAGTGTTCAATCCTACACATGAGCAACAAAACCTAGGTATGAGTTAAAATGTCAAACTGGCTTTTAAATATCAGAAGTAAAATAGAGACTTTATCCCAGATTATTTCAAAGTGATTTATGGACACCGTGAGTGGTCGCTCTGGAGTGAAGGAGGTCCCACCTTGATGACACCAAGAGTTATGCCATTTTGTGATCCAAACACTCTACTCAGCATCATTCTCAACCATCTAAACATGGTCTACCTACTCCATCAAATCAGAAGAGCAGTTTATGGTGGCCTTGGGGGAGATTTTAATCCCATCAAGTTTCTTCTTTCCCCATCATTTTTTTTTCCTGTTGTGGGAGCAGTTGCCAGGTCTCTATTCTCATTCTGTAACTGGAACTCCTGAGAAGAAGCAGGCTGAAGAAGAGCCAGTTTATTTCATTTACTGATGCTGTAAACCCTATCCAGCTGCTCTCCTTGTTCTTGTGAGCACCACAGCCAGGACTGCTGCTGTGTCCACATTGCAGTGCCTCTGTCAGTGCGATAAGGCTGCAGCAGCACACAGAGCATCCGTCACCAAGGAGCACTGTGACAGGACAGATTCCCCAACACTGTACTTGGGAAAACACACTTCTGCAAAGAAATACACACATTGACCCGCCACAGTGTATATGTACATTTGCATGCCTGCTAATATGTAAATGTACATAATCATCTGCCTGCACCTCAGATGTCTATGTAAACACATTCCAAGGATCTCTACGGAAAGAAATGTATAAAGCTGCCCCAATCTTGCCCATAGGAGTGAAAAGGAGTATTTTTCTAGTGGTCTGATAAGCTATGTACTGGTGACAACAGGACAAGTATCAGAAATGGCAGAATTAACTCCTGTGCAGGGGTCACATGCCACCAGCTGAGATTGTGGAAGAGTGTAAGATAATCCTTCCAAAAAGACAGGGAAGCTGCCTTTTTCATTAGCTTTTGGGGGGAGATTTCTGACTCTGCCACTGCTAGCTGAAAGATTGATCCTGGTTGGCTTCCACCCAGTGAAAACCTTGTCTTGTGTCTGTGCGGTTTCCAGGAACAAGATCAGTAAAAAAACATTTTAAGATATATTTTTTCTGATTTTAGTATCTTGGGGTTTAATTCTTACCTGCTGTATGCTCCTGCTGTGACCCTGATCATGGTCAAGTCAGCTTTACAGAGAACTTCACATGGTAAAAGAAATAATGCCTATAGGGATTCACGAGAGTGCTTACATAAATGTGAAACATTGGGCCCATTTATTTCCTTGTTGATCTAACTTGCGTATGTACTTTGAAAACCTTGCCAACCTTCCAACCATCTCTGTGACTCTTCATCCCCCTCCCTACTGTGGCAAATCAGTCTGAAGGGCAAAAACCAGAGATATATTAGGTGATTGAAGCTGGAAACTACTGAACTATTAATGAGACAGGTTTAAGCATGTTATTTTGTGGAGAAGGGAAGAACTATCCTTTTATTTTTTTCTTCGAAAAAATGGAATAACAGATCTTCTCTTACAAACTTTCCCAATAGTTTGTCCATGTGGATATTAGCTTTGGATGGATACCCCCAACTATGAAGGCACCATGCAGTTTAGGCTCAGCTACAAGGTGGTGTTGGCAAGCTGGGATCAAACTGGCACAAAGGCTTTGTGGTCGTAAGGACTCAGCCCTTCCTATGCCTGTACCTGAAGCTTTTTCAAACTGTCTAGCCCCTATTAATCCACCACAATGGATGGACAATATTGAGAGAGAAGGTTTTCTTCCTGGTATTTTTGTCATTTTCTCTTTGCTTATGCTTCAGAAATACTGTCAGAATTAGCTTTCTTGATGGTATCTCAGGACATCTGCATCTGATTCCAGGTGGAATCAGAATGATTGGAAAACATTAAAATGAAGAGTGAAATATACTTTTAATGAAAAAGAAGACTCTTGGGTAGGAGTTGGAGGCTTATTTTATTTTTTTTTTTCATTTATCTGAACCAAGATTTTTCAAGCCTTAGATCTCAACCAACATCTTTATCCTAACTAGGAAACATGTCCCAATAGGTCTCCACTTTAGCAATGCTTCTTACGAAAAGTCTGTCTGAAGTGGAGGAAAAGTGAGTGCATCTGTTTGGGTTTCTTTTTTTCCTGGACATTTTTGTTTTGTTCTTTTTGTTTACACAGGCTAATGATAAATTAATGGGATAAACCAAGGCCTTGCTGGAACAGCTGTAAACTCAAAGTAGGAAGTCATTCAAAGCCTCCAAAACCTGGCTGTGTAATGCTGGAGGAGTTAATGATGAAGAACCGAATCCTCAGCTGGAGCAAATTGGCATAGTTTGCTTGAAATACGTGAGTTTCACTGATTTACAGCAGTTCAGGATGTGGCCTGAAGTGTCTCAGTATTCTGCTTTGTTTGCATTTTAAAGTGATCTCTGCTGGTTTCTTAATGGTTTTGTCTCCTATTGATGTATTCGTGGGATGCCAGTATCCGAGCCGGTCTCCAGCAAGCGCAGATGGTAGCATGGAAAAGCACTAGCTCAGTTTCCTGGGAAAATCTTTTTCTAAGAATTTCAGAATAGCACTGAGGCTATTCCTATTCCTGCAAAGGTTTCTATGGGCTGACAGCTGGTACTGCCATAAGATCTAGTATCTGAGGTTTGTCTGTGCTCTTCTAAACACGAGGCAGTTTAATTTTGGAGTGGCTCAAAGATGGTCTTACATTATAGAGAATATTTAGATCAGCTTTCTGACACTATTGAGAGTGAAGTGCTGGGAAAAAATAGCCCAGGAAGATGGTGGAATCATGATGACCAGAGAGTTTGAAAGATAGACTAGAGAACACCCTTTGGGTACAGCATCATCAGGGTTGATCCTCCCTTCGACAAGTGGGATTGACTCAAAACGCCAGTTGTGTTTCTTTGTAGTTTACATTTTCTAATACTAAAATTAACCCAGCTTGAAAGACTGCTAAATTTACCAAGAGAAAGAGTGAATAAGAAATGAGATATGCATTTGCTCTTTGGCAGAGCCAGAGCTTTATCAATCAGCCAAACCAAGAGATAGTCTTTCTTCTGCTGATCATATGACCTGATGATCCCAGCATCATCTGGATCTCCAGTCTATGAGCAAAAAAATTGTTAGCCATGGCAGAAAATATTTTCTTAACACTTGCTATAAAGGGTTTTTAGTGGAGAACACATGAGCGTTCAGCTCTGCTTCTGCGTGAAAATGAAAGACTTAAAAATTGGAGGAAACAATCTTGTTGCAATTAAGCATAGGCAAAATTGCCCACAGTTATTTGCAGCTACTAAACTAGAGGCCACTCTCTGAAAGCCAGGCTATCAGACAGAGCAGCTACTTCCAATTATATCCTACTGGAGGGGACTCCTAAGCTGCCAAGACTCATGGAGGAAAGGCATTCAGAGAAATCGTGACAAACTTCTCCCCGTGGAAAAAAAAAAAGCTGCTTTATCGAAGTCTAAACATTTCTTGGAAATACACCAAGTGCAAAAATATTTCCATAAGGAAGATTTATGAGATCCAAAGAGAAATTTCAAAAAGCAGGAGAGAGAGAGAGAGAGACAAATAACAAACAAACAAACCACATGACAGAGACTGATTTTAAAAGCGGGTGTTTAGGGCATAGGCCTGGGGCATGGAGAACAAGGCTGAATCTCCAGACCCCAGAGAAGGAGCCTGAAGCTGGGGATCCCTCACCTGAAGCAGCTCTGGACAATGCTGAATGGTACCAGTTTTGCTCCAGATTGGAGCAAAAATGTAAATATGCTCTGCAATTCATATTCCCTCCACAGCTGGGATAAAGGATTAGCATGATCTCAGTCACCTTGCTTAACCTGTAGATAACTAGAGGAACCCAAGTGGCCTGTCCAGGGGAGGAGGTGGGCCAAGTGCCTTGCTGAGGCCTTTGGACTCTAAAATCTGTGAAATCAGGAGAGTGACTAGTCAAGGTGGGACTGCTGGATACAGAGAAAAAGGCATGATCCAGTAGAAGAACCAGATTTTTTTTTATTTTATTTTTTGTTTTAGATGATAATTCATAGAGGGCAGGAAGACAAATTTTCCAGAGTGTTAGGTTGTGGAGTCTATGATGAGAATTTGCTGTTTCTAAACTGGTTTAGTTCAAAGTGAGTTTTGATATAGAAAATGGGATTTCTGCATGGCTATTTTGTGAAAGGTGATAGCAAGTAGGGTAGGAAGCAGGAAGTCAACAGGGAAATAAAATAGAAGTCATTGCAACAGATTGCTTTCTACAACCTGTTCTGATTTTTTTCCCCAAATTATTGGTTCACACTGTCCTTAACATTTAGATTTTCATCTGTTTGCTCCTTTTTGGAGAGAAAAACTATGTTAGGCATCTCATAAATGCTTACATTGAGATGTTTCCCATCTGCTTACAGATGCACCATGCTTGCTTTCTGCTAGGGACCTGGCAGTTCTCAATGTTTAAATGAAACTGAACCCACTCCATTTGCTGGATGGACAGAATCCAAGGAACAAAAATGAACATTTCTCAGTGCTGCTGGTTCTGTTACAGAGCATTGAGCTCTGAAAATATTTCCAAACATCCGCTGCAGGTTGCTTTCTTAATGAAAGACCCCCTTCAGTTAAGACCAAGAGTTAAGACATCCAAAGCCATTCAAACAGCACACACTCATTAGTATTTTGTGCATAAACAGCATTATTATTTCCTTTTCCTTGGCCCCTTTCCAGCTAATTGTCTTCTTTCACCATACGACATACGTATCTCTTTCTGATCCAGCAGCACCATGGTACTTCTCTATACATTGTTCAGCGTGGGCTGCCTCCATCCCAGGATGGTCTCACTTCTGCAGTAGGTGGGAGGCACCACGTTTGCTGCGTTCACTCTGACACTGACGTTTCGCTGGGCATTGTTCGTCACTGCTTTTGGCACCCTTTGAAATACTTCGATGTGTAGGGCTCTGCTCTACTCTCCTCTATAGGCAACCTAGCCAAAATCCAGCAGTGACATCCAAACACTCAGAACCTCCCCGGTTCTCTGCTTGCGCAAATCTCATCTGTCTCTTTCTCTTTTGATTCGCCTGCCTCTGAAAGGTTTGTGCATTTTGCAGACAGCATGGAGGTGGAGGGCGGGGGTGGCAGGAAGATGAAGAACTCGGTGATATACTGAGTATATAGAACAGTGTATAATATACTGAGTGATGTAACAGCGAGAGAGCTAAGTGAATGCTACTGCCTTGTGATTTACTGCTTGCAAATGGCTTCTCTTCTTCTGAAATACTGTTAATTTAATAGACAAACATCCTAGGATAAAGGCTCACCAGAGATGCAACTGATGGGATAAACATCGAGAGATTAAAGACCTGTGGGCAAAGTGTATAATTCTGTTATTAAAATCCCAAAGTGCTCCCTTAAAATTAGACCCTAGCAAAGGAAGAGGAGTGGAAAACCTATGCTTAAAAGGGGGAGTTATTGTGTTGAGCACTTCAGAATCATTTGCTAAGCAAAGTTAAAAGGAATAATAGCGCTGAGCTGGGTCTTCCGCTTGTTTTCCTCCTGCTGTCCCTAACTATCAAAGTGGTATCAAAGAAACCTACTTATTAGCTATGTGTCGAGAACATTTTCCAAAGGCAGCCAGAAAGCCATAGTGACAGCATTTCTGTGACCTCCTAATTGCACCCCACGCAATGTGGCTGCTGTTAGGCCCAAAAGACAGATGCATTTGCAAAGTGTGTCCCATGTCATTATATCCCAGCTCACGAGCGAGCATGCCAGGCCGAATGGTGCCTGTTAGGGTTTATTTTTGCAATATCTAGAGATTCCAGCTGAGATCAAGCTGTCAGCAGGCTAACTGCTGACCAGGCTCTGACACAGTCCATGCCTAAAAGGCATAGTCTCAACAGGGAGACCACACAAAAGGAGTTATCACCACCAGACTGGACAGCCAGAGGAAGCTGAGGCATAGGGATCCGAAAGTTCTGGATAAACCCAATCTGAACAAACCTACTTCTTGATTCTTTATACTCCATCAACCAGTTTCACCTCAGATTGCCTAAACAATAGACCGAGGTGGACGGCTTGGGCTTCCTCGGTATTGAACCCCCTCTCTGAACATTTTCCATGCACCCAGAGCAGTGCTGAGTGAGTCTTTTCTGATGTGCAGGTCACAGAGACAGCTAGTTTGGTTTTCTTGGATGAGAGAAGGTCCTGATCTAAGGGAGAGGAAATGCTGACGTAATTGCAATGACATACAGGAGGGATGTGAGGAAGACCACCATGAAGCAAGAGAGCTCTGCATTCCGTCGCCACCAGCCGTCAGGTAGAGGGACGTTGCTTCTGTTGGCTACCAAGAGACTAACAGCTTGGCAGTGGGACATGAGCGTTAGGTAGCCAAAGACAAAGGCAACGAGAGGTGTAGGACCTGGCTCTGCTTTCTGCCTGAATGCCAAATGTTCTGACTGCTTCTGTTAGATGAGCTTTGCTGGTGATCTCATGTGGGTATGGTGTGTAATTGATGAGAACTCAGTTGCTTGTTGCTTTGGATAGTATAGTTGGGTACAGGAGTGCTTTTTTGACAGGAAGTTTCTCTGGTTATAGCTACTGGTTAGCTGGTCTTTTCACTCTGGAGGAATTTTTAATACTCTGGACAAAACTTGGAATTTCTGTTTCAGTGCATATTCCAAGTTTTTAACCTTTCATTCTAAGATGTACTGAAAAGTTAACATTTTCCCATGACCTATGATGGGAAAACTTTGAAGAAAATATTTTTTATTAGATCTTCAACAGTTGTGCACACCCTCCCACCCCCAAAACATACCTTTTCCTTTTTTTTCTTTTTTGTATATGAGAAGCATAGCACACATTTAGGGAAGAACAGTTCTTTAAGACTGAAAAAATCAAAACATTCTATTGCCACAGACTAAACAGCTGTCTTCAATAGAAGTTTTACTGAAATCCGTGTTTGTTCCTGTAGCACATTTTGATTTTGACAAATTGATGTTTTCCAGCGGGAGAACATCCCATCAAGATGCCTGCTACTTCTGTGATCGGTGGAAATGAAGCTTGTTTGCCATGAATATGTATCCTGTGGTTGAATTCCTGGGTGTGTAGTTAATTAGGAACTCCAATAGGATCAGCTTTTTCATGAAACTTGTGAGAACTTAATATTTTTGAGGCTGTTAATCTCTATATCACATTTGATTAAAGCTGTTCAATTAGTTCAAAAGTTATTGGATGGGACTGTGTAGTGGAGTAGGTAGATAAAGGTATTCTCATATATTTGTACATCCAAACACAGAGCATGATTTTGTCAGGAAATTAGGCTAATAGTGCGATTTTTAAAGGTTCATTTTGGCTCTGCTTTGATTGAGGTATGTCATGTTTTCCAGCTGAACATGAGAGACATGAATGGTCTCCACACTAGAAATCTCCCTCATTCCCCGGATGCTTCCAGTGAACTGAGTGACACTCAGGAAATCAGTGCCATAGACCACCCCATATGGTGGGTCTCTCCACGAGTGGATCACCCCACTACTTGTTTTATGCAAGGACATTATACAAGGACACAACCATAGCAAGGCTCCCTCCAGACACATCTTTTGGAGCTACGGTAGGAGAGAGTGGAAGAGAACCCCCAGATTAACAATTGTCAATGACAAATTACTCTGAAATCAACCGATCATGACAAAATGCACTTTACTAAGTATTAGTCACATATCACTGATGGCAATATTAGAGTCCATAAACATGCTTTTAATGATCAAATATTATTTAATGTATGCCGAATCTCACAGTAAGTGGAAATTAAATGGACAATTTAGTGTATCATCTCTATGCATAGGCTCAGAAACATTTCTCCAGCAGATAAACATTGACAATAAAGCTGTTGTTTGACAGAATACTACAGCTGCCAGATGTTATAGATTTTGGCCTTTGAATGTGTTGTCCCAAAGAAAAAGGTTGACGCTGGCTGTTGTATTGGCATATATTCTGTAGTGAGAAAAAAGGAATTCCAATTCAATTCTGAAGGCAATAAGGGCTGTGGGTAAAAGAGGGGACCTAAAAGACCTAAAAGATCGCTGTTTCCACGCCTGAAGTTGGTCAACTGAGTGGCCATGTCCTGTTCATCAGCTCTTTTTTTTTTTTTTTACACCACCCTTGTCTTCTGTGTAACAGCTTACACACTTACATATCTGCAGTAAATTGTGCTGGCAGTTCAGCCAGTCCTGACATTGACACCAAGTTGCAGCCAGGAGAAGAACGATTTATTTAACTTTCCTTGGCAAGACTCTGTCCATCAATGGTCATATGACCCCCACAACCACTTCAGAAGAAAATGTTTCTATCCGTTTGCTGCTTCTGACTCGTATTAGTCCTGCAAAGCAACACAGCAATAAAAAGTATTAAATTAATTTGGCATGCAAGACAGAGAGCACCTGTTAACTCTCTGTACAATACTGCATTTGCAGAGGTGGCTGTTAAGAAAACAAATTTCTTTTTTGATTTGTAGACTGAACAAATTTAAACTGGAGTCCTTGAACACAGTCACTGAACCTCATTGTGCTTTTTATTTAAAGACCAAAAAAGGAGACACTCTTCTCAAGAAAATATTTTAAATACAATGAACTCTCTGTAATTCTACAGTTCTTTCAGACTCCAGCATTTTCAAAAAGACTGTTAAATTCACATAGTCCCACAGTATTGCAGATTGAGGAGCCAGGTTCTTGGTGTACCTGTTCACTTTGAGATAAATTGAGGAAAAAAAGTCTAGGTGGGGAGGGAAATGAAAACCAGACCCAGACAACAGAATCTCCCGAGGCAGATTGTATTCACATCAGGATTTCTTCTCCTTGAGTGGTTTAGATGGACATTTCCATTTAAAACTAAACCAAATTAAGGACCTTCAGCAAGTCTCCCATATTTCAGTCCCCAATACCTTCTTCTTCTGTCTGTGCTGTGATCCCAAGGTATTATCACAGCTAGAGCTTCCAGTGGCAAAAGAGCTGCAAAAGAATTCCTGCAGACTCAGTGAGCAAGGTATTCTCCTGTGGGGAGAATATTTACAACCCAAAATCAAAATAACTGTCTTGCACCATAAAACTCCCCAACTCAAGCTTCACCTTCAACCCTGCAAATGCTAAAGGTGGCACATGATGCATTTCCCACTCTCGCACTTTCAGAAAATGCATCTGAGATTCTTTGAATAAATATCCAAAGAGAGGGCACATAAGCAACAGTTAAGTCCTTCAGCACAGTGATGGCCCCTGTAAGACAGCCTTACCCCAGCCATGATCATGAGCATCTGATTATATCCTTCCGATAACCTGCTCAGAAATAAACTCACAAGAGTCTTCTGACTGTTTGCTCAGACTCTTAGACACAAATCCCCAGTTTATCCATAAAATCACAATAATGAGCTGGGGGAAAAAAAAAAAAAAAAAAAAGAATTTTTGTGCCTCCCATCTTAGTATTTTAGTTTGTCCCCTTGCACAGACTTGCCTTCATGCACAGGAGCCATAAATCTGGCCTGTCACTTTTATGATTATTAGTGGTTAGACCTGATGAATATTGATATGTGGCAAGCGCTCTTTCGACATTAAATACATTTGCCAATTTTCCTCCTCCAAACTCCACCCGTTAATGCTTCATCCAATATGAATCAATATTGGTTTAATAATTAACATGTTTAAACATTTTTTAATGTATATTTCATGATGAGAAGATCTATGTTTATTTTATGATGATAAAATATTTAGGGCCCAGGGAATTTTACTGTGCTGTCATCACAGCATTAGTTTGGCCCTTTTCACTCTGCCTGAGGGGGCATCTCTCTGTCTCTTCTCTGCAAAGCTGAGGCTGAAAAAGGTTTCAGCTACTTGTACAGAAGGCCTGTTTATGTGGATCTGAAGTTATCTGAAATATGTGGCGGGGCTGGAAGGGAAGGACTGTGT
>VXBL01002641.1:950798-980304 GCA_013400195.1 Aramus guarauna | reverse complement strand
AACAACAACAACAACAACAATAATATAACAGAAGTGATGCACAAATGCAATTACAATTGCTCATCACATGCAGAAGAGAAAAACCCAATTCCCAGTCTGTTTCCGAGCAGTGATCCTGCCTCGGGGCTATCACCTTCCCCAGTTATATCCAGAGCACGATGCTATATGGTAGGGAATGTCCCTCTGGCCAGTCTGGGTCAGCTGTCCTGGCGCTGCTCTCTTGTGCACCTGGCAGGGTTTGGGAAGCTGAAAAGCCCTTGACTTAGTGTAGACACTACAACTACCTTGCAATGGCTAAAAACATCAGTGTGTTATCAACATTATTCTCATACTAAATCCAAAACACAGCACTGTATCAGCTACTAGAAAGAAAATTAACTCTACCTCAGCCAAAACCAGAGCAGACTGTCCCTGCATTTGCTGCAGAGGGAGAGTGCCCACTGTCAGCAGTGCAAGCTCAAAACAACAGCTATGGAGATGGACAGGGATCTGACCTGGAGAGACTTGTAACAGGTTCAGCTTCAAAAGTAATTCAGACTAGAAGTTCAGACTTCTTCGAAAACATGCACAAAAGTGAGCAAGGAAAGAGAAAGAGAGAGAGACTAGACCTGGCTCTGGGAAGGCTTTAAAGAGCCCATGGTGCTTGCTGCATAAGTGGGGGCTTACTCTTCTTCTTGAAGCCGGCAGGCTTGACTTTCCGCTGCTGTTTCTGTACTGGCAAAAGCAGGTGTTAAAACAAGTTTCCTGGAGCGGGAAGATTTGGTGGGAGTTGAAAACCTCCCTGCATAAGTGAAAGGGTTATTCCTTAGCACCTATGTAACATGCCAAGGGCTTTGACAGGCTGACAGGGAAGAAAAACACCTGTATGGTGGAAAAGGCTTAAGAAACACAGATTTGGTGCCTTGCTGCTTGGCCTTAGAGGTGTCTGGCTCCTCAGATCCTACAGGACCTCACCACCACATAACCTTGCAGAGAACAAATGCAAAGAGCACAGACTGCAGATCCATGCAAATGGCATTCTGGGGATGCTTTGGCTTTGCACTGGCTCTTACACAAGGGTGAATGTTGCTCTGGCTGCCCAGGGCCACAAGGGAATCAGGGATAATGAAGAAACTGGCTCTGAATCCACTGAAATCCAGGTGAAGGTTTCCTGTGAGACTGTGATTAATGTGATAAAGATGATTATGTTTATTTCCATGTATTTGTTGAAAATTATTCAACTGGTTACAGTCCAGTGGCTCCTGATGTTCCACTTCTGGGCAGCAGAACAGATACCTTGTAGTACATCTGATCTGGCTCTATTCAGGTACCAGCCCTGACAACAACCCTCGTGCAGATGGGCTGGAGAAGCACTGCAAGCCATTTTCAGCAAGGCTGCTGCTTTCTAGGAAAACACTTTTCTTGCAAGATTTGCTGTGGAACATGTTTATTCCAGAAATGAATAAAAAAACCAACCAAACAAACAACTAAAAAGAACATATCAAAGTCATGTTGTCTCCAGAGAAGAGATTTCCTTGTCAAGGTGTGTTCGTTTGATAGCACATCCAGAAGGTGGAAATGTAATGTGGTTTCACACTTTACTTTTTGAACCTATGTAAACTTCTGGCATTCACAAAACCCACAATTCTACAGCTTAACTGTGCATTTTGTGAAGCTATTAGATACTTCATGGAAGAAAAAAATCCATCAGGGGCATTAAACCCAAAGATAAGACTCTTGCTCAGGGAGTCCCTGAGCTGCTGATCACTGGAGGCTGAGAAAGAGTAGGAGAGAAATAGTGCCACTTACTTGTCCTGTTTATATAGTCTATAGTGGCAATTTTTGGCCACTATTGAACAGACGATACTGGGCTAAGTGGAGTTTTCCTTTCACCTGACAGAGCTCTTCTTTAATTCTTATGGAATGAAATGTGAAACAGAGATGGGGCAAGGTCAGTTAGGATGTTGCTTTCTAAGATTAACCTGTGTTTTGACTTGAGCTTAAAAACCTTTCTGAAAAATGAGGTGGAGAAGGTGAATGCTTGCACATCCTGTTTGACATCAGGGAACTTCCTGCAAGATTTGCACAAATAAATAATTTTTTTTTTTTTTAAAAGCCAGTCCCCCCCCAACCCCCTGACAGGTTTCAAAGGTTTTATTTAACTTCATTGTGATTATTTTCCACAGCTCTGGTTAGGAGTAGCAATTATATTAATCCTTCTCCTCCAGGTTGTTAATCCTAGTAAAGCAACCTGTTGCTTGGAAGATTGTATGTTGTTAAGGAGCTCCCTGAGAACATTTATTCATGCTTGGGGAGTGCATTCCTAATGCACACACTTTTCATTTAGGCTGAAATTCACTCCTAGGAAGGGGGGCTGTGCTCAAAGCCTAGGTATCACTTAATTCATGCTTAAACCTTTCAAATCAGAGGATAAAATGAAATCCAATGGAAAACTCTACTGATGTGGTTAGGAGACCTCAGCACAGAAATCAGTGGGGCTTCGGGTGAGAGAAGGAAGATCACTGAAATTAAAATCACTTCCTCTGAATTTAATGGGTCTGAGCCGGTGTGAGAGATGGGAGACAGAAGAAAGACGCTCACATAGTTATATGAGCTTGTATATTTATGCTCCAAACCTGAGTGCATAGTGTAAATCGGATAAGACAAGTAAATTGCATCCAACGAGCAGTGAAAGCAGGCAACAGCATTCATGCGGAATCTCAATTTACACCACAGCTGGGGTCCAGAGGACCTTCACTGAGAAAGCAGGGGTCTGAATTGCAATCTGCTTTTTTTTCCTCTCCTTTTTTCCCAGTTCTTCGGCATAGCAGGTATGCTCCAGTGAGACCAGCAATACAGCACCACGAGGCTGCGAACCAGTCACCTGGTGCCTGCAAAGAAGCGTCCCACATCCGAGGATGTGTTCCACATACTGCTAATAGCCTAAGAAAGATTTGCATGGGCACCGTGCTCTGACATGGATTGCTGTCATTTCCATGTTAATACGCTGCTGTTCACCAGCCAGCAACCTTTGTCCTTGTAAAATGCTCCCGTGGCTTTGTCACAGCAGAGTGGCTCAGGGGGCGAGCCAAGCAGACTCGCTGCCTAATGCTAATGGTGATATGTTCCCCGACTTTTTCCTTTAAACCTATCAGGGAAAAATTCTAAATTTGGTTGCTCTGAGCATGTTTAAACCTATTCATTACATGGCTGCGTCCCAACCCCTTGCAGACCTTTCTACCGCCTGCTTCCTGTGAGATGCAGGCTCTGCTGCTCCCGGGGCTGCCTCACACGAGGGATGCTGTGGGTACGGAGCCAGAAACGGGCTCGCCAGACACTATGGGATGGCTCATCTGCACACTAGGGCTGGAATTCCTCTCTTCTGACTTTCAGCAGCTCCGACACAACTGTCTTCAGCTAAGCTAGCTGTCTAGACTCCCCTTGTAGCTGGGAAAGAGAAATAAGCAATTCCACAGCACAATTCATCTGACTTGTTTTAGACGTCTGCCTTGGAAAGAGATGAATTGGGCCCTAGAAGTGACAGTTTCTCTGCCTTGATCATAAAGGGCGGCTGACCAGCCTGCAGGGATGCAGACCTGCAAGCTCTAGATACCTGTACACAGCCAGATAGAGCCCAGAGTACCTGCCTGGCACAGCTGTGGCCCAGGGACCCTCCACTCTGGGGTGTCCAGCAAGACCCATGGCTGTGCCCTTTCCTGAAACAAGATCTCCTCTGCCCTAAGAAGTGTGAGGTCCCAGCTTGGAGGCTTACAGTGCCTCATTTCTCTTGATCACGGTGGTTTGCTATGACAGATATTCCGATCTGTCCCTGTATAAATCTCTTCTGAAAAGCTGTCAGGCCATGTAAGAAAGAAAGATGGAGCTCCTTCTCGCAAAGTGCTGACAGGGTGCTGCCACATACCAGCACAACAACAGGGCACGGTGCACGAGCCAGCCACTTCTCTTTCCCCTCAAGAGTCTTGTCCTCTTGCTCAGCTCCTCCTGTCCCCAGCTGAAGCATGAGAAGGGGTTTTGTTTTGTTCTTTTTTTTTTAAGTCCAGCAATAAAATGGAATTATTTTTTTTTCCTGATGGTCTGCTTATCATATTTAAATCGATGTTTGATTCAATGCTGTTCTTGCCAGGTGTTTGTTTATTTTCTTATATCCCTGACTGCAAAGACATTGTTGTTCACTGACATATTTCCAGGGAAGATTTTATTCAGTGGCAGCAGACATCTTCCCCCGGAAAACAGTGATGCGGATATTGAATGCAAACTGTACTGGTGTCTTAGGAGGCATTTTAGCCCAGTTCACTACAACCTGCTCTTCATAGGTGTCGCCAGCAAGCTCCACTCCCAGTTTCTACTGCTGCTCTTCCCAGAAGCCTCATCACCCCCTGGTCCCAGCCTCCTTGATGCTGACCCAGCATCATGCACACTGACCCCTTTACTAGAGTTGTGTGGCATCTGACAACATACTCCTAAAGAAAGAAGCAGGAGAAGCCCAAGAAGAGAGTAAATGTTTTCAAACCTTCATTGATAGAGGTGTATTTCCTATGTAGACCTCTCTCCACACACTTCCATGGTGCTCAGATGTCACTGAGGACACAAAGTCATAAGAGAAATGGTGAAATTGTTGAATCACAGTATTTGAATCCTGTTGACCTCAAGGTGTATGAGTCACCTTCCTCCCACAGGTGCCTGTGTGCACTCCCTGAGAGGGCTGAAACATGTCTTTTCTTGCAGGTGACTGTCTTCAAACTGGAGGAACTAGCCAACATCGGGTACTTCGGTCATCAGTCGTGCAGTTCAGCTCCCTACTGTTACCCATAGGCTGTGTGTGGTCAGCAATGATGTATGTGCAACCAGAAACCTCCTCTACACACATGGGCATCTGTTTTCTGCTGCTTACATGCTCTCTGCAGGCACACTGGCTTCAAAAACAAGCACAGCCCATGAATTCCAGACACGTCCTGCTATACCTGCTGCATCAACTGGACATTTCTATAGGAAATGTATTTACACCACACACACACACATAGCATGGAGACACACAAGAAGGGCGGGAGTCGTGTATAATTACTAGTAGACCCACATATAAATGCAGTGAGACTCACTACATGAGCAACCATATTGTATTTATTGACTGGAAAGTAGTCCTGTAAAGACCCACAGTAATCGCACAATCTCATCTCCATGCGCAGACATGCATGCACTCACTCTTTCCCCTGGATTTTTGTGCTGTGCAGTCTTCAGGGGTGAATGTACCTGGTCTGTCTCCCAGATCCATCACATTCCAGGACTTTATCCAGACCCCTTCAATGAGGTTTCAAATGTTTCTGTGCATGTTTCAATCAGTTCAGGCATGTCAGACAAGTAAGTGCTGTGGAGGTACCTGCAAATTACACCATCTGGCTGCCTCAGTGAGCCAGACAACAGGCAGACTGCAGGGAAAAGGAGAATCCAGGCATTAAAGGAAGGAGGAGAACGTAAAACTAACCATTTGCAGATGAGGAACACTTAAAAAATCACTCCAAATAATCTTGCATTAAAGGTTTACCCATTTCATTTTATTAATCAAATCTGATAAGTGTGAAAGAATTTTCTTTGGAGTGAACTCAGTCCGCAGGAAGATAATTTCCAGCTTAAACTTCGTGCTTTGAGTAATGCCAAGAAATGTCCCATGTGATGGAATCTGCAGATTCTCAGCTCTGGGCTGGGATAAGAAATAGTTCATAATGGGATGCCAGTGGGTTCAGTACAACTGATATAAATAGATAATTCCACGGCTAAATAACAGATGACAGGGTCTTTTTCCACCAGATCCGTTTAAAAAAAGAATATAGGTAAATTTTCATGCATGAGTCTGCATGAAACAATGTCATTTCCAGCTAAAGAATGGGCTGGTCAGGCTTTTTGTCTTGTATACAGCATTGCAAGTTCTCATTAAAAACAAAACCCCTCACACCACCTTTGCAAGGTGGCTTTAAATCAGAACTGGAGGATTATTATGGAGGGCAGTGGTATTTTCAAGGGAAATAAATTATTTTCAGAAAAAGTAGACCTTTTCTTTCAGAAAGTTTAAAAAGAGTGTGGGGGGGGGAGTTTTCTACCAGAAAAATAAAGAAAACCAGTTAGGTAGACTCAGACTGGGTTCTCAGGCGGGGATGGATGGATGGATGGTCCTCTGATTGGGAGCAAGTGCTCAGAGGCAGGCTCGCTTGCCCAGGTTGAGGGACAGGAGCAGCCAGCAACACAACACCTTGTGTCACCATGATGCCGACTGTATTTATACTGGAGGTACATCAGAGATGCTCCTCTGTTGCAATGTTGATCTGGCAATTTCCCTTAGCAGAAAGCTCCTAGTGGGAAAAACAAGAAAGGGGAATAAAAGTGTTTATTTGTTGAAAGGGAAGCATGTTTTTGTTGACTCAACCTTCATTAAACGGCTCTCATTATTGCCGCAGTGTGAGCTGTTGGCACAAGCCTCTGCTCTGTCACTAAGCCCTAATGCCATCTGGAAAAGGAAAAGAAGGGAAGCAGGGCAGAAGAAGAGCCCGAGAGTCCGTCCCTCTTCCCACACCCCAGCCTCGAGCTTGCCCCGATCTGAAAGAGAGATGCTGCGCTGGGAGGTGCCGGCAGCCCCGTGGCTGAGCTATAAATCTCACTCAGTCAGAGAGGAAGATTTATACTCACAGCTTGGAAACAACGCCTGTAGCATACATACACACACACTTACACAGACACACATTCCCGCCCGGCAAAAACCCGCGGCTTTGCCAGAACTGAGACTGAAGACAAGGTGCAGTCCTGAGAACAGCTAAATTGCTTTCATGACTTTCCAGCAGCGTTTTGAAGACAAATCGGGGGCTTGTGTTTTAAATGTATCCCCAATTTGCATTTTGATTGGCTAACAGGCCATGCAAATTCCACGGTAAAGTACTGATCTGTCAAAGGCACCTGACAGTTTTCAACAATTGCTGAAATGGCTTTAAAACAGACCTGTGAGTGCTGGGGAGAGGAAAAAAAAAATCAAAAAACCTCTGCCTGATGAGTGAGTTCTTTCATCTGCTAAAAGCTCTCCAAGCCCACAAGCCTGAGGCTGACTTTAAATAGAGTCAATGGAGAAATATCTTCTAGACAGGGGAATGATGAAGCCCTCCAATAGTCTCTCTCCATTTCATTTGCACTCTCTCTCCCACACATGTATTTACCTTTCCTCTCTTCCCCTCTCCATAAAAAGTCCTATCCAGGCTGGTGCTGGGTACTTTCACTTCTCACGGAAGTCAGAGAGGTGTCTGCCATTCAGCATCTCATGGGCTTGAACTTTAGGATGGTCCTGCAGCCATGGGTCATGGGATCTTCTGTTGTGAACGATGTTGAGGCTTTACGGTAATTTTATTGTAAAGGGATTCTTCAGTTTACAGTATCTTCAAATGAATCACAAGGGATTTTGCCGTTGGGTTGCCAATCAAACACAGCCTGTTTCTGGATTCAACCCAGAGACAAAATATTTCCTAAG
Organism: Aramus guarauna; assembly: GCA_013400195.1. Classification (NCBI taxonomy): domain Eukaryota; kingdom Metazoa; phylum Chordata; class Aves; order Gruiformes; family Aramidae; genus Aramus; species Aramus guarauna. The sequence continues at coordinate 972,803 of VXBL01002641.1, read as the reverse complement.
GACATGTCACAGGGAGGCATTGAGCTGCCCTGAAATACCACTTGGCAGTGTGAGGTGCAGCTAGTCGCATGATCCCACAGCAGGCCACTGCACAAGCACTTTAGCCAGAGCAAAAGAGGCTTCGAGAGGCAGTGGCAAAGGGCCCATAGGGACCTTTTGCCAGTTTGTCACAATATTTTTGGGACATACAAGGCAACAGAAAGAGGCTAGGATTTTCTAGGGACATACAGCTGTCCTGGGTTGTCTTGTCTGCAAACATTTTTGTAAGTTCAAAAAATGTTCATATCCTAAAGCAAGCTGCAAAACTAAAACCTCAAGTCCTCTGCAAAGTCAAAATGGGTAAAATAAATATATAAACCCAATCTCTTTTGGTCAAGTGAAACTTTCTCTTTCAGTCAGGTATAAACCTTTTTGTTTCGTTTTGTCATGTATTGACAAAGCAAACAAAAAGCCCTTCGATTCCATAATTGGAATCTAAACTACAGAATGAGAAAGGCATTGTGAACTGTCATTTTCCACATGACACAGAAGACAACCTTTGGATATTTTCCAACACACACCCCATCCCAAATCTTTGAATGGAAAAAATATTGAAACTAGCCGTATCTCCATTTTAAAAAAGTTTTCAATGAATTGTCAGTTTGGGTTGAGAGAGTCACATCCTGAGAAGCATTTGGAAGAATGATGGATACTGAAAACTGGAGTTTCAGGCTACCAACACTCCAAACTCTTTCTGACTCCAGAGATTTAAAGATCTCACCCACTCTTTTTCTGCGTGAAAGAAGTCAGCTCACCTTTGGGTGCCTTTTAATGGATCAGCCCGCTGACCTCTGCAGAGCCCTTAGGCCATCTCCGTGCACAGTGACATAGTAATGATGGATAAGTATCATTTACCATTTTGGAAGAGAGGCAGAGCAAAAAACAATGTTTCCCAGGCCTGCCCCAAACTGTGGAGCCCAGCTTTGCACTGACCTGCCCCCTTTCCCAGAGCAGTGTGCAACTTCTCAACCCGACAGCACATTCCTCTCTCTGCCCTACAGCTTAGCTCTGATACCCCAGCAGCTCCTATACTTTTGACCTCACAAGCATTGCACAATCTGCCTATGAGCCTCTTCCTCCTGCTTCATCTCAGTGATGCAGCATCAGCCTCAGGCCAACTCAACTGTGAAGAAATGACCACACCTTGAGGCTGCAAACCTTTTGAGATACACATGCAGAATCTACCAGCTCCAACAGGCATTTTTACCTACTCACTCCCCTTCTCTTGCTTTTCCTGGTTTCAGGAAGATGCAATGCATTCCTTCAGCACGGTTCCTAACACACATCCTGCTGGATGCTGCTACATGTCATAAGGTGATATGTAAAGTCATCATAACGTGGTGGGATGAGGAAAGAAGGTTGGCACTGATATAGTGTGGGCTGGGAGATATCGCTGATACCTTTGGATTAGACACGTTGAGAAAAAAATAAGGTGATGTGTTTAGGACATATCTGTGTGTGAATTACAAGGCTGTGAGGGCAACACATTGTTTGTAGCATGGTGCGACTCCTAAGTGCTTCAGGACTTGGGACCTATATGGCCCATGGGGATGGTGAATGTTTCCTCCAGGCTTGTTCCAGGCGAGATGATCCCACCAGAATAAGGAGACAACTGAGTCTGATGTGGAGGTACAGAGGGGGAAGAGCTGCAGCCAAGGGTTTCCATCCCAGAGCTAATATCCCTGAAGCGTCTGATTCTGACCCAGCTCTGCACAATGATGTATGGCTTTCCCAGCTTGCATTAGCTTTGCATTAGCAATGACTGATGAATCTCTGCGCCACTAGTCTTTGCATGCTCCAGATGAGGCCTCAGCAAATTTCTTAATCATCTGCTTCTCCTACACACAGCTCTGGCCTCACTGCATCTCTCTAGTTACCTCTTCCCCTCTTCTGTTCAACATGCAGTCCCCAGTCTTAACTCACTGGCTCCTTCCCCTAGTGTTCTCTGCTTATTTAACCCAAGCACATTAGTGACTTGGTCATCTATTTAATCCTTAGCTGAGGCCATTGGAGAGGAAAGAGCATGCAAGGTATTTTTCTCACTCCTTTCCCTCCTTCCCCAGACCTTGCTCTAGGAGGATTTCCCTTTGGCCTCAGTTAATCAGATGATCCAGCTCAGTGAGTGGGGAGAGCTGCCTCTGGACAAAGTTCAAGCCTTTTTCTCCTCAACAGCTTCTCTTTGACACTTCCCATTCAGCCTTTAGCAGCAGGTATTTAGTTATTAATTTCCCATCTCCATGAGGTGGACGGTGCACAGGGATGACTGGTCTTGGGTGTTCACAGAAGTTTTCCACTTGGGAACAATTTTTTTTTTTTTTAAGGTGTTGCCCTTGGCACAAACTGGACATCTTGGTAGGTTAAACACAAAGATGATGAGGAGGTTGGAAGGAGAGGACAACGTGACTTCCATGCACAACTCAGCGATTAGAACTGGATTGCTCTTTTCTTGTTCTTTCCCATTCTCCCCTTGTGCCTTGTAATGGTCATTGGTAGCAATTTGTGTCATGCCGTCCTGGGCTCTGAGATTCCAAAAATCCATTCATTATGGCCCCCAGGAACAAATCCCATCAAATCACCAGTTTATAAACTGCATTTCAGATATGTTACATGAGCACTGATTGCAAATCTGAAGACATTTCCATTTTGCCTAAGGCCAAGATTTTTAATTTAAAAAAAAAAAACCCGTCAGGGCCTGTGAAAAGGCTCTTTAGATATTCCAACCAGCACAGTTTATTTAAAAATTCAATAAGGCAATTTTCATGGCAGCGAGGAAAAAGAAGCAGTGCTGGTGTCTGCACACCCAGTAAGGAGAAAGAAGCAGCCAGGATCTCGTCTCCCAGACCCACTCGAGACAGACTATGCTGCTACTTCATTTTAGCCCCTAACAGCCTACAGACCAAAAATCAAGGTACCCTTTCTGCTTGACAATTAATTTTTCCTCCAGCAGTGGAACAAAGATTAGGGAGTGGGGAGCAGAAACGGCCCTTTCAGAATAATCTGCTGCCCAGGAGTCACATTAGCTAACACAGAGCAAATATAAATGATCAAAGCTATTTCTGGAGTTCATGAGGGTGGTGACAATGGCTAGAGGAAGAGAGTTGTTAGCCTTGCATAGACATAGCCACGGAAAATGGACAGAAGGTAAGTAGCATGCTATCAAAAGTGGTTATTCTCGGCTTTCTGTGAATCATAAGGGCCTCCTTGGGAAGCAGAGACAAAACTGAATTGTATTTAGACGAGAGGCAAAGAAACATCCCTGGTAATTTAAGACCATGTAGCAAAGGGATTTTCTGCTACCTTATGACCATTGCTATCTTGCTATCTGTTCCTCAGCCAGGCATAGACAATAGCCAAGACATCCCCTTTCCTTGGCATGGCATCAGGACAGACACAAGCCCAGTCTTTGGAGGTTTGGGAGGTTCCTTCCTATTGAGGAAAGAAGCAGCCAGACATTAGTCATGCTTGAAGAGAACAGAAAGAAACGCCTATCACCCATCCCCTCCTCTCAAGACCTCAACCAAAATACCATACCACACCATACCACACGAGGCACCTGTGTGACCTCCCCCATCATAAGTATTCAGGTCTCAGCCCACTGGCAGAGGAGCTGAAGGACTTTCTGAGCCTACTGCTAACGAGATCATTAAGACAAACATGTGAACCTTTCCAGTCAGAAGGATGAGGTGGGGTTTTAATTAAGGTAATTACACTCAGCTGGAAAGGCTATTTGCAAAGGCATTTAAAGTCTCTAGGAAGGTGCTGTGCTGACAAGTTGGGTTTAAAGATAGTAATAGTGTGAGTGAAGCTTGATGCCTGTGTGGATGACTGGACTCAAGCTACCAATGTCACCAGTATCTTGCTTGAGAAACCTGGTGCTATGTAAGAGAGGTAGGCAATGCTTTGCCAATGGCAATGTCAAGGATGAGTTTGTGCTGAAGTGTGTCCGTAATGGAGAGGACACTGCTCTCTCAACTTGGGAGTTTTCAGAGTGTCAGCACTGTTTTCTCTTCAAAAAGAGGACAAAGACTTTTAACTTCAGAAATGTTCCCAGGTGAGTAATTTGTGGGGAGTGACTAACATATGTGTCAGGTCAGCTGGCCTTTTGTGTTTGTAATTGTGTGTTTTGAAATTGCCTTTTTTTTTTTTCCCTAAACCCTTTAAGTGATGTGATCTACAATTTCTATATGAAAACCCATTGCAACTTGAAATTGGGAATTTGGTGCTCTGACAGTGTTGCACTTCTGTCAATTCAAAACTAACCCTGACCTGCAAGAAGCTGGGATTTGACAAATCAATGCTTCCCTGTACAAGTCCCCATGGAAAATTTCTGATCAGCCCTTGTTGTGTCCACTTTATGCTCTGCCCTGCCCCTGCTTTTTTCCCCACACTTTTTCTGACTAAAAGCCATTTACAAGCCTTTCACCCCTTGTTAAGAGACCTGTTCTTCACTTCCTCTGTAACAGCTTTGCTGAGTATTGGGGGTCCACATTAAGGACATCTCACTGTTTCCTTATCCTTGGCAAGAAAGACAGAGCAGATCAATGTGACTTACACTTCACCCTTTCCCATTCAGTGCTGCCTCTCATCTTGTTCTGCTTTTAATATCATCTTTATTGCAAGTCTGTTCTAATGCTGCCTGTTTATTTATGGCTATTACTGAGACGATGCTTTAATTGTCGGATCAGTGCCTCCAGTCCATCAGCAAAGGAGCAGGCAGCTCTTTATAAACATCATTTTTTATTTGGCTATGCCACGTGCGCACACACAAGCAGGATCAACAATGGTGTTATTCCCAATGAACCCTCGTGCAGATCTTTGTAACTTTACTCTGTCTTGAAAAGGACAGCCTTTGAGTCTGTTTACTGTTCTTTCTGTGCTGAGCATTTTGCCTTGTAGATCTGGAAAAAGGAAATTTAATTAGAGTAGTATTCAGGATGGTTTTTATATATATTTTCTACCAATTAGCATTTCATTAAGGCAGTTAAATTGCATTTGCCAGAGACAGACACAACCCATTGCAGAGTATTATTTTAAGATCTCATTTCTTTTTTCTCATCTTGCAAGCTAAAAATGAAATCAGGTAGTGATTGATTAATTATTAATTCATTACTGGTGATTGGGTGGGTTGGAGCTGGTCAGGAGTGAGAGAAAGGGGAAAGTGCTAAGACACCAGCTTGTTTTATTTCTTTGGACAACTCTGCAGACCCATCCTAAAGCCAAGCAGAGATGCTGGGCTGCCTTGGATGCTGGCATGGATTGCTTGTGAGTATTTCCTCCCCCTGACCTGCCTGCAGGACGGAGATGGCAGATAGGGAGCAGTAATCTCTCATCAGTATCACTTCTAAAATGTTTTGGGCAAGAACTATCCTACTCTTTGGTTAATCCCCCTCTTCCTCATGATGCAGCCAGTCAGTGGGATGGATGATTACTCTGCCGTGCTTTCTGGAGTGCGGGTGAAACAGGACACAGGCTTACTCGTGGCATGTTCCTGCTGGCTGACACCAGCTGTCCAAACTGCACCTCTGCCTTACTCTAGAAGTGGGCTAAGCTCTGCCTTCTTCCACTTCTGTTTGCTCTGAAGGCTTCTCTCCATCCTTCCCTCTGTTTGCAGCGTGGCTTTGTCTCTCTTTGTTGCTCTCAAGGTCACCATTGATCAGATTGTGAGTACTTTACAGCTGCAGCCTTGGACAGGCAGAAAGACAAATTGATTGCAGTCAATTCAGCAGCAGATTGAACTGTATTGACTTGTCCCCTATTCATGCAGACATGGAGCTTTGCTACCTTTTAATTACCACAGCTATCCCTTCTGAGCATCAATGGAATGGTTGGGTGCGTGCATGGGAGTGTGTGTGGGGATCATATGGCCTTGAGGAAAGTCTCTGGAGGTGTGCAGGGATTTTTTTCTGATGAGTCAGGACCACATGAGATAAGAGGACTGGTGCTGGCTGGCCAGTGAGGGAATCCCAGGGATAGAAAGTCTTCTTTCCTCTGTTTACTGTGACTCTTCCTGGAGGAGTCTCTGCCACTGGAAGGGATTGATTTTTGCATAGTGGAAGCCAGCCATTTCCAAGAGTGGCGCTGCTGAAGAAATGGCAGCCACAGGTCATATAAGGGTGCTGCTCCTTTGAACTGGACGTACTTGGCAAGAAAGGCAGAGGTTCTTCTGGCAGAAGGCATGCTGTGAGAAACATTGCTCCTTCCCTCTCCATGTCTTTGAGCGCACAGAGGAGGGGCATGCTGCTGCAAGCTTTCTCTAATAGCTGGATAAGCCAGTCCCTTGTTTAGCAAAGTCCTTTGGCTAAATCCTGAATTCTCTTGTTGAGGAGGAAGAGCTGTTTTTCTGGTTCATGTTTATGCCTGGGGATCAGGAGAGACTGGGGATGTTTTCCACAGAGGTCAGTTTGAACACAAGATGTACATGTTTGATTTCCAAGGAGCTGCCCAGGCTTCTCGCTCTGGATTGTGATTCTGGCTCTGTCTGTGAGCTTGTAGGCTACACTGGCACTAGCACACTAATTCATTGCTATCATAGAAAGTACAGTTGGCATTTTTGAAAGGTGCAGGATTGGCAACTTTAGAAGACTGAAATCCTCCGTTCATCTACTGAATTGATGTCAGCAGTACCAGGAGTGAGAGGAGCAGTGATTCCAGCTGGGCTAGTGAAGCTATCCTTTTTTAGCAAATTGAAAAATAATAAAAAAAAACACCCCAGAACAACAAAATTACTTCCATTTAGGGTCAGAGAAAGTATTGCATTTTGAATTTTTTTTGACCATTAAAACTATTCCAAGTAAGACAACATCAAAGGAAATTTCAATAGAAAGTAATTTTCAAACTAGAGACAAAAACAAACATTTTAAAGACAAGTGGGAGAAAAAGTTAATTTTTCCTTCCCCTGCTTTGCTTTTCCCCTGTTCCCTCTTCCTACAAAGAGATCAGAAATTCTGTGCGGTGTTCTACTGTGACCAAATACACTATTTTAGAATCCTGTTAAACACAAACTATTAAACACCATCAGCTGGTCATAAACACAGGCCACAGCTTCCCTTAGAACCCAGACTGATGACCTGTAGGACTCTTTCCCGGACTCTTCCATATAATGCGAGGTATTTTTCTTGACCGACTAGGTGGGAAATGCTGTAGAGATCCTAACTTAGTGAGCTCAGATGAAATAGGCAAAGGGGCTTCAACTTTTTACTTATCTACCAAGGATAACTTTATTTTAATCTTGCAGCAGGCAAAGGTCCTAAGATGAGATGTTCAATACGTGTATGCATGACTAAGGTTTTAATCCCTGCTATCCAAAAGGTTCTTGTATGGCAGTAATCCCTTGTCTTAACAAAAATCACAAACCCTCTGGACTAACTAAAATGCGTTCAACCCTGTACTTTAACCTCTGTGGTGGAGAGATGGGGTTGTTACTGCTGGCAGACCAAGGATATCCATTGACTGTTGCAATCAAAACTGAAAGCTACCACAGAGACCAGCTTTATAGCATGAAGCCTTTCCTCCTGGCTGGATAGAGACCCTTCCTCTTTTCTTTGCAGCAACCCAAAGGGGAGAAATGAATTCCAGCAGTTTACAACTCCCAGGGAGAGAATGTACTGTGATAATCTCACCCAGTTTCTAGCTGTTAAAATAAATTCTTCCCATGTTAGTAAGACTCCCCTGAGGCCTCAGGAGAACAGGTGCTCACTTGACCCAAGTGTCACCTGCACCTAATATATCACATCAGCCTCGGGGAGGGGGGAAATGCAGCCAAAGCTTCTCTCCCCACACCCACCCAGGGGAGTCCTGGCTCAGCACAACCACAGATGGAGACCTGCATGTGCGTTAGAAACTGCACAGAGCGCACTGAGAGAGAGGGGGGATTTGCTTACTGTGCTGCTTAACCAGCCTGCCGGCTGCCATGCCTCCAGTGATGAATGGTTCATTGGAAGGCTTGAAGGAATCGTGCAAGGCTCCTGTTTGTCCATTGCAATTTTTGAGGTGAGGCATCTATACCAAATGTCCTTCTACCAGGTGGGCATCCCCTGACTTTTTGAGGAAGGCTTCTGGATTCTTATGGCTTTGTTCCATAGCTACTGGTCTTGGTCATGGAGATGAACAGCTTCCTCTGGTTTTGGTGAATGAGTATTTTCTTCTGCAACTCTGAGGTGGAAGGAAGTAAAAGAAAAATTTTTTCAGAGAGTATGTTCCTTCCTGCTGTAGAAATTCCCAGGCCATCTAGTAATGACTCTGTGTCCTTTCCCAGAGCGACCTTAAGATGAAAAGTGTCACTCAAAGTAGCTTGAATAATGATGCATCCAGAGAAAGACAGCTTGGCTAGGGTAATCCAGGCCTGAGTGTGATTTTTTTTAGGGAAAGAAAAACTATGATGAAAGCAATGGGACATGTCCTCTGCACATGTGATTCTGGCTGCACACCACTGGGTTCTGGAGGTGTGTTTAGAGAGCATTAAACACTACCTCTTGTGAAGAAGTTGTTGAAGACAGATGTTATAAAAAAAAAAAGCTAGAGGAGATTGCCCCCAATATTAATCAATAAGGGATGGTGGAAGAGAGATATGTCACTCTATCTGAATATGTCATTGCAATGGTTACCCCAAAGCCATAGCAGCCAGTTTATGCAAAGATGGACTTAAAACATAGTTTACATTCTGATCTTGTTCACTACAAACAAACTCGAGGAGTACACATACTTAGGCTCTCACTTTTGTCCATACCTAATTATGTGTGTTAATTATTTAGCAGATTATTAATTATTTTGCTAATTCTTTAGACTCTGCATGTGACTGGTCATTCCAAATGATGTACAACATGGGTTAATTTCACACTTCATGCCATGTTTATGCTAAAGGTTTATAATTTTTTTTATGATTACAGAGCAATGTAGAGAGGCGACTGTGGGACAGTTGTTCAACACAAGGTTCCTGGGAACCTCAGATGGAATTTCTAAGTAGCCAGCTCTTTATGTTCACTTTCAGGCTATGTGAAGCTGAACAGTCATGTTTTGCTGAATGCAATGTTGCATGAGGACTTGCATAAACTTTCAATGAGTCTCTAGTTGCAAGTGTTTGGGAGCAGTCATCTAATATGGTTCAACAGGACTTTGATTTAAATGGCCAATTGCTGTGCAATAATGATCAGCTTGTGAACATTTCTGAGCATCTGTTAGGAGCCTGGGTTGTGGTACTAATAGTTTTGCACAGAAAAGATGTTTCAGAAAACTAAGATCTGTTCATGGAATACTCTGGATGCAGCAAAAGAGTTTGTATGGCTTGTAAATTATTCACTGAGCTCAAAGAACAACAAACTTCTTGCAGAGAAGAAACAACTGGGGATGCATGCACAGACACATGAGTAAATAGGAATCACTGTGGGTTTTGGGGGTGAAATGATGAGCAAATGGAAGTAGACAAGAAATACACTGATGCTTTTGAAAGACTTCAGGTCACTTTTTCTGAGTGGCTGTTAGTAATTTACTTCTCTGCCTCACTTCCCATGTCTTGGCTAATATTGATACTCATTCAGGGATGAGCGTAGGTCCAGGGGGATGGGATGAGAAAAGAGGAAGAACAGAGAAGGGAAACAGCCTTGTCTCCATGCCATGTCATCATGGTGCACACTGAGGAACTGGAGAAGAGAGGACAGCCAGCTCCAGAATATGGGTGGAAAAGGCATGGAGAAACTCTTTCCCATGATTCTCATCTCACTCCCATTACTAAGGCACAGGAAAAATACAGTCCTCAGTTGTGGAGCTAAAACTCTGTGTGTGTTTTCCCTTGTAGCAGACTTACAAATTTTTCCTGAGGGCCACCTCTATAGCAAAGCCTCCTCACTGCAGCCATCTAGGAGTCACTCGAGGCAGGCTGAGTATTGTTACTATTTATTTCTCTGTTTGCTGTAACCAATTAAACAAAAGCTTACTCAGTCTGTAAAGAGCAATAGCCTGGGGAGTGTGGGAGGGAGAAGCATTGCGAATAGGCATTTTATCTTTGACACACGCTCCTGGGCAGAGGATTGAAGGTCAATGCGTACACATCATACCAGGCTGATTACAGTGTTGACAACCATTCACTTAGTTTTATGAAATTATCAATTGATCTGTGATTGCAGAATCTAATCAAGGCTTAGAAAATAGAGTGGGTGGAAAAGCCAGTTGGGCTGGATTGTTCTACATCTGCCTCTGGGAGGGGTCTCTCCAGGAACCGCGCAGCTTCCTGGGACAGGGGTTAATGCTGCTTTCCCTTTCACAGCTTGGTGGGAGGACAACTTTTACTATCAGAATCCTTGTTTCTTAGCTTGACAGGCCATCCTGTGCTTTTGTTGTGTTTTAATTCAAGGAGAACAAATTTGCTCACCTGCTACTGAAATGCCATAGAATCATGAATGTATTAATACTAGGAAGATACTCACTTGGATTTGGCTTTGGGTGAAAGGCTTGCATATTGCAAAAAGAGTTTCTGGCTGCATTTTAAAGTACCTAAAGATCTCTGGGTGTTGGAAACTCTATATCCCCAAGAAAGCAGTGCAAGATTCTTAAAGGACCTTCAACAAACTTTACAGACACTGAAGCCATCACTTCTGAAACAAGACAACCCCTGGGAAGACCAGCAGTGCTTGCTGGAGCCTGAGAATGGAGTCAGAAAGGAAGATGGCACATCTGCAAGGGAAAACCCGAGAACTTGTATTGTTTACAAAATTATAAGTGCAAGGTTTATCAAAAGGCATCCTGACAAAATATGGGGGGAAAATGTGCACTGATATAACTTTAACTGGGTTATTATAAATTTATAATATTAATTACCTTCTGAAAGACTCAGATCCCGATGTCACATAATTTGGATAGTTCATCTTTTAGCTACTTTAAGGATCTGGTTTCCAGTTTTCATAGTAGAAAATAAAGGTTAGAAAATATCTTTTGTGATCATTCTGAAGCATCAGAAAATAGAAGTCAAATAAAATATCCTTTCCTGTTAAATTCTGTATTTTACAACAAGTTCCTTACAGAGATTGTAGAGAAAAATGTTGTAGTTTTTTAAATACTTGAACTTATCAGTATTGAGCAACATGGATTTGGTGTCAATGCATGGATTTTTTTGTGGAGCTTTCCTTTCTGAAGGCTGAACAGACCTGCTATATCACCATTCTTTTTCTAGCAGGATATAGTATTTTCTAGCTATCTACACTATTTTTTCTATACTGTTTTCTAATCTAAGTACACAGCACTTTCCTTTCACTTCCTTTGCTCTGTCACTGGAAGTGTAGTGGTCAGAAATTATGCAGAAGTTGGGGTCCAGCATTAACCAACCATTAATTAAAAGAATAATGGCAAAAAATGTTGCTTCTACACTTTTGTAAGCATTCCTGCACACCTCAGTCTATGCCAGGTGGGGTGATATTGATGTTTTTGCCTGCTCCGGCTAACCTTCAGAAAGCACACCCGTTAAGAAGCCTTAGGAACAGTCTTGTTCATGTAGCAACTGATGCAATTCAGTGAAAAATCAGGAAAAGATTACCATTAACTGCAATATGAATGAGAGCAATTCAGAACCCTTGCACAGGTCAGGGCTCTGTTGTACTAGGAGATGTTCAGACACACAAGTAGACACATACCTGGTCTGAGGAGCTTCATGTCTGGATAGTCAGAAGAGGTTTTTGGAATCCAGAATATTCTAAAATCAAGAATCTGTTCTCCAAGGCAACAACTTGACTTAATACAACGCTTTTAAAGTCAACAATAACAAAGAGATTTGGAGTGGTGGAGTGTGCCCTCTCTTTTGCTAAGTAAGATTTGTATTTTTTTCTATTGGTGTAAGGAGGTATGAATGGACTATTTCTTTTTTGCCAAATGAAGGAAGCAATTCTCATGTAATCAAAAGGAAGCAAATAGACAAAGTCTTGACATTTTTGAGCTTCAGCTTACTGAAACTCCGTATATATGGAGCTTGTAATGATAACTCGCACCATAATAGAAGCCCTCCTCTGAAATGGGGTGGGGAGGGAAATGGGAGAAAGGAGTTTTTCTGAAACACCTGCTTTGCAAAAGTGAAGGTAACTGTTCAGAGTCATGCTGGGGGCTGCTCAGGTGGTGGAGCTGTGATAATTGAAAATGGTACCTGTGTTCAAACACCTGCCAGAGTAGTTCTCCACCTTCACAGCCTGGTTTCTAAGCCTCTCTGGTACCCTACCAGCACTTGGCAGAAAATAGCTGTATCTGTTAAGACCCACTACTTTATTTCCAAGACCATGGTGGTTCTGAGAAGTCAGCAGAGAAATTGCAGAGGTTATCCCATGCTCTCTCCTGATCTCACTGAGGTGGCTTTAGCAAGAAAATGTATCTCCACTCTCTATTAAACTGTAAAGCATTTTAAAAAAAAATGGAAAATCAAACTGAAAGAGAACAAAATTATTTTCATAAACATTGTTGTGGGCAAAGGGGTCCTTTGGATAATAGCACTTTTATCTCTGTTTTTGAATCTTCTGGCTGCCCTAAATGCATGTAATAACAGTAAGTCATTCACAACATGCACATTCTCACAGAATTACTGTATTAAACAACTGTGTTAAACTGGTGGGGAGTGAAGGTATATCTTTTTTTTATTTTCCCTGCAAACAGAACAGAAGCTGGCCTTGCTTGCATGGATAGATAAGATCTAAGCCTATGGAGGTCAGCTCGGACAGTCATCATTTACTACTCAAAGGCACTGTCCTGCGGTCATACAAAACTGCAGATGGGGGGGATGGAAATAAATGGTGACATTTGGGGAGTCATAGTGGTGCAAGGGGCTTTTTAATTTAATGCTAGAGATTTATACTTATAGACTACAAGTGAAACTGGAGACCCATGGGGATGAGGTTTACCTTTTAATCAGAAATGTTAAAACAAATCCTCAGTCAACAGTCTCTGCACAACCTGTACTGGTACTAACTAAGCTCAAGGCTTTGGCTAAAATGGAGATGACTTTCACAGCTGAGTGACAGAACTGTAGAGCACTGGGTGAGCTGGTGATGATGGTGTGGGACTATTGTCCTCAGAGCCCCTCTCCAGTTACTTCTGTAACTTCCCTGCCTTCTAGGGAAGGGGCCATGACTGTAGATATGGATGTGCTCCAGAAGCCAAACATGGTCCTTCCTTAATGCCAGCCCCTGCCTGGGTTTTACAGAGACAAGAGGGACAGAGATAACACTGCGGTCCCACTATCTGCATTGCCCTTTGTGTCAAAGAACACAGCCCTTGCTATACCTACCTTCAAAATCACTCAGTAGGACAGAGGATCAAGCACAGGGGATGGGAGGAATGAGAAACCCGTACGGCTGATCCACAATGTCCTTTTCTACAGACTCTGCTTCAAGGTGTACTCGGGCAAAGACCCCCAGATGATGTGAGCACTAAGACAGACCCAAGTCAGAATCCCAGACTCCGACCTCCTGGACTCATCTGCACATCCCATCGTGCCAGACTGAAAGTTTCTTTCGCTTCATTTTTACTGTAAGTAAAATCCCATGACTGAAAAGTTTTGTTGAAACAAAACCCTTTTCCCTGTGAAGTTTGGTGTCAAAAGATTGATATTTTTGAATGAAAAACCATTTCATCAGGGAACGTGCGTCCATCTCTATTCTGTAGATATTGGTTGGTTTGTGTGTTTATAATAAGTGCCAAGAAGGAATAGTTTTTATTCTCCTGTGAATGTGGCCTGTTTGGGGAAACCATGTTTTTGATGGATTGCTCTCTGATCCCTCTGTTATTAGAGATGTTTCCCTGTTTGAACTCCAAGGGGTAGAAAATTTTATCTTTAATAACAGGAAGCAGATATATCATCATGTGGTGGAAATATTTCACTTCATGTTGGAACTCTTTAGTAAAATTTTGGTGGAGAGTAATTTTGATTTTTTTCCTTTAAATTTTAAACCCTTTACTAGCAGACCCTCAAACAAAAGACCAGTAGAGCTGAGGCAGTGAAAATAGGAACAATTAGTTATCTCCAGGGCCTCTAGCCTTCCTTTATGCACAAAGCTGTGTTAGTTAATTCTTTGCTTATTGCTGATGATATGAAATCATGGGTTTTGAGGTACTATGGACTGAAAGCTTCCATTAGAAGAAGGTTGATCCAGGGGTTAGGAAACAGGCTTGCTATTTTGGAACCAACAGTTAAATTTACTGTCTGGACACATCTTTTCTCTGTTACTTTACGGATAATTCCACTCAGTCTGTCAGGTTCTCATCTATAAAAATGATAAGAATATTTCCACCTTATCTTAAATGTGTTATGAAATAAATCTAGAAGATTGAAGGTTTCTGTCTCCCTGTGTGCACACAGACATATACCTACACTCCCTCCTCCCTTTCCACAGAGACGTTACTTCATTCTTACAGCAGATTCACAGCTTCTAAGAGGCAAATGTGTTGGCTTGTCCCTGAACCTTCTTTTCTCTTTGCTGTGCAAAATAACATTCTAAAGATGACACAAAATTCTGCCACCAGACATCAATTTCATGGTGCTCCCTGTAGCTGAGGCACACCCTGGTTGAATGACTGTGAATAAGCTCATAAAAAGAGGAGTTTGTCCACTAAGGTCTGAATCAAGTGGTACATAGTATAACAATGTGGGTCAAAACCCATTAACTGTATTTCCTAGTTATAACTATGTATAATACATAAATAATACTCAAATATTAATTATCATTCCTATTAATTGAATTTGAAGAATGAGAATAGATTTTGGCCTAAACATAGGTGCTTTTTTTTGCCTCTTCTTTTAGTCTATAACAAGCTGACATATGACACTCTCAGTCATATGCTCTGATTCGGCTGGTCCTGCAAGGAGCCAGGAGTTGGACTCGATGATCCTGATGGGTCCCTTCCAACTCAGGACATTCTATGATTCTTTCTGTGTGGGGGACACAAAGCCTGACACTGCAGAACTGGGCTGGGAAAGCTAAAATCTATTCCAGTGATCCATGGGGCAATTCTGATTAATGCTCTGACAGCTCTTGCTTGAGTTTCCCTACTTACAGAAGTAATATAGAAACAGTGTCTCATTAGAGTGAAGCTAAATTTATGAAGTACCTTCAGAATAGAGGTGCTTGGAGATATGCATAGCTCCAAAGTGTGTATCTGTGCACATTCAGATCTATACCTCCCTTTCTGAGGAAAAGAGTCTATAATAGAATGCTTTGCCCAGTCAGAGGATTTAGGTCTTCAGCATCAGGGTCAGAACAACCCTATATCCTAACATATTGCTGCTGTAAAAGTTGAGGGAGCATCTCACCCTGTCACCCAGGGGAATCTCAGGATGCTGTGGATATATACGCAGGATCACACCATATTTGGGGTTGTCTTGTACACAATTCTCCACCTCCCATTTCCTTAGTGAGTGCACCAATTGGGAGTTTTTTCTATGAGTCTGATTAGAAACCCACTTCAAATCAATAGGAGTCTTTGCTTTCGGCAAGCAGGGTTTGAACATGATAGTTTGTAAGACTGCTTGGGCCTCACTGGGATGAAAGGTACTGTGCTGAAAGGTAATACAAAAAAGTTCCTTCTTCCACACATTGCTATTCACATGGATATAGGTACATCCACCTACTTCAGTACACTGAAATGAATATCCTCTCTAAGAATAAAGCTTATCAAAGCCTAAACACAGTACAATCAGCCTTCTATGTAGATGCAAAACCTTACTGAGCAGCAGCAAAAAGAATTAAACCCAACAGAGGAAGACAGAGACTCATTAAAAAGAGTTATAACAAATCAGTTATCAGACGTTTAAAGAATAAACTTGTTAGAATAAACCTGTTAAATAAATCCTCAGCAAAGCTAATTAGGTTGGTGTTATGCTGGCACAATGGCTCCCTTCTTCCATAGAAGACTTAATGATAGCATAAGCCTGTTAAAGGAATACACTAAGTATACAATAAGCCAGCTATTTAAAGGATACCTCAGTCAGTTCATCCTCTAAATCTGACCTACCTACAAATTGTTACTGGTGAGAAATATCTCCTAGGCTCCAAATGCCTATTGAAAACCCAGGCCTGTGTGCCTTGTGTTTGACACACACACATCCATGGATGTGCCTCTTTCCAAACAAAGGGACTGGTGATGGCTGTGGAAGAAGTACATGATTGAGGGGGTTTTGTTTTCCTTTCTCTCTGTGTTGTACTCAAGGTGCAGATTAACCAATTGAACCTATTCTCAGGACTTTAATGACAATATTGATCGACTATCGGTGAAGCAGCAAGGAAAGAAAGAGAATAAAAATAATTACTTTGCCCCTATATAGTGGCTTTTGTCAGTGCATGTGTAAGGATGGATGATTTGGAGATTTAAGACGTTTAACTGAGCCTTGGAATATCTGGGTTTGTCCCAGTTCTGCCTCTGGTTTTGTGTAAAACATACTCTTTCTACATCCCTCTCATAAACAACAGGATGAACAGCAGGGTGACTACTGCTTCCTTTTGATTTCACTTGTTGCGATACGTGGATCTGTGAAGCAAGCCTTATAACTTCCCTCAGGATGAGCTACAAAGCCAAATGAGGCTTTGGTAGAGTGTGTTACCATTCCCATGATGGCTTAGTCTTGCTTGTGTGGGTAAATGCAGGACTGGAGATGAAGGTGCAAAGTCAGTGCTGACATTTCCTGCCAATACCTTAATATGCTGCTGCCTTCATGTTGTTGTGTAGACAAAAATCTGGGTGAGTAACTGCAGTTAGCTCAGTTCTGTCTTCTAGGTGAAAGTTATACAAACGAGAATAATCCTGACAAGATGAGAGCATTAGATTAGTGTATTATCACTTGTATTACATAGATGGAAGCAGAAGCAAAGAAGGGTAAAGTGATTCCCTTGAGATTATGTGGCCATCCAGCAGCAGAGTCAAAAATAGAACCCAGGTGTCTGAGTTGGTCCTGTACATTTTTTTGCAAGAGATCACTCCCTCCAGAGGTGATCTGGGTGATTTTCCTCAAGAAACATGGGAAGAGGTAAATGCTGACTGGCTTGGAGGGAAATGATCTAAAACTAGAGGGGAAAGAAATGTTTATTTCTGGAGAAGGTGTCACAAGCAAAAGAAAAGCTTGAAAACAAAAATTGAGCACTACATAAAGAAACACTTGACAGCCACGGCCCTTTAAGTTGCCTTGAGTGTCTGTGTGCAGAATTCATTGCTGGCAACCAAAAAACAGTGTCAGCTCTAAAGACTGAACCTGGGGAATGAATCTACTGTAAGAGCACTGGGACACTGGAGATGACTGCTCTAGGGAAGGCATCTGGCCTGGTTCAGCGCTGCCATAGACAAAGGGATACCCAGAGGGGACAAGAAAGGAAATAAGAACCTGCAGGACCCTTTAGACTGAATTTCTGCTGAATGTTCAAGCCACTCGCGAAGAAATGCAGTGAAGGAACTGTTTGGTATGGAAAGCTGGAACATGCTGGTACCAGAGCATGTCTGGACAGCAGGAGGTGAAGAAGCACGTAGCCAGAGCTGATTGTTGGGAATATTACTATTAGCAAGGAAAGGCAGGAGCTGAGTTCAGGGCTGCTCAGGGAAAGGTATGCATATACAGCATAAGTAGCAGTCTTTGCTTTGGGAAGCATCCAAATAAAATAAGCAAGGTGGAGTTTTTATACACACTCTTTAACATGCTGCTTGGGAAATTGTGGCATAAAAGCTACACTTAAACAGTCTGGCAACTGTGTTTCACTGCACACTAAGATCTTGGTCCTAGACACCTGGATAGGGTACAGCAGAGCTCATTCTTGGTTTACTTGACTGTGTTCCCGGAAACAGATTCCTGAATATTTAGATTTGCGCTTTCCTGCTCTGACCACTAACCAGAATAGCCTGAGAGGCTGTGTTTATGCAGAGAGTTTTTGTAAAGCACTTAGGCATATGCCTTTCAATGTAGTTCCTGAAAATCGATCACATCAACTTTTTTTTTTTAACAAGATGAAAAGTCCTTATTGTGTATGAGAAATAACTCTGCTCGAGGCATGTGGTTACTGTATGGTAACAATAACCCCACTTCTCAGGGTGCTGGTATGCTCCAGCTATCAACCTTGTGACTCACCGCATACCTGAGGCAACGTGCAGTTATCTCAGAGTAGCAGCGCGTTCTAAAACATGTCATTCTTTAGTGATTCAAATTCAGATTTTCTCCCAAATAAATAATAAATGATACTGGGGGGGCAGTGGGGGGTGGGGAGAATAAAAATTACTTCTTACTCTTCTTTCTATATTCAATACCTGCCATGTATATCGGTTTGTGCAAAGATAACAGTGATAGTCGATTCTGACCTAGACTGCTGTTGATGAAAAAGTGCAATTTGGCTGCATGAATCTGTTGTAAGGTGCCGGACTCCCTACTCTGGTGATATGGATACTCAGACTCCAGAAAATGGAGTTAAATGGAGTTTACCCCCTTTGCTTTGTGGCATATAGCCAGGTGTCTTGGTGATTATTTATAATCCAGAGATAAAAAGACAACGATGAAACATCTTGTGCCATCCCTTTCAGAAGCTGAAAAAAATTTGCCCGTACAGTTACAATATATCAGCATCAATTTAACAGTCATGCAGTCGGATGTGTGTACATGTTATGACTTGATTTTATGCTGTGGGTGGTACCGTTATTCTGTACAAACATCTGATTGTACGACCCCAGCACAGCCCTGCTAGATGTGCTCTGGATTCTCTTGGGTAAATCAAAAAAGAAGCACTGACCCTCTAGCTCTCATTGATGTGCTTCAGAATTAGCTTAGAAAGACTACAGATGACAGCGGCTGTCCACTTCCTCCTAACCTCTGTTAATCAAGCTAAGATATTTCTTTCTCATGCCAACTTCACAAACATCGAGAGATATTAGTGCCTCTTGCTTTGCCATCTCCTTTGCAATTAACATTTTTGGGGATCAGAGTTTGAAACAGATGCTGGAACATGGATATATTGGAGTGAGGAATAAGGAAAAAAAAGCTCAATTGAACATTCTAGTCTCTGCATTTGACTGCGTGTGGGTTTCATCTACTAACATTTTTTTGAGTGGTCTGAAGTGCTGAGTGATTGCAGATAGAGGCAGAGTGAGGCTTGAAGCCTTCTGTGCAGTGTACAGCTCATGATGGGTTGGGAGTTACAAGTAGTTTCCTTTTGAAAGCCTTAGTCCAAGTTCAGAAGGAAACTAAACTGCAGGTGATGAATACTGATGACTTGTACGTGGTACCAGACAATAGTAACAATAGTGAATATGAAAGACTGCTAATAAAGAGGATGGATTTGTGACTAAGATGGGAAAATCAGCAGATATGGGTTCATTTGCTTGCTCTTCTGTGCACCTTAGCAAGATCTAGAGGAAAGTATTTGACTCTAGCTTCATCTCTCTAAAATTTAGGAATTAAGTCGAAGCTCCTGATTTGTTTCCCTTTAGAGTCAACACAGAGAGTTAATTTCAGAAGAAAATCCATCCCATGTTGAAGATATTGTCTAAGATAACAAGATTACATCCATAGAGTTAAAATTACCCCTTTCTGTTAACTGGAGAGAATACTTAGATGAATACCTGGAACCAAAGGTCTATTCTAATTCTCCATGAATTCAATGGATCAAATAACTAATTTTGCATCAGTTGTCCTTGGCCAGGAACCTTCATATCAATGATAGTTGGGAAACAATCTTCTGACTGGGAAACAATCTGGTTTCATTGCTTTTTCTGCCCACTACAGTTTCCTAGAACTGGCCTTATTGTGGTCACTGTCTTTCTTTGAGCTTCAGTGAGAGATAAACCACTATTTCTTTGTTAGAAGACATGTGCTTCCTTCCCAAGACCAGTAGCAAAAATACAAAAAAAATCTCATCAGAAAGCTAGATCTCAGGAGACTGAAAACCTCATTCTGCAGCCCCCAGAGGCTCACAGTGCTCAGAACTAGTATCCTGAATGGTGAGTGCCTAGGACAGCTGAAGTTCAATTTTGGAGCTGTGGCATTTCTTCCCTTGTTGGTTTGATGTTGGAAAGGGATTTATCTCAAAAGATAATTTTGGGATATGTTAATTTAGGAGCAGTGCAAAGATGGAGCAGCACCTACTTGGAAAGTTTAGTGAGTTCAGAGTGTTTCAGGCTTCCAGAGCTGCACTGAAGATGATTCAGTTTAATGCAGAGGAACCAGCTATCAGAAACTCCTTTCAGAAAACAAACAATTCCCAACAGTTTCTTCCCACTCTGCTGGGACCTGCCAACATTTTTGCTTAGCTTGGCAAGGGGGGAGGGGTTCAGCCTTTGCCCCAATTCTTGCTCAAGCCTTGACTGTAAACCTTTAATTCTGCATTGGGGATGGTGGAAACAGTCTCTGCTAGCTCCTTGCCTCTTAGCCCTGACCCTTGAGCCCACTCCCAGACTGCTTCCCACCATCCATCAAAACAGCCTGGTATTTGGCCACACAGCCCTCCATATCACCCATCCTGCTTTGTGAACAATGAGACGCCCATCCATGTGTTAAGGGATACCAACAGCAAATTAATATCATTGGTGTTTAGGAATTGGATATCTATGCAACCAACACAGTCTAAATAAGATCACTACTTACTGTGATATTGTTTGCAGAGGAGAAAGAGGAAATACATTTCACAAGAGACTGGGAGAGCACCAAAATATCAATACAATGCTCACAAAGCAAGTTGAATCCATTCTTAGACTGTAATAAACAATGAAATCTGCAAAACCTGGACAAGAATATGTTCTGCATCCTCAAGGAGGGCAACACAACAGGATATGTGGAAAGAAAAAGTGTGCTGGTAGCATGAAAAGAACTCAGAGTAGGATCTAATCATCTTCCCCAACCCATGGAACTCTGAAGTGAGTTTTTACTGTAGGATCACCACAGCCACAACAGGCTTGGAGTACACAGTGGAAACCTATTTTCTCAATTTTTTGTGGCAGCTGTAATGTGAACAACATGGACACTTTTCTCTGCTTTCTAGATCTCTGTTTCATGTGATGTCTTCATAAAATTCTAACAGTCCAAAGTACTATTTCCCCACCCTCATCACCACTATTTTTTTTTCTCCTAGTCCTTGCAAATGGAAGACTCTCTTTTTATACCATGTATGTTGTGAATTTCTGTTCTCCTTCATATCCTCCCTTGGTTGACTAGTTTCTATTTCCTTCATGGGAAGAATATTATAGTATAAAAAAAAAACACAAAACAAACAAAACCCACTACACATTGCTCTTAAGACAACTTTTGAAAGAGGGGGGGAAATGTGAGGATTGAACATGCTAAAATTGTTAATAACTCAAAAAAAAAAGTCCTTAGTGGAAGGAGAAATAAAAATTCTTGTTCAATGGAGCTTTGCTGATCTGGGATGAAGATCCAGGCTTTGTTCATTGCAGGGAGAAGGTGAGTTGAAATATCCAAGACTAAAAAGAAGAGACCACTGAAAAGAGAAAGCTACTGAAGTGAAATAATTTTGTTTTTAAAAATGGCATCCAGAAACCTTATCTTTGACACATAAGAACAGACACATAGCTAAATATGCTGTAACCTGCTTAGGTTTCCAAAGCAGCAAATTAAACCAGTGGACTATGCAGTGAGTGTCCATTCAGATGAGCAAAGCTCATTGAACACAACAATACTGTAAGAGAACATGTTGAATACTCAATGCACCAAATAATCCTCTTTTGATACAGAGACAGTAAAAGCTTTTGGGAAAGAGGCAGCAATAGCATGCATATGAGTTGGGGGAAAAGAGAGAAAACATTCTGGGACAGGAAAATTATGAGCAAAACTACTCTCTTTGCTTTATTTTATATTTTCCTCTGACTATATTTTTACAACATTGATTGCAATTCTTATTTTCAGGCAGGACACTAATCCCAAGAATTTGTTGACTCTGATTTCCTGAAAGAAGGTGTTACTTTATAGAGAGTATTTGAGTTGTTCTCTAGGTCTGTGAAATCTTTGGGTGCCTGAAGAGTATC
>VXBL01002641.1:928503-944869 GCA_013400195.1 Aramus guarauna | reverse complement strand
CCGGGCCCCATGTGTTTGCCGGAGTATCGATACAGGCGGGGGGGGGGGGGGGGGAACGACGACCGTCCCCAAGGAGATGGTGTCATCTCCACTTAATCCACTGCTCCGTTTTCGCAAGTGACAAGCAGATCGCGGAGGAAAAGGAAAGTCTGTCGCCTTGAATCCCACACGGGGCTGATTGCCTCCACATCTAGTGGGGACTGGGAGACAGCGGCAGAGCCGGGGGAGGGCAGCGATGGCGGGGGCGGGGGGCTGCATCCCACGGCGCAGGAGATCGGTTTTCCCCGGCTCAGCTCTCAGCGCTGCTTGCGGAGCATAACTTTGCCTTTCCCAGTCCATGGGGAATAGGGGGACAGAGGGCATCTCCACGCCATTACATCACCCCCGAGGTCCAGCATAGCCTGGGTCTAAAGACCCAGCGATGATCCGAAAAGAGGAGGGCTGGAGGTGTGAGTGTGTGTTTTGGCTTGGGAGAGTCCCTCCGTGCTTTTACTTGGGAGTGGGGAAGGGGAGGGGGTGTCACTTAGATGCAGTCTCCTCTTCATGGAGAGAAACAAGCAGCAGATGAACGCTGGCAGTCTGCGTGTATGAATTTAGCCTTGTGATTGGCATCTGCACTAGGTAGGACAGAAGGGTCCTTCATGCTTTACTCTGGCTGCTCATCTGGGTGCATAACAATAATTTGTTAATGGCAGTAAAGCTGCTTTCCCAAGAGTTGTAGAGAAGTATTTGGGAGATGGTGAGAGGAAGAGGTAGTGAGTGAAGAGGAGAAGAGGCTTTGGTGTAAGAAATATGAAAGGAATTTTTTTTTTTTTAATTCCTTATAAAGGAAAGAGATTGATCAGATCTGCTTGTGAGTGACAGACAAACCCGGACTCTTCCCTCCCACACACCACATAGACAAGCAGTTGTGATCTCCCTCGCACGCATGTACACGCTAAGCACACAAAACACATGCTGTCGAACTCGCACAGTCCACCCCATGCTTAAACACAGCATCTCAGTCTCGTTCTCACAGCAGTGCAAGCACCTCTTCAAGCTACGCTGTCCTGCAGTTCCCCCGCACTCAGACACCCAGACTTGATGATCTACACGTGAACACACACCGTAACGTGCAGAAATAACTGCATTGATATTCTCATTATGCGAATCAAGCATCCAGACATTCACATGAGCTTACACATGCCGTCTTCTTTGCAGGTCTCTCAGTAGGTGGTTTGTTCCTCCAGCACAGTCTTCTCCCTTGTAGTTAGTTCCAGGCATTGATTTGGGGTTTGTCTGACTCCAAAGCCCTTTGCAACTCAGCAGAAAAAGCTCGCTACATTTTGCATGTCTACGTTTGTTTTACTGCTCTTTGCATGTTCCCAGGACTCAGTAATGATTTCACTACTGGAAAGGCAGACAAGCGGCAGACAGTGGACCGGGCAGTGGCTGGGGGGAGCAGTAGCAAGCCCGTACCCATCATGCCCTCTCTGATCAAAGCTGGAGTCTGTGAGTATGGGAAGTGCTCTGCTGGATTTACGTTGCTTTTTCCCGTGTGTGAGTGTGTATGTGTGCAAAACCACATACGCAGCTATAGCTAAAACACACACGGTGCAAGGCTCCGCTTCAGTCTTACCCTGGTTCAGAGCGAAACCTTCCCATTCTTAGAGCACAAATACTCCTGTGCCTTTGCAAGCCCCTTTGATCAGAAATGGCATAGTATGCGCAGGGGAGATGATGTCACTGGTGTTAGATGTATTTAATCAACATCCCCCTCTGACCTTCCTCCCCTTCCCCTTTTTCCATAGGGCCTAGTGAGGAGACTGTGCAACCCTCCAAGAGCAGGAATGTAATGAGGCCGACTAAAGTCAGCATTAAAACTTTGGAGAGGAGGAACGTATGGTGAATTAGGTTGCTATAGGTAAAAGGTGTCCCGAAAGAGGGAGAGTTTGTCTGTGTTCCCTCCTCACCTTCGCTGTTTGCTACATTGGAAGTGTGTGTAAGGCTGGCGCTAAACCCTGTGTGGGAATGGGTCTGCCGGCAGACAATAATCATTGTTGTCTGTGTAACAGAAATAGTTCAAAGCCAAATCCTTCCGTCTTTGCTGAGGCAGAAGTCCCTCTGCCTGTGCTGAGCGCGTTGCTCAGGAAAGCACTGCAGGAACTGGCTCCAGAACGGGCACATCCGTACCCATCTCCGTATCCACACGGTATTTACAGCTGATGCAGAGGCGTTAAGAAGGCAGGAAAACATAATTTTAAAAGAAAATCACTGAAGACCAGAAATGAGGGTGAAGAGCCCCAAAAAGCCCCCCGAGGCATGACATTCGTGGGAGGGAGGGGGAGCGCTCCGCCACGGATGCCCCCCCCCCCGGGAAGGGCCCCCTCGCCGCTCCGCGCCCCTCTGCGCCAGCGCGGATCCTCTCCGCGGCCGCGGGGCGGGCGGTGCCGCCGTGCCCCAGGAGGGGGCGCTGTGGCTCCACGCAGCGGCCGGGCGCGGAGGGGCGCGGAGCTGCGCGGAGTGGAGCTGCGCANAGCTGGAGCCAAGCGCTAATAATAATACGGAGGCGGGAGGGGGGTGAACGATAAATAACAACAGGGCTCTCTTCTCCAAGGAGCCCAGGTGCAGCTGAATGGGTTTGGGCCGCATCCTTTCCGGCTGCAAACCCGCTGGTGCGTACGGGAGTTCTGCTGAGGATCTGGCCCGATACATGCAGGAATCTTTTACCCGGTGATGAAATGCAGCTACTTCTGGGACAGAGCCCAGCAGCTTTTCCGTGCCAGCAAATACTACAGGGGAAGTGAAAAATCACTTCATGCATTGAAAGTGCAGAGATGAACTTAGTGAGGCAGAATATAAATTACCCAGAGTTAGGTAGCTTGTGCCCTGTGGTTTGATTTACACCATCTCTCTTCCAAAAGTATCGCAAGATTTTTAACAACCGTAAGGACCTTGGCCCATTTCCTTCCAGGCCACACAGAGCAAGGGAGAATATCCATGCACAGAGAGATCTGGCTTCTAAATAGACCCATGGACCATGGTCAGATCCTGCGGTTCTTCCTCTCGCCTAGAAGATGGCTGCCGCCTGGAGCAGGATGCTGAGTTACTGAATGATGCTGAGCTGAGTCAGGGCAGATCATCTCCTCCCAGCTATATGTGATACCCCAGACTGTTCTCAGATGCCAGGGGAGGTTTTCCTGCTCGCTGTGCCTCTGCACTGCCACGTCCTGCCGACCTGCTGGGACCAGAGCTCAGCTGGACAGGGCTGCAGCAGGCTGCGGCTTGTAATCGGTGTGGAAAAGGGAAACATCACCAAGCAGAGAGGCCTGAGGAAGGAAACTGGATATATCTACTGAGTTCTTCTGTCTGGAGAAAGTCAAACATGGGCAGAGCAGGACTGGAAAAATGAGGTGACATTCACCAGGGTTTGAGAGCAGGCGCACGGTAGCTGTTGCTGACTTGATGGGCTAAGCTGTACTGTTTTGGGGAAGAAAAAGTGCTAGGAGTAGTGGGAGGAGGAATGGGAGAAAAAGCAGAAATCAGAGGAGCAGCTGATTTAGACTGAGCTGAAGACAATTGAAGGACTCAAGTTTACTTCAGAGATGCTGGAGCAGATCCTAAGTGAATGTGGCATAAACTGGACATAAACATGTAATTTTTAAAAGGATCTAAGAGTCAGGCCCAGGATTCCCTCTGTGGTTGGGTTGGGGAGTTTATAAGATATGTCTACACTTTGCAGCCCCCCGCTCAGTGAGCTATTTTCTTGCAGCCTTGAGGCAGGACCTGCAAGCAGCATCACAGGAGAGAGAGAAAAACACTTATTTATTTTTGCTATTTGTTCTTCTGAAGTCATGTGCTCTACATCCATTTTATTGTTGCCTACAAGGCGCAGCTGACAGAGCTCAGCTATGCACAATGCTGTTGCTGTGTCTGCTGACAGGCCCGTTCAGAGCGCAGTGCTGGGTGAGAGTGGTACCCGTGGCAGCACCGATGCCCCTGCGGCTCTGGTGATGGCACATCTCTAGGTATTGACATAGTGTTCCCCAATGCTTGAATTCTCGTACACATGATTCCCTTCTCTTATTTCAGAAAAAAACTAGTTGCACTGCTGATGGATCGCCTCTTCCACCGGCAATAGAAATAATAGTAAGTCAGAGCAGCAGCAACTGATCGGAGCAAATAATCTAAAACAGCTTCAAATGGTGGCCTCCAGAGGAGGACAGAGTGAATAGCCTTTGCCAGACAAATACTGTTGTTGTTCACTGTTTATATCGGTGATAGAAATGCTGGGCAGAGGTAGAAACTCAGGTGCCAGGAGCACCAGTACAGCTTTCAAGCCCTAGAATAAATTCTCTCTGTGTGTTAGCAGTGGGCACTGTTCAACAGAGTATTGCCATCACAGTGACATCTTTCCTCCCAGAGGTCCACAAATTACAACAAAGCCAGCTCTGGGCTGACACATACCAAGCAATGACACAAAAGCTTGCAAACCAAACTATGAGAGGTTCTCACACATATGAGAAGGTCCAGAAAAACAATTTGCTCTGGGGCTTTTTGTTGGAAATCAAAACAGAATATAGGAGCAGAGGGAGCTCTCACACTCCCATCTATTCTCCCGTACTGCCCGATTTCCAGCAGAGCAGCTCTGGCTTTTGCAGTCTCTTCATGTTTGGGACCTGTCTCATGGCTATCCTGATAGAGAGTGCGCTCTTGTTTACAGAAGATAAAGCCTGGAGCCTTTGTAAGACAGGTCGTCTTCTAGCTTGGACTTTTATATCTATGCATATTACAGCCGAAATATGCCGTAGAGCAAGTACCTGTGAAAAGCTTGAACCTTTTACTGTAAATCATCACAGCCTGTCGAAGCCAGGGGAGTTAACTGGCTTCATGGTGAGTGAGGATCTCTTTCTTAGGGTTTGATTTAGTGCGTGATTTAGAACCTGGCCTGTGCTCTAGACTCTGCTGTGTCCATCATGATTTTGGATGCAATTTTGGCCAGAAGTCCTGAGTCGGCACAACTGATCCCGTTTAGCCATCTCTTTACCCTGCTGGAGCTGTGTATGAGGTTGTCAGATACATTGCTAACACTGGAGACCTTTGTGGTAATTTATCCTTGCAGTTGTGGATGCTGACTTGCTAAGCAGGGTGGAAGATGGGGAGGGCAAATTTTAAAACTGTTGACTCGTGCAGGCAGTATGTTCCAGGTGTGGCTGTCAGGACCAGAATAACAAATAAAAGAAGTTTGTTCAACAGTTCAGAGCGATACTTAGAAAATTACAGAGAAACTAAAACTAACCGAGGAAAGATGGAAGGAAATGAACTGCGACCCTAGGGAGGAGGCTGATGATTCAGGGCAGGCTGGAGAACCAGGCCGAGCAGGTGTGAATCTTTAACTGGACTTCTGGGATCAGTGGAATAAACAGCAGTGAGGCAGGCTACGAGTGCCGGAGCAGCCTGGCTGCTTTCTGCATGTGACTGCTCTTCAAGCAGGTACAGATGGTGAGCGGGTAAGCGAAGCCCTCAGACATATGCTGGGGTACATATGTGGCTATGGGTCCCTCCTGGCTCAGACCACCTCCTTGCCTAGAATATGAGGATGCTAGGGTTATTCCAGGCATTTCTTGCATTTCTCTGTGCTGGGGGAGATTTGCAGTCAAAATAAAAGGTGTGTTTTGAGGAGGCAAGGAGAGCTTAGGAGGTACAAGGTGAGACTGAAGAATGCTTGAGAAATACTGAGAAAGTTGAAGGAAAGGACTAATAAAGACAGCATAATGTTTGTGCTAAAATTGTGAACTGAGATAAAAAAGCAGCAACGAGGATACATGTAATGCAGCCTTAAGACCAGCAGCTATTTCTAAAATTGCTTATGTCATGTCGTCCAAATTCGGAGTTGCTTCTGCAAAACAACTCCAGGCTTTGCTGTTCTATGCCTGAGAATGCTGATAATGTGTTTATCTGCCATTTCCACTCTCCTAAAAGAGAACTATAAAGTATTTGAAAATGATGGTGGGTTGCTGCACCATATTTTAGGCGAGTAAATAGATAAATCTAATCAGCCAAGGAAAAGCCACCAGTTAGGATTTTCCCACAGTATTTATATGGTGCTGGCTTAAAGTAACTTAATAGCGGTAATTTGCGTTCTTGTAAGTGTTTTGATAAAATCCTTTTTGTGTATTTAGAGATACATGTATAGCAATCCTCTTATTTGCTTCTTGGGGGAGAAGAGTTAACGTCAAAAGACAGTGATTGGAACTGGATGTGCTGCTTGGCATATTTGCTGGTGGCATGGAGGAAGGAGTGACATGTTTTGGTGACAGAGCCAGATTGGTCCTCATTAAGACTGGGAACAAGTGAAAAGTGGTCTACCCAAAACAGGGGGACACCGAGGGGGTCAGAAAGGCATGGATGAGTGCTATCACTCCTGGGATAACTTCTCAGCTTTTTGGGGATGTGCAAAGTCAGCAGTTGTCTCAGGAATGTCATGTGCAGCGTCACTAGGAAGCCCAGCTCTTGTGAGCATGGCTAATTCTTGATTGAGTCCTTTTATGCTTTTGGTTTTCACAATATTCTGCAGTAACGGAATTAGTTATGGGGCATGGGCAGAAGTATTTTGTTTGGGATTTTTCACATCTGCTACCACATAATTTCCTTGGGTGTCTCCCACTTTCTATGGGAAAGAGGAGTGAATAACCATTTCTCATTGTCCATCTCTCCCCTGTTAGTGAGTAGATAGACATCAGTTCATACCCCTTGTCTAATGGCGTACAGGCGCCTCTTCTGCAGATATTGCAGATATTGCAATATCAAAGAATATCAAATATAGGCTTGCTTTCAAACATGTGCTCAAGCGTCGCTGACCCTGTGCAATCATGACTGCAAAGGGTCCGATCCTGAATCACATAGATGAATTCTAAATTACAGTCCCACAGACATGATGAAACCTGTTTCTAGGATCAAAGTCTAAGCAACGGCATATCCATACATGTGCTGAGTGCAGAGTGAATCATGTTTATGATCCACCGAGTTCAGCTTCTTTGTTCCAAAATGCTGGTCAGGAAGGCAGAAGAAATATTCCCCAGGATATTATAAAGACTAACATATCGTCAGAGGGAGAATCAATGGAGATTGATGGCAAATTAGATGGATACTTGAGACATTAAAAGGAAGGATGGAAAATAGAAGTGATATTATAATTGAACCATATTAATATATTTTAAATTGCTTTACAAATGTTAACAAGCTGAATAAGGAAAACCTGGAAATAATAGTTTATTTAGTCTGGGAAAGCTAGGAGTAAGAAGGGACATTTGGGTTCCAGTACAAAAGTATATGAAGGTTAGAATGAAAAGTGATCAGAAACATTTTAACACTTTGATGATACAAGAACAAGGGGACACATCAAAATTAAAGGGCACAACTTTTAAAGCAAATTAAAAGGAAATAGTCCTTTCTTCAGCATATAGTGAAGCTACACAATTCCCTGCTGCAGGATGCCGCTGAGATGAAAGTCTGGATGGATTTGAAGTGTAAAAGGCTACATAACTTTGTGGCAATTAATAGCATTTGCAGCTCTGCAATCTAGGACAATGGTAATCAGATCTCATGCTTCAAAGCAAAAGGTGACCATCTTCTGGGGTCAGGAAGGACATTTTCTGCCTGCATAGAAAGAACATAATATGGTTGTCCAGGTAATATGACTGGATATGGTTGATCCTGCTAGAAGCTAAGTCAGCAAGAGATTAGCAAATTGCTTCTGTGGGTGCTGGATTAAGGTATTATAAAAAGGTTTTCATCAATCCCAGACAGACTATCAATCCAACAATCTCTTCTTCTGTGTCAACTCCCACAAAAGTAATTTCACTGATTACAGTAGATATTGAAGTAGGACATAAAATGAGTGGTTATAAGAAGCAGCAATGACCCTGAGCTGCACATTTCAGTTTCCTCTGTCACCACCATTATCTGCAGGATGGTGCAGAGCTCGGAAGAGCCTGGAGTCTCCCAGTGCTAGGTACCGTACAGATGCGAGCTCCCTGCCCTCGAGGGCCTGCGGTCCAGACCAAGGAGGAGGAAAAGAAACAGGGAATGCCATCACCTCTGCTCTGTGCCAGAGGAAGTGCAGCACGAGGCTCGGGGATCAATTCAAACCCTAGTAGAGTCAGTGGAAACATTTCAGTTTGTAGGAGTAGGAGCTCGGGCTCGGCTTTGACAGATTTTGAAAGTGGTTGGTGGCAAGGTAACGGAATACTTTAGAAAACAAGGCCTTAAATATCGCAGTGGGATATGCTGAACACTTGGAAAACCAGCCTCCAAGGTATTTGTAAAATGTCACCTAAAGTATTTGCCCAAGTTTACGCAGGAAGGCTGTGGCAGAGACAAATGTCTGGATGCATCTAGAGATTTAACCAACCTAGCCTGGGAGGAGTGACAGTGGAGAGAGATCAGTAAAGGGGCCCATGAGTGTTCCAGCTCATTGCAATACATTTTCTGTCCAGTGCCACAGCCCCACACACCAGTGAGTCCCAAGGTGGCCCCCCTTAAATGGAGGTCCACCCTGTCTGCCATGTGCTGGGCACAATCCTGCATCCTGCCCACGGTCTTGCACCATCACTGGGGCCATGTTGGTGGGACGAAGGAGGAATGTGCTTTTCTCCATACTCTTTCTCTCATATCAGCCATTTTTTTCCTGTTGCCACAGACTGACGTTTGGGTGGAGGGAGAACAGGCTGTCATACACAGACAGGGGTGTTCAGCTTCGGCCAGTGACACTTGCTGAGGGCCACTTGTCCAGTGGCTAAAAGCATCACTCGGTGAGCAGAGGAGACTACTCTTCCATGGTCAGCCGCACCAGGGCTGAGACAGGTAATAGAACTGGGTTTCCTTCAGAAAGGTGGGAAGGATGAAAAGCTGATGGCTGCGAGGAAAACATAAACTCTAGATGGAACAAAGCTCTCCGAGAGGTGCATGACCATGGCTGGGAGGGAGAGGAGACCTGGCAGGTAGGAACACAAAGTTCACCGGCAAGGCAAGTGCCAATGCCGAGACAAATTGCCGCATCAGGACAAATGATTCCTTTGCTTCCTGGACTGTAAACAAGAGAGAGATGAGACGGGCAGGTGCAAATCTGCCGATGATGTGTTGTGT
Organism: Aramus guarauna; assembly: GCA_013400195.1. NCBI lineage: Eukaryota > Metazoa > Chordata > Aves > Gruiformes > Aramidae > Aramus > Aramus guarauna. The sequence goes on along the minus strand of VXBL01002641.1, from coordinate 935,743 downwards.
AGGTGTGATTGTTACTGTGCTTACAGGCTTGGCTGGAAAGGGGAAGGATGGACAAGGGAGCTTTTGTTCTGCAAAATGCATGAGAAAGATGCATGCAAAAAAAAAAAAAAAAAAGCTATGAAGTAGGATTGCAGTTTACCTGCATTATTGGAAGATTGATTTCTGATGAAAGGAGCAGAGAAGGGAGGAGAATAAAAATTTTATAGATGGTGAGAATGGAGATCAGAGCTTTAAAATGGCAGTTGTGAGTTAGTATTCTTGAAGGATTGGTTCAAATGTGACTGCGGAGACCAGTGCTAGTTTCTGATTTCCAACCATCTGCATTTAAAAAAGAGAGGGAGAGACCCGCAGACTGGCCTCAGTGAAATTCTGCTGGATTTCCCCCAGGGAATCAGAATTGTCCCTGCATTTCAAGTACCTGGAAGACTTAAAACACTGAAAAGGCTGAAAGGTGAGGCGAGGGTCGAAAGGGAGAATGGCTGGCAGGAATAAGCAGATTGTAGACTAGGCTGGATAATTCAGGGATCTGTAATAAAACTGCATGGTGATGGATAGTGAATAAAAGACTATAGGTATATTATGGTTTACGGAGCACAGGACAGATGTGTCTCTAAGGAGACTGCGATAAGGAGTGGAAGGTAGCAGCGGACCAGCAGCAGCGGCTGTTTTGGGATGCAACAGCACTGTGTGAATAAAGCAGCACCGTAGCAAGATAGTTCAATCCCGATGCTGTCACCAACGCGTTATATATGACCTTGGGCGGGTCACTTAGGCCGGTATCTTTAAGAAGAGCTTTTTAAATGCGTGTGTTTCCATGCACAGGAGCTGAATTTCTTACAGTCAGTGCTGCGGTTCTGAGCCCTCCAGCTCACACAGTGGACGTGAACCACTCAGGGAACTCGGCTCCAAGTTGGGCATGAGGAAAAATCTGCATTTTTTTAAAGATTCAGCAAGCTGTGTCCTTAGGAAATGTAGCACCCCAAAGACTGATATTCAGCAGTACTGAGTCTACATTTCCAGTGCTGAGCAAAAGCAGCACTGGTTTGCATCTAACTCCCCCCCACCTCGGCAAAATGGCTCGATGTTTAGAAGTCTGGCCTGAATTAATTTCTCTTCTTGTTACCTAAGACCACTAATGAAGTTGGCCTTTTACTGGAATATATAAGGGAAGAATATGCTAATTGTATCTTTTTCCCTCCCTTGCACACAGATATGGGGCTTTTACTTATACAACATGTCTAAAGAAGTGTGCAAGCGTGCATATGCACACACGTGTGTGCACACACGCACATATATGCATTATGCTTTGAGGAGCCTGAATCAAGACTGCTGTTTCAGTGCAGCATATTAGTCTTTTTACCCACTTCAGCATTTGCAGTAAATAGCAATTAACAATAAAGCTCCTTAAATTAAAAAGAAGAGCAAAAGAGGCTGATAAGTCCTTCCTACCAGTGGATTGTCCTGCAGTGCTTCTTATTACTTTGTTTGTTTTCAAGTTTGAAGACAGAAATTTTATCCATGGCATTTTATTTTCTTCACTGCTGCTCCTCCAAGGGAGCTCTTCTGTAAAGCCTTGAGATCGGTGAAGTCCCTAAATCCTTTGTGCCTCAGATAACAGGGACACTCTTTGGTGCTGGAGGTGTGACCCTCCCTCAGGTGCCATAGTAGAGATGGACAGAAGGGCTGGGGACAAATACACACTCTGTTGCCCTTGCGCAGTGTTACTGCTTGTCTGCAGACCTCCATAAATAAGATTTGGAGCTGGGGAAAAGGAAATCACCAGGAGAGCTGAGATACACTCTGGATTTTATTTTTATGTGTAATTTTAAAATTTTGGACTCTGGAAAGGCTATGAGGGCTGATTTCCAGCTCAATAATGCAGTATTTTTATAGTGAGAGGCTCAGGATGCATTTTGCATGCCCCATGCGCACGTGCAGAGTGTTTGAGCTTGCAGTGTCTTCTGGGACAGTGCTGAAGGACTGTGGAAGAGGACAATAAGCTGTTGGAGAGTTTGTACTTGCTCGTATTGCCCACAACTGATGTTAATAAACCAAAACATACCCAGAACTGGGTTCCTTCTTATTGGAAAAGCTTCTTTCCCCCTGAAGAAACCCCAAAAGCAAACTAATACAAATGCAATATCTATGGCTAAGGAACCCAGGAGCTAAGTGTAGAAACACCCAGAGATATTTAGATGCCCAACTCCTATGTATGTGCTGAATTTTCTTTAAATCCACTGGATGCAGGAGGCTAAGCAGGTGATGCTTCCCTCAATACCTCTGGGCCTGAGGTTGGCAGTGGGTGGCTGCGCACAGGGTCCTACGCTTGAGAGATCAGACCCAGGAACGGGTGCCAGACGATGCCTGAGGAGCAGGATCCCCGGTACATGCCGTTCCCATCCCTGCGTGTCTGTGTCTCATTCAGAGCGCACTTTGGTGGTTTCGATCAGGGATGGCTGACTGCAGGCAGATATGTTGGGTTTTTTTTTGCTTAATGTCAGATGCACTTGGGCATCCCATGTTCCAATTTTCTGTAGGGACCTCATGCCTATTTGGTTACATGTTAGAGAGAGTGGTGCGTTAAAAAAAACAAACAGGAGCGCCAAGAGAAGCAAAAAGAAAGGATTCAGAAAAATAGAGGGTAAAAAGGGATGCTCTGATTGTCTTAAAATAAACCAGTAGTATATGGCAATTTGTAATGGGAAAAGTAAATCCAGTCTCAGATTATTTCCTGGGAAATTTTCTTTCATTTTTGATTCAGGATTTGCTCACTTATTTTTCTGTAAATCTAATTATTTCACTTTAAGTTCTCTGTTGAGTGCAGGTTTAGACTAGAAGGGAGCAAAGGGCTCTGAAAGTCATCAGCTTAAGAAACTCACAGAAACTCAGCCTTGCTGAGATCCCTCATGTTGTTATGAAGATCTGACAGACAGTTATTGTAATTCCTAGCAGGGATAGGGGAATAATGATTTTTTTTTTCCAGTTTGGTTCTGAAACAAAAAAAAAATGAAGGGAAAAATTGATTTTAGTTATTCAAACATAATTGGGGGGGAGGAAGAATGAAAATATTTTTTTTTGTATTTGAGACTAGAAGGAAAGGAGAATAGAAAATCACTTCAAAACTTTAAATTTTGCAGAAATGCATAACTTTGTTTTTCATAACTATAGTATTTCGCTTTTGTTTGGGGTTTTGTGGGAGGGTTTTTTTTTTTTTTATTTCCTTCTAGATCCACTTTGTAAACATTTCAATATGAAGCATTTAAATTAAGAAATAATGCAGTCATATTCTTTGATCCTTTTAAATTTTTCCCATCCCATTTTTTGACAGTTACTATCTAACAAATTCAACCTGAATTAATAAACATTGGCAGTCAATCCCCAAGCACTTTTCTGTGCCTAATTTTAGTATGTGTTAAAAATAATGTCTCGCATCTTTAGTGCCTATGATTGCAGTTTCCTTTATGCTACACACAGTTAAAGACAATTCATACCTCGAGTAACATATACTCAAAGGGTACAGAGCAGTGGGAGATAAAAGAGGAAAATAAAAAGATTTGTCTGAAGTCTCAGAGTAAATCAGTAGCAGAGGCCTATAGAGAAGCCTACAGTCTTGACTTCCATTCCCCTGCTCTCTCACTAGACTGCGGATTAATTATAAATCTCTTTCTCACCCATTAGATTTTTCTCATCCTTCTTCTCCTCCTGCACTTTCTCATTCACACCTTCAATTCTTTTTTACTCTTCCTTTAATTTGACTTTTCTTACTCTCCATTTTGCACGCTTCCCTCTTTTCTCCTCCTCTGCTCCTCCTGTAGAAGATTGCTAACGAAGTGGCAAGTGTTAACAATGTGTCTTGGCTGTGCCAGCCGCGATGGATAAAGAAGGAGCAAGGTGGGTGAAGGAGAAGAGTAGCAAAGAGGGAGGGAAGGGGATGATCTGAACTGATTTCAGGCTCCAGGTGAAGGTGTGCAGGAAGGCAGAGGAACCAGCTGCACGCTTGGACACCCTCACTGCGATGGGAGCACGGAGTCCAAACCGAATGTCGAAGGAGGAAAGCATAAGCATATCTAAACGGTGGGACTTGTATCCTCAGGGATATGGGGAGCAAAAGGAGGGTTACGACTCACAGGACTGGGAGATGCGTGGGCAAAGGGTAACCAGCAGATTTCTCCTCTTTGCTGTGACAGGACCTCAAACCCAGGCGTCTTGCACTCGATTCGTCTGGATGAGTTTGTGCACAGGGACTTCTAGTGCTTGAGTAAAATCAGATGCGAATATGCATATTCAATCAGACAGGGGTTACGGGTGCTCTCTGCGCACTGGGCATTGCGTGCTGGCAGGGATTAGACTGCCATCTGCTCGGTACAACGCACATCACAGGGTCGGTACCTGAATCCGGGATGCTGCTGGAGCTCCTGCTGACTTCCTCAAGTCCTGCAGAATAACATTTTTGTCATGGGAGCCTCTGTCGTGTGGTTAATGGACAAATCTGGACAGAACCTATGGATTTAGGGAGGAGAGACATTTAAGGGTCAGACAGGAGAAGCGGCTGAAGAATCCGTACTTCGGGCTGATACCTATAACTCCCTGAGGAAGGCAGGCCAAGCACACAACAGCTGGTGGGGGGAAACTGTGGTGGGGGGAAACTGTGTTGATGCCGTGGGAACAAAAACGTTGTCTAGTCTGCAATCCAGGCAGGATGAGGTAGAAAACAGAGATGTAAATTAGGAGGAAGCTTCCTAGAGCTGCTTTGGTCCAAGAATATTATACCAAGAATAAAATGTCCAAGAATAGCTGTCTGTCATTGTAAACAGTCACATTAGACAGGATGGATAACTTCAGGCTACGTCTTCATGAGCACAGTAGACTCTAAATACCCTTCTTTCTTTGCAAACTCCTTCCAAACACCTGCGATTTGACAGGGATAAGCCAGCTAGCTGTATTCCTGTTCTGCATTTGTTTTACCATTCACAAAAAATTATTTAGCTAGCTAGCTATTTATTATCTAATTCCATGGCTGCAGTTGAGGAAAGTCTGTTTATTCCTTGTCCACAGCAGTGTCTCTTTCTCCGGCAGCTCTGACCAGCCGCTAGATGCCCCGGGGAATGTCGAAGCAGAATTAATTAATCATGACCAGTGATGGAGGTGTTTTTCAGATTTGGATGTGGCTAGCGGATTGCACAGGATCTTTCTGTGAGTCAGGCTATTGAAGAAACAAATGTGACACCTGCTCTGGATTGCTTTCAGACAGAGTCACTTTGGGAGGTTGCAGAGGCATGTAGGGTCTATCAAGCAGTGGGGAAAACCTAGCAGAAGTCAACAGTGTGCACGCTGGTGGAGGGGACTGCCCGCTCCTTTTGGCAGGACACCATGCCAATGAAACTATAAACTACATTTTCGCATGTCCTGTCCTGTTCCCAGCCTGCAAACCTGTGAATCTTTCAGCATCCACAAGAAAGTCTTCTGGGCATTGGTTCTGAATGTCCCCTTTGGAGCAGGAGGAGTTGTGATGGCACCTGGCACATGCCAAACTGGAAGTCACCCCTTCACCATGCCTATGAGTGATGGCAACGCTGGCCAACTGCACAGGTTGTGCTGAAGCAGTAGTGTTTGTTTTACAAATAGCTCTGAATTCTTCCAGACCCTCTTCCCTCCCTTTCTAGAGACTGGCAGAGCATGTGCTATTCCTCCTGGTCAATGATTTCCTCCTGGCAATGGAGAAAGGTCAAGTGTCCATGCCAATTCTTTTTGATCTGTCAGCAGCCTTCAAATCCTCTGGCAATGAAGGACTAATGATTTGCAGTGTCTGGCATGGATGGGCAATCTCTCCCTGCAGGAGCATTCCTCCGTTCCAAAGAGACTCCACAGTGTGGCTTGGAGTGATGAAGCATTTCCCTCAAGGACTCTTCCAGGGGGTAATTCAGTGCTCAGTTGGACTGTCGCTGTCAGAGGGACGGGGCTACAATATTACAGATGTGCTGATGACAAAAGATAAGATCAACTTTCAAGTAAATAATCAGCAATTTTCAAGATTTGTCATCCTCAGACACCTTTTTCTGCCTTCAACTTGTTCCATTGTTGTCCAACACAGAAACAAATTGAGGCACTTTCCTCCTTTCCCACCCCAGAGATGAGGCCACGCGTACAGAAATGTCAGCTGGGATGGAGCCATTTGTGGGGCGGGGAGGTGGAAACTTCAGCTTTTAATGGAAGTCTCAGACTACAGCAGTACTCACTATTAGCAAATAGCTGTAATCTGTAGTGACAGGCCAGCTGGAGCAACAGTAGATATCCAGGCGAATCTGCATGCAGAGGTGCGCTTGGAGCAGCTGCGCGGGGGAATTCAGATTTCAAACTGCAGTGCCTAGCAGTAGAGGCATGTCCCTTTAAGAGAAAAAGCAGACAGAAAAGCCCCCCGTTACTTTCAACAGAACTCCAAAGATTGGGGATGCTTCTCCTTTTTATTCCCAATTGCACAGAACACCTTGCTCCCCCCCTGCAAAGCCCACGGTGGTGGTGGGGACTAACTCCGAGGAGTGCAACGGGAAGGAGCAGCCCTTACTACATCTTTAAACTTTCCTTTAGCCTGATGAAATGGAGGAGAAGGGAACCGAGGGTGGTCATGCACAGCCACGTTCTGCCTCCTGCTCCATCCACCACCTCTCACAGCCTTGTATTACGGCCCCGCCTGCGTGTATATTGTTCTCTGCGTGTACGTTCAAAATGGACTCTGTCCTCTCGCCGTTCAGCCCTGCAAACAGGCGCTGGCAGCACCGAGACCCGCTGCCCTCAATCTCTTATCGAACTGCAGTGAATGCACAGGAGCCGTTGGGGACATTTTCATCCATGAAATGAAGAATCAATAGAGTTGCCTCATTACAGGCTCTGCTCCGCGCCGCCGTTCTCTCCTTCCCTTTTGCCACTCGCCTTGCCCTTTTTTTCAACCCACTTTTACCACCACCTACACAGGCTCGACGGCACAAATTCATGGGTAGCAATTCCCCTCTGCTACGCATGGAGGAGCAAAAATATGGTCTAAAAGAAAAAAAAAAAAATACAATCAGGTAGACTTCCAAGGAGGAAGTGGAATATATCTTTTAAAAGTACATAAGTGGTTTGGAAGCCAAAGGCCCCAGGAGGTCAATGGCATTCAGACTGTTAAATCCCTGATGCTCATGAAAACAATACACGCAAAATCCACGCTGGGAAAATCTGTATTTTCTTTTTTTCTTTTTTTTTT
>VXBL01002641.1:874991-928477 GCA_013400195.1 Aramus guarauna | reverse complement strand
TTTTTTTTTTTTAAACAAGCAGAGAAGTTGGTTTTTTGATGTGCAGAGGGGAGTGGAACTGTGCTATGCAGTCATTGAGCTGACAGAGTTGCTTGGAAAATGGACATGCTATTTCCTTGGGAAATTCTTGTCTTTTGATTTGTGGTTGGGTTTTTTAAGCTCCAGTTTGAATTAGAACCATGCTCTCACAAAGCTCTTATGGCCTAAAAATTGAAAAGCAATAATAATTAGAGACCATCAATATCTTCTGTTTCTGTGGTGATGAAGCACTAAAAGGCTATGGGAAATATTTAGCATTGTAAAATAAAAACACATAAATAAAACAACATCAAATATTTTATGCAATATATAATACAGTTTAAAATATATCAGTATAATACAGAATATGTAAAAATGTCAAAACAAATTAATTAAAACAACATAAAAATAATGTGTTTATCTCCTCAAAATGAAACATTTCAGAATAACTGAAATGAAGAGAGAAAATCAAAACGATTTGTTTTGACACTTTAAACATAAAAAAGTTTGTCAAAATTGACACATTTCCATGCAACATTTCGATTTCAAGAGAACTGCGTTTTCCTGCGAAAAACTGTTCTGTCAAAATTTTTTGACCAGCTCTACTTACAGTCTATCTAAACAGACAAGCATCACAGCCAAGACTCTCAAACGCTCCAGGTGGTCAGAAGATGGATTTAGCGCAGAGCAGAACAGTCTCAAAGAAGGAAATAAATAAAACTCACAGCTAGAGGTGGCCTTAAACTTGGGTACCAAACTGCTTTAATATTTGAGATGTTCAGACCTGAGTGGTTTCAGATTTTAATCCTAGCAAGGACTGAGTTCCTTCAGTTTTTAGCAAATCTGTGTCGCAGGGTTGGTGCGCTGATGGAAGAGGCTATTTGTGATGGTGAGATGCCAGTGCAGATTCTCAGTATCCTCTGGGATTTTTTAGTTCTTGGTATTGGTTGGGGTCTAGCTAGTAACAGCCCTCTGAGTTTGACAGATTAATACCGGGAAGTACGAGGGGGCTTTATTTTCCACACATTCTTCTGTCTCAGTGGAAATCCCAGGCTTAGGGTTTTTAGGGAATAGTCTGCAATAGTGCTGGAGGTAGATTGGTTCTGGGATTCAAGGCTGGTGAGAACAGCTTTGGCTAGGAGTTCTCCCACCTTCATGATATACAGATTTTAAATCTTCTCATTACATAAATGCAGTTTCAGGTTAATTTGAGCTTCTAATTTAATATGCTGTTCCGAATTAAGAGTTAATATGATATTTGATTATCTTTTTGCAATGAGATCCAACCTAAGGCTCATTGACTTCAATAGACCTTCCAGCAGAACCTGCAACTACAGAGCCTGTGTAGAAGCATGCTTAGAGCAGGAGACCTACACCCATGATTTCTAGCTTCTGTTTCAGAAGCTGCCAATAGAATGGTGTTATTTGGGGCTGTTACACATTCTAGCTCACATTTCTAGCCTGAATTTATGCACTTGTGCGTTAATACGCATATAACTTCCCCGGAGACAGGGCTATAGAAGGAGCTGAACCTGGGTGTGTTCGGCCTCAGACAAATGTCCTATGCACTACAGGAATCCATCCTAAATACTTAAATCAGCGATTTGTGTAACACACCTCTAAGTCACTGCGCAGCACCCATCAGGTAGTGGCAGGGCTATGAAGCCCACGTCGGTGACCAGTTATTCTGGTTCTACCTGCAGCTCTGTTCCTCTGCAGAAGCCTGAGCCGTGCCGTCCTTGCGAGGTCTCACCTTGTCTCCGGAGTGTCCTGGGAGGAGAGCTGCACAAGGGTCTAAGGCAGTGGGTGCAGGAGTTGGTGTGGCTAAACGCACAGGGAGAGTTTTATGGCCACAGCAAATTCTTCATCCATTCAGTGTGATAAGAGAGGCGGATGTGCCCGGGGGCAGAATTTGCAACCAACAACAACTCGGGGTCCCTTTTCCCTCCCCTCTGCAGCTGCCCCTGGTTCCCTTGGCTTCATCCAGCGTGAATGGTGGCAGAACCTGGTGCCCGTAGGAAGCGCTGAGTTAAATGGTGCTTTTCATCCTGGCAGGCAGGGCTGTCCCAGGAGAAGCAATGGCCTGTGGATTTTAACCCCTTCTGCTTCTCCAGTAAAACCTGAGGAACACAAAAGAGCCAGGTCAAGAGCTAAGCTCCTTTCTGAGGGACAAGAAAAACAGGAAGATAAATCACTTGCGATGATCGTTAGGTAACCTCAGCTTCCTCGCATACCAGAATAAGCAGAGTTAGCTTGCATTTCCCAAACCCTCTGGAGCAGGATCACTCCATGTGGCTGTGGTGGTAAAGTCCCTGCCCGGGAATGAACTTCAGAACAACAAAAATAATGCAAAGTATGTCAGGTGTGGGATAACAGTTGATCTTTTGGATTGAACATTACGTTATTGCTCTTCAGGGCAGTTTTGGCATTGATTTTTTTACCGTCAAACTCTCCGCTTACAGGTCCAAATTGTTGCAATGGAATAGATGAGAAAGGCAAGACTGGGACACACAATGGAATAGGCATGAAAGCAAAAACCAGGGTTTCTGGACTCTGACATAGGCCTCTTGGAACTTAGTTTTCAGATTGCTCTCTTTCTCAAATCTTCAGTAAAAATGTAAGGAATAGTATGATTTTTGTTCAGTTTATTGTGTATGGTTTGCAGGTGTTTCTTGTTTCAAAATGCCAGAAAAGTATTAAATTAATTTGGACATTTCCTTTTATGCATAAATTACAACATCTATTTTGGCTCAGTCAAAACATGCTTTTTAAGAAAACACTTCATTTTGATTTTTAATGTATATTACTCACCATGTAATGAAAAACAAAACACAATCTTGAACCGATCCTTTCCAAAGAGAACACTCGACACATTCTGTTCCAAAGAAAAGCTGACTTTATCAAAATGCTTTTTTTCCCCTTAAATCAACAAATTTCTCCAAAGTGTTTTGCCTCTGATGAATTGGCATTTTTCTGACATAAAATGAGCAATCCAAAAAAATTCTAAGCAGCTCTGTGGCAAGTCTTAGCTAATTCTGGAATAGTAGCATGAAGGTGCGTAGGAAGGGTACTGCAAGGAGATGTAGCATTGAGCCGAGACTTCAGAGATTTGGGTTTTATTCCTGAAGCAGTTGTAAAATGATCTGGGACAAGCCATTAATCTACCCCATGTCTCAATTCCCGTTCTGCAGAATGGGAAAAACAGCACTTCCCGATCTCCTAAAGCTACTGCGAGGATAAAAACCTATTAACACTTATGAGATTACTGGACTTTGATATGAGGTGTATAAATACTGAGGAAGACGGAAGACAGAGCTGCATTTGTGTGTAACTTAGAATGAAATTATGGGGAAGTGGACTAGCTTGGACAATAATTTAATAATAGTAGGAATAATTTCAAGTTCAGGGCAGTGTTTAATAGAAATCACTGCTCACCACCCACCATATTTTTTTTTAATAAGCAGCTCAGAAAAGTGCAATTTATCATTATTATTATCATCTATATTCATTCTATCTCTGCCACTTCCCAAATAAGAGGAGTTCCTCACAAACATCTACAAAGCTCGCTCATTATCCAGCCTCCCTATTTATAACTCTCATTTATGACAATAGCTATCAAAATCTTGCCAACAGTAGGGCTGCTGGTGTGCTGACACCACTGCTCCACAGCCCGCTGAGCCGTATTATCTCACTGTTCCCTTGCGTTCCCCCATCTGTCCCTGGCCATCTGGTGTCCTTGCTCTTCTAATTAGATTGTAAGCTTTTTGGGGCATGGACCGCCTTTCTGGTTTCTGCTTGTACAGCACCTAGCACGGTACCGTTCCAGTCTCAGATTCAGCGGGACTGTCTTTAAAATGGGATACTTCCCCACATATCTGTGTGCACATGCAGAAGACCCTTTTAATGCAGTTCCTAATCTGAGCACTGTTAGGTGGATCTCCTTTCTAAGCAGAGCCCTGAACCAAGTGTCTGTGGATCCTGGGTTTCAGAGTGGTGGCTTTGGCACCTTGGCTGGTAGGTTTACAAGGACTAACGGAGTTGATTTCCCTCTGTCCAGCACCAGCTGATGTTGTGACTTGATGGAGGTTGCACGTCCACCACAGTTCTTTGCTTTCAAGCCACCTCTCATCCTCATCACAGTAACACCAGTAGTTTATAATTAGCTGAAGTACGGGGACAAATGAGCTGAAAACAGGTACCTGGTTGTTACCAGTGTGATTCTCACCTCGCTATAGGCAGGGAGTAATTAGGGTTTTTGCACAAAACCTGCTCCCTTTAGGCTGCTGGTTGAATTGCATTAATAACGAAGGGTTTGTAGGGTGTTTTTGGTTCACTGAATATTCTGACAAGTTGTAAGCCAAGTGTTGACAAACTGGAAAGAAAAAAACCCTTTTCTCCTCTAAGTCATTTGGGGTCAAAAGAAATATTTTTATCACTGTTCTCTCTTAAGAGGCTGGAAAGACAAATCAAAAGGAGAAATAGAAAAAACTCTAGTAGTTTCAAATGAAGATTTGGAAATGTTTCCCCTTGGTGCTCTCACAATCAAAACGCTGACATCTCCCAATCATTATTTTTTTCAGCATGAACAATTTGGCAAAAGTGAAGTGAATTCGTGGAATGTGTTGGTACTTTTTTGAAGAGGTATTTCTCATCCTCCCTCCTTGCCTTTTCTCACCCAAAAAGGAGAATATCCCTCAGGTCTAACCACTCATGCATATTTTAAACTGAAATAGTTAAAGAATAAGCGCAAATTTAGATACTGACCAGTGCAGAATTACCAAGGTTTGGGGAGGGATTCACCCTTCAATGCGTGAAATGGAGAAATCCCACTTCTGTAAAGAAATAGCTTTACAATCATTTGGGATTTTACAATGTTACATGCCACAGTCACCCAGAAAGTCAGAGCCACTGCTGAATTGCAGCTCCATCTCTGGCTCAGTCAGATATCAACGTCTGTAGTTTGAGCTATAAAGACATCTAGGTCAGAAGTGGCCAAATTCTGTTTTCCCAGGGCTCAGGTTTATCCACAGAAGTTCATACGACTTAACAAACCCCAACGTAGTCACTTCCCCATCCTTTTCCATCCACGTTCCCTGTTTTCCCCTGGCCGTGACACAGAAAAGAAGTCCTCAGCTGGGTTGGATCGCCGGCCAGCGTTTCCAAAGGACAGCTAGGGCTGCTTCACGGGTGGTAACTGCCTTCCAGCACTTTCACGGGCCATCTCGGAATTAGGTGTAGGACATAAATGTTATTGCTTCAGTTGCACCCAGTGACCTAACACGAGTTAAATCCTAAAGGCGTAGGGCAGTAGTTACCTGTCTAGCAGGAATGTGAGTGCACGGTTAACTTAAAGCAGGGATGGTTGAATAAAATCTAGAAGAGCATCTCCCGTACTTAAAATTAAGGATACACTTAAGCTGTTTGCTGAAATGAGGTCAGGCGTTCGTCACTTTACAGGGTCGAGCTCTAAACTAACATAAGCTGTTTCATCTCTCCCTTGACACTTCAGTCTTTTACTAATTTATCAGCATCCTAAAGCAGTGTGTGAAGTTGCTGCAGAACAGAAGTGTTTCAGATACAAATAGCAATTGTTAGCCTCTTCCCTCTGGTAAATGGCAGCAGGCAGAAACCTCTCTCAACCTGCCAAGAATCAAATGTGGGACACAAGAAAGAATTATTGGTGCATGAAGATTAAAGAGATAGAGGACTTATTTCTTTACTGCAAATAATGCGTTCAGTAATTTCTCTTTCCTGACTCTGCATTTCTGATGGAAATAGTTTACAACAATGAGCATGAGAAAACAGAAGGGATATGTGCAAGATCAATTTGAATCTAATAGAAGGGATAAATGAAAGGTACAGAGGTTAGAAGAAAGGTAGAAAAATCCCAGGAGGCAGAGGAGTAGTGGAGTGTTTACAGCAAGCACCGGAGAGTTGGAGCTCCTGCCTTCTGCCTGCCCGTTTACAGCAGTGATCCAGGGTTACACAGCCTCCCGGTATGAAACAGACCTCGCAATATCACTTTGTACAAAATCCATCATTCTGAGCTATCCTGCTGTATAAAAATTACCTTTTAAGTGGCTAAGTAGACACCCAGCTTTATTCCTTTCTTCTTATTTCAAGAAACAATGGGAGTAACAGCACTTGCCTGCCTTACTAGAGTGCTGAGAGCTTTAATTAATGTCTCTAATTCAATTTGAACTCCTTGGATAAAAGGCACTGCCTTGTGACAGCAAAGGTATTGCCTAAAATAGAATATAATTAACACACAGATATCAATCACGATGAAATTAAGTATACATTCAAATACAACTTGCACTTTACAGAAAGTACTTGCCTATTTTTCCTCCAAGAATCCTGGAGACTCCTAAGACAAGGAACATTTAATGTTCCAGGCTGAATTCAGATTAGACTAAGGCCATCTTACACCACCTAACAAACTAAAAGGGGTTGTAACAGAAATCTCCATTTGCACTGATGGATGTGCCTTCATGATGAACGATGCTGGAAACTGACTGTAACGTGACTCAGAATCAGAACATCTAACATTTTCTTCTCCCAGTGCTTATTTAATCTGAACTCCAGCCTATGCCTAGCTCACCCGGCGATCATGTTTATTAACAGATGTGACAATCGCATGATCACGTTTGTTGACGTGAACCAGAAGGACCCAGATCACCGCATTGCTTTGCAGTGCTCCTGAGTGGAAACGGGTTTTGCAGGTTGCATTTTTTTTAACTGCTGCATTACAAAGCTTGCCGACACCTTGAGATGGGTGTTGTTCATTGCTTACAGGACAAGAACACGGGCAGCAGGACTGTGTTTTGCTAAGTGCTGTACCCAGATGATGGCCTCTCCAACAACGTCACGGTCCAAGTAGTCGCAAAAATACAATTGTGTCTCCAAGCTGATAATTGGAAAATGAGGCAAAAAAAGCCTGTAAGGGCACTGCCCAAGATCGTAGAGGGTGTCTGGGGCAGAACTGAACAGAACGTTGGATTCCAGGATCGAAAACCAGTGTCTGACTTCCCCAAGCCTCCCCGTTAGTGCAAAGATTGCTTCTGTGCCATATTTAGTTATTCTTGGGTCTTCTACCCAAGGGCTATATACTTGGAGACATTACCTCCCTGCCCCTTCTTCCCCTGTCCCCTTTGCAAAATCCCCAGCACATATCTTACATCAGTGGAGCCCCATAATGACACATAACAAATTAATTTCAGGTTCAAACTTGTTAGGAGTTAGACTGAATGCACCTCACAATATTGCCTTTGATGCAAAATAATCCCACTTTAGTAAGCTTTATAGCTTCCACGGGGACCAGCCCCGTGGTGTGTATTAATCTTTAATGTGAAACAACATCTCTACAGCAGCTACAGGGGGGAAAAAGATACTACTAAAAAATTAAAGTTGATGGTGTGATAGTTGTCTAGACCCAATCACGCTCTACCATCCTCCATTGCCTCAGGCACCATTCCCTGCTCTCACCACTGATACAGCCAGCTTCCAGACTGGAGATGTGTCCATTTCTTCTAGTGATCTCGAGGCATGTTCTCCCCATGTCTTAACCCTTGGTTAAGAGCCATCACGACTCTAATCATCCCGACTCTAACTTTGACCTAAAAGAAAAGGAAGGGAGGATGAAGAGGTGCGTGGGGGGAATTAGTGAATATCTCCTCTCTTTTATAAGCTGATATTTCCCCAATGTACGATGCTCAGATGTGGGAGGACACGCTGGGATTTCTCTGAAACCCATTTTGTTTGGCTCTTCTCATATTTGAGTTCGCACTTGCACTGTGCTGGGAACTGGAAGTGAGCTACCACTCCACTTTGGTAGGTAAGAGCTCCCTTCCTCTCTTTGCCATAGAAATTCAATAGAAAGTGAAATGCTTAAAGGGAAACTGATCCAGGCTGCCTGATGAAGGAATTAGTTATGGACGAGTTTAATGAACAGACAACCAAGGGAGTTTGAACAATGTGTACAGAACAACTGATCTTTATCAGCAGCGAATCTGCATACCCGTCTAATGGCAAATATGCTGAGTTTGCAGGTGCTTGCTGCGAGGGGACGGTGCTGTAGATCCGCAAAGGGCAGCAAGGCAGAGAAGCAGCCTGGATGGAGAAGCAGGAGAAACGCACTCCTGAACTGGAATTTGGAAATGCTGAGGGTGGGATGCAACTGGGAGCATTTCCCAGTAATCAACTTGCGTTCATCACCACTGTGAGTGGAAACAGAGATATACTGTAGCCCACTTGGAATATGCTCTATTCCCCTCAGTGTGGGGCTAGAAACTCCCCAAATCCCAGTTTTGCAAGGTAAAGTAGAACCAGTCCTTTCTGAGAGGCAAGGGACTAAAGCACCAAGAACTGCCACATTTATGGGTGAAGTAGGAGTCAGCGGTGAAGGCTAATATTAAATACATGCCTCCAGAACAGGAACAACCTCCTCAGTCGGGAGCTACAGGTAGCCTTAGGTTTAATAACAGTAATATTCTATCTGCAATTGGAAAGAAGTTTATATGTTCCCAACAGAAAAAGCCAATATTCGTTGACTTTTCCATACTTAATTTATTTCATCTCTTCATGTAGTGCAACAGCTGACTGTCATTTTAACCAGACTTACACAACTCCGTTTTGTCAAGTGCTGCTGAGCTCACTGCAGCTCCACAAACACATGCTGTGCACACGTGCAGACTCCCACACGCTCCGGCGCGCACACACACTCGGCACTTGTGCTCCCCGTCGCACTCCCAGGTTCAATCCACCCGCGCAGTAGACACGCACGCTCGCTGCCATGGGCTGCAGATTTGCCATGCAAAAAGCGGTGAAAGCTCCCGTAGCGGGGGAGACAGCCACGCCGACCACAAATGCTGATGGCCTCTGGTCTATACTATGCTGCTCACACCAGCCACGGTCTCATGTTCACACGCAGTGCTGCAAACATGCATGGCACCTCTAGCACACCTCGGTTTGGCCTCTCCTACACTGTTAGCAAAACCTTTTCCTTCTGGGAATTACAAACTTTTAGAATGCTTATGGTGGACTCAGACCCCAAAGCAGAAGGGATTCTGGAGGGGTATCTATAAGCCTGACACTAAATCTCACTGTAGCAGAGCTCTGCGTAGCCTAATTTCTCCTGCTTTAAAGAGTAGCTACAGTGTCTCTGCACTATATGCTGCAGGAATAGGTGGGCATCACCTGTCCTGAGGACAACTTTTGGCCAGGTCTGTGCTCCCAGAAGGGCGGATGCAGCCTCAAGATCGCTCTGCCTGCCCGGGCATGCCCGCTGTGTTGGCACATCCTCCGCAAAACTCAGCAAGGCAGCCAGATGGACAGGAGGTGGGCAGGAGGAGGAACACATCCTGCGTACGGAGAGGACTTTTTCAGAGCAGCATTGCAACTCCCAGTGATGAGGAACATCCTACAACACGCTGGGCTGCTGCTGCAGAAGGGGAGGGGGTCCATGCCAGGCACGGGGTGCCAGCTAAGCAAGCCGCTCACCTTGTACCAACGGAGCACACGGCTTCGTTCGTAGGGAGGCATTGCGCCAGCAGCATGACTGCGGAGGCGGATGATCTAATGGCTGAAACACTGGAAATGGGAGGCAGGAGACGAGGGCTCTCTTCCAGCTGTATCCGTGGCTTGCTGTGTAACCTTTGGCAAGGCATTTCACCCCTCTGTTTCCCTTCCCACTCATCATATGTCTTGTCTGTTTAGCCGCTAAACACATTGGGGAGAGGAGCTGGCTGGTAGCAGGGCTGTCCAGAGCCGTGATTTGACGGGGGGGTGCAGCGGGACAGCCGCTCTCCTACCATGTGAGTGACAGTGTGCCCTGCACCAGGTGGTGTGAAGCATCCCCTAAAGCTGCCTAGTAAATCTCCTACACTGAATATGCATGTTCAGTATGTTGCCCTGCGGAGCCTTGATCTTGGGAAGAGCCTCGAGGTCCTACAGTGATCGAAATAGCAACAGTCCCCCTCCACCAGACGCACACCTCCCAAACACCCAGGCAGGAAAGCAGGTTGAGGTGATTTTTATCTTTCAAAGTTTGGCAGGATTTCATAGTCGTGTGTGTGTCTGCGTGTGCGTGTGTCTGTGTGTCCGCATGTGCTCATCACTGAAGCCCAGGTAATTATTTTGTTTTATTTCTTTTCTGGCAACACTTTAAAGTAAGAGCTGGGTCTTTATAGATTGCTCAGGTTGCATGGAGTATGGATTACAGATCATCAGAGAGACATGAAAGCAGAAGACACGTTTCTCTGGCACAGCATTAAAGGGACAATAAAGGGGTAATTGTAGCCTAGGGTGCAGCCACCTTCTGCGCCCAGCCTTCACTCGCCTTTGCGGCACTGCGGAGAACTTCACGAGGGGAATGATGTCTCAGGTCAGGACCTGGTTATTTCAAAGGTGATATATGCTCAGGAGGTTAAAGGCACCACTTAGGTACATGAATAAAACACCGCCAAATACTCTAAGCTGTAACACAGGCAGACTGAAGTCTTTTAAAACTTGATTTTTCATGTCTATTTTCACCCTGAGAGACAGTTGTCAAAGGATCAAAGCAATTCCCATTTTTAAACTCTCTCTTTCTCTCCCTCCTCCCTCTCCTCCCCTCCATTTCTCTCTCTCTCTTTCCTTCCTCCCCTTCCCTCTCTTTTTCAACAGGACTCCACAGAATGGAGCAAGAATGAGAGGAAAAAGGCAGACAGAAAAGCATGAACTGGAGGCTTGTTGAGTTCCTCTACCTCCTGTTTATATGGGACCATATACTAGTACAGCCCTCCCACCAGGACCCAGCTGCTACCAACCAACATGTCTCCAAGGAATTTGATTGGCTTATTTCAGACAGGGGGCCTTTCCACCACTCACGGAGCTACTTATCCTTTGTGGAAAGACATCGTCAAGGATTTACAACCAGATATAAAATATACAGGTACGTTGGTTTCCTACAGCACCTGTAGCTTGGATAAGTTGTTAGGTGGTGGGAACTCAGCCAGTTCCCATGGGCTCAAGGCTCGTAGTCAATGGGAGATGCACCATTGTTCCTGTTCCACCTGGAAACACTTCCTTGGTTCTTCACGGTCCTCAGCTGGCAATGCAAATTGCTGCAAAGATTTGGATGTAATGCTCTGACAGTGAGATGAAGGTACTGTGGTACCATGGCAATGTGCACATGGTAGATTGAGATAAAAAGGGAGCAAGGGTGTGGGTGTACTTTGTTTGTGGTGACAGAGAAGTTCATAGGCAGGTCCATAAGCACGTTTTTCAAACCAATGTACCTATGGGCAGACCAAGCCTCTGTACCAAACTCTTACATGTGAACTGCCAATAGCTCAAGGTTCACATGGGCAAGAACAGACATAAAGATGTCAAGACACACATCAGTATGGCAGTTCTCACACTGCTGTGCACGAGCCTTAGCTGTGTATTGCCTACCACAGGCCTTTGCAGATTATCTTCATGTATGAGTCATACTTGCCCTGTGATCTTGGTTTAAAAGTTTTCCAATTAAAATCTACAGAGAATAAGCAGAATTTAGATTTTCCTCTGCCTTCTAGGTTTTGAAGCCTTTGTTGTTGCCTGTTTCAAACTCTTCTTGCCAGTTGTGATGTCCAGAAACACACTTTTCTTTTTTCATTTTAACACGAAAAGCTGGAGTGCTCATACAAGCCACCTATTAAAGCAACAAGCACTTTGGAGTGAAGGGGAATAAGCCAGCAAGTGTCATGAGACTTGCACTAAAACCCAAAGAGACTGCAAAACTCTCATAGACATGTGTGCATTTACATAATTATAGAGCCCTGTTGTGTTTCAGAAAGACACTTGCAAACACAACCATGCAAACTAGTAGGTAGGAAAGTACTAGTGAATAGACCACTGGCAACATGGACGTGGATACACACACACAATGACTGGGGGATGGGGGAAGCAGGGTAACCACATGTGCGCAGGCAGTGTTCTCCCATGGGCAGAGAGCCAAAAGCACTTGCAGAGTAATAGCGACGTGCGAGACATCATCTATGCGTGGGGAAGAAAAATGAGTTGTGCCTGTCCCATGGCCTCCAGGGAGTGCAGCATCCCCTCCCCTCGCACCAGCCCGCGGAGCTAGGGCAGGTTAGCATGGGTTGAAGGTATTGTCCTGGCTTGTCCTCTTCATTCAAAACAGCTCAGGGGGAAGACAGCCCCAAAACCTAGAAATTATGCTGCCACACTTCCACTAAGGATATCTCACTGTCTTTGCTCGCACAGAGGAGCGGAGAAAACATGCCTTTTTCAAAAAGACTTTCCTCCCGTTTGTGCATATCTCCAGCTCTCCTCCTGCCCTGCCTGACAACATACACTCTGATCGAGACTGGAAATCTCTGCCCCACGCAATGCCCCTGGCAGTGGCTCTGCCCTTTGCTAAAGAGCTATTCAGCCCTGAATGCCACTGCAGCAGTCTGCAGGGGCCATAGTGGGAGAGAAATGCATGCAATGTATGTGTTCAGACACATCTAAGAGCTGTCACTGTAGGTCAGGCCAGAGATCCATCAAGCCTGGGATCCTGTCTCTAAGAATCATGGAGAAACGGGTCTGGAAGGACCTTGAGAGGTCATTTAATCCATGCCTCTTCCCCAAGGCAGGCTCAGACATACCTGTGTCACATCTGACAGAGGATTGTGGGCAACCTCTCCTGAAAGGTTTCCCATGACAGAGAATTCACACCCAGAGCAAGCAGCCTGCGCCACAGCTTTGCTGTCCTCACTTTTATAAAGGAGCTAAAATCTTGTTTGTATGTGAAGCCTGTGATTTTTAGTTTTATCTGCTACGGGGTGAGCAACAAATCCCCCTTTGGCTTGTAGGAGGCTGGTAAGAATTTGAAGGCTTATCTCAGTTCAGGATGAACTTTATATTTGGGAAGTGGAAAGGGATCTGTTTTTCTCCATTTCTGCTGAACATTGCCAAAGCACTTATGACAGACAGTTGTAGCACTGGGGAGGACACAACGTCCTCCTTCCTCCACCATGGAAGAAATCGGGCAGCAGCATTCTGCATGCATTGGGAGGTGTCTGAGAGGGGTCTCACAGATGGTCACAATGCCGGAGAAGTCATTATTCACAAAAGAAACTGGAGATGAGGCAAAGTCCAGTGGAAGTAGTTAGGGAGAGAGTTTAGAGAGACATGGGAAGACTGCAAGGGCACCTGGGGATGCATCTCATGGCCAAACACCATGCACTAAGCTGAAGGAGGGAGCTGAGGGCTTGGGGAAGTCCAGCCATGTGTGTCATGGTGTGAGCTGCTGGGAGCTGAGCTCTTTGGAAACATGCTCTTGGAAACACACACTATTGCTCCCACTACAGTCAGCTGAGGAGGAGCGGAACACCTCATGTGCTTCAGCAGAGCAGATGGAGCCATTAGGTAGGAGGCTGGCTAGATGTTGGAGGGTTGTTGGTTTTTAATATCTGGCCCTCTTGGTAGAACTGGTCACTTAAAAATTAGGCCCATGTATTTTTTAAGGAGTGTCAAAATCAGTCTAGCTATGGTGAATTAGTGGAGCCACAGCCAATTCGAGCAGTTGAGCTGGACTGTGAGCATACACACTCTCCAGAACGTATCATTTTACTGAAACCCACAGGGGTAAAATCTCATTTTGTGGGCTCCTTAAATTGACTTCGAGAATCTGTGAAGCTGTTGGGATTTTGTCAACTGTTTAATTCCAACATAGAAGCTTCTTTCCTCCCAAATGATGTCTCTCAATTGCTCTTTGCACTAGACTAGCCCAAGGGAGGCACATATTCTACATTAAGGATATCGCTCCTTTCCTCAGAAAAACAGCTGATACGGAGCATGGGATTTTTCTGTGTAGTCTTCTCTTTCAATGTTCCTTTTCTCCTATACATTTTTTTGGTTGGCTGGTTTGTTTTTTATCTGTTGTTCATCCAGCTCCTCGGGGCACTTGTGATTTTGTTGAATGAGGTTTGACCCGGCGACTACTCTTCTCCTAAGGCCAATAGCAGCAGACCTCAAACCAGCCACAGCAACCAAGGATTTGGAGTGGATGTGAAATCAAGCGAGAGGACCTCACCCATCTCTAATTGAAACACTGTCACCTGTTTAGTGGTGATTTCCCCAGTGTCTTGCTGTGCGGGAGCATGGACACAGCACATTAGGACCGTGTCATTTACACTGAAAACCCACAGAGATAAAGCCACTGTCGATGCTGTGCAGCAGCGTAAGGCAAAATGAAGCATTTTCTCATTTTTACAGATGATGTTAAAAAGGAAGCAGTACCAAACTAAAACATGCAACACTCCTCCTTCCATCACAGCTGAAGTCCAGAAGTCTGGCAGCAGCAAGCAAAGAGCCTGTTTCAGTCAGCAAGGCTATTTTATTTGCTGCATAAGCAGAATTGCAGTAGAATGGCATAGCTGCCGATATCTTTTCATAGGATGCCTGGATCCAGATCTACCATCCTAGCACGGAAAGGCAGTTTGCTGTTACAGTGTCCAAAGGCTCATTCCCTCCTTCTGTGGGTTTCCTTTTAGTAGATTTTAGGTCTCTTTCTTGCAAAACTTGGACCACTGATTTTCCTGGTCCCCTCGGTCAAGGTTTGCACCTTGCACGTGATATTAGGAGGAAGACAAGCAAAGGGGGAGATGTTTTATATTAAATCATGAACAGTAGGGGTAGATACAATTGCATTAAGGAAGCACATTAATCAGCATCGATTCATACTAATAAGGCTGGTTTAGGGGGGCCTCTGGCAGGAAAATGGTGCTTTGATCATTATCTGTGCACTCTGATGCTAATGCAGATAGGATGGCAGATGCTGAGAGTGGTTTGTGGGATGTCTGAATATTCATTATCACTATCTTTGTTGTTGTTCCTAGTCATGAGAGCCTTGGGTACTAGGTACTGCACAAAGGCTGGGAAACAGATGAAGCTCAGCTTGGCTTTGGGACTAGGGCACTGCTCAGACCAGAAAACATTCCTGTTACCACAAGACAGTGGTTAACAGCTTCAGTCCACTTCTTTGAAGTATATTGTTGTGTTGCCCGTTTTTCTTCTCCCAGAAACTGATTCTTTAGCTATAAGGCAAAGCAAAAGAAACAGTAGACTGAGCACTTGAATACAGTATGCAAATAGCCAGGCAGAAGTGCTAACACAGAGCCATTTCACTAATGATGCTGCTCATTTTAACCACACTCTAGAAAAACAAATCTTTTCTAGAAAAAAATGAGGCTTTGTTGTTCAATGTCAGAGGTGAGACAGGGGAGGCAAAGAGGGAAGCGATGAGATGGGGGACAGGCTGCCACTGCCAGCTTTCCTACAGCAAAGCAGGGACAGGACACACCGCCTTGGAAAGAGGGACTCGCAGTTGGACTGGCAGAGAGGTGATGCAGGCACTATCTGTATTTTTGCCCCAGGCTCATGGTGTAGCTGTGGGTAATCTCACTTCTCCGTGCCCCGGTTCCCTCGCCCCCCCGCCCGGAGAATGGGAGATGACAGCGTTTGTCTGCTCTGCGTTGCTGGGCAGACTTAATTAAATGCTGCAAGAGGTTTGGACGTAAGGGATGACAGCAATATAAAGCGGATGATCACACAGGGCTGGAAGGGGAATGTGTGTCTACAGGAAGAAATGTGGATTTTCCACGTGTGGGAGTTTAATTCCATTTTCTGAAATGACAGTAGGGACAGGGAAATCTGGCTCTTTCTGTAAGAGAGCAGGGAAACCCTGGAGTATAAAAGGGAGATCTGCTCACCTTGCAACTTCTCCTGCAGCTGGACCATTTAGATCATGCCTGATTTCATGAAACCTGCAAATACAGAAGAATTCTGAGACCTCTGCCAAGTCTGGTCGAAATGCACCAATGGATTCAAAACTTAGTGGGGGATGTGACAACAAACCAGCCAGTCCTGCCCCATCCCTCCGCCTGCAGAGCGACAGGACAAAACTGATTGCAAACGTACACTAGTTACAGTAAGGTCCCTGGATATATAAAAAGGAAATACAGCTCCTGAGATAGGAAAGGTTGTGAGTAACTGGCTGCACAAGCTAGCCATAAATTGCCTGGGGAAAGAAAGCAGATTGTTTGGGGTTTTTTTCTCAAAAAAAAATGTTTTGTGTTTCAGCAGGAGGGTGGTGCAGGTCTGGGACAGGTCAATGGAGAGGTGAGGGTTATCTCCATCCTTGGTGGTTTTCAAGGCTTGGCTGGACAAAGCCACAGCTGGTGATAGAGCTGGTGATAGTCCTGCTTCAAGGGGCAGGTTGGATTAGGGACGCCCAGGGTCCCATCTAACCAACATTTCTGTGATTTCCCTGATTCTCCAATTCAGAGTGGACACTAAATTGGGTGCTCATAAAGGGATTTGCACTACTGAATGCATTCGGCCACACTAGAGATTTTTATTCAGTCCTAGAAAACCCACAAATCTGAGCAGCTACGTGCTCTCTAAATGTGTCATTCCCTTGGCGAAGAGGAAGAGAATTATCATGAAGTGAGGATCTTTGCTGTGCACGTAGCACAGGCTACAATTAACTTAGAAATGCATATGCTGTTCTGCTGCTTAAATTTTCCCTTAGAAGAGAAAAAATAAAAAAGGGAGAAAAAAAAAATTTGGTCTCACAAAACTGTCTCGCAAAACTTTCAAAGTTTTATGGCACCACAAATTAAAAACAATGAGCCAGATTCTCTGTGACATAAATATGTGAAGCTGTTGACTTCAAGGAAAATTCACCAATTTATTGGCTGAAGAATCTGTTCTAGTACACCCAGCATTGCCCACTGCCCTGGGCCCTGCAGGCACAGCACCAGGGTTTATAAGGCTGCTTGCCCTGGTTGTCTGGCTGGGAGCATTATGAGCTTTTATTATTTCTAAGCGAAGGCAAAATACAACTCCTACATTCAGGCACTGGACTTGGACAAGCTGGTTAGTGAATGTGAGTTATGACTGGTTTTAGCAGCTTCTGTTACAGAAGTTTTGCTTTTCCTGATCAGATCTTCCAGGCAGATTTCATGCAAACCTGTGATTTCCACAGCTGAGGAACTGGTCTGGCAGAAAATTAATCTGGCAAGAAAAGAGAAAAAAAAGAAAAAAAGAAAAAAAAAAGTTCATTTTCAACTTGTTCATTGTGTGATCTGGTGATAGTAAAGGGACAGGACTGTGTGGATGGAGGCAGGAAGGGGACTAAGGGGACTGGTGAGATTGCTCTTTTCAGCAGCAATGTGGATTAAAGTTGTATTAAAGTGGTGGTGAAAATGCATGCTAAGTTTTGGCAGAGACAAAATCTATTAGAGCTGCTTCCACCATTTTTTCAGTCCATTCTTCTTCTCCCATCTCTCCACTCCTCATTGACTCCCTTTGCTGTCTCTCTATTGCATTGAATTTAATCTACTGGTCACTAGAGCTGTACAAATAATTGATTTTGTGGTTCACTGGTTGCATGGAACAAAAATAACATTAAAAATGGGTTGATCCGCAATGGATGTTTGTTCAGCTTTTCAGTAAAATCAAAAAATCAAAACATTTTGGTTTAGGCTCAGTGAAAGGTTTAAGCTTTGCTGTTTGTTTTCATTTTATTAATCCAGTGAAAAACTTTTTTTTTTTTTTTTGCCAATTTTTAAGGCATAAAAGTTTATCTCAAAACACAAAGTCAACCAATGCCACTTAAAAAATGTCAAAAGGCAAATGTTTTTATTTTGAGTATATTTTGTTTAGCTGTTGGCTCTTCAACTTGCTCATTCAATTTATGTTGAATTTGCAAGTAGTTTTTATGTCCTTGAAATAAGGGAGGAGGAAAAAAAAAAAAAGAAAAAAAGACTGGCTGTCCTTATTGTTCACTCTGAGACTTTGAAATCTTTAAATTCCCCAGGGTTCAGCTTTGACTTTTGCTTGGGCTTGAGCTTTTAGCATCTTGGGATAAAGAAAAAAAAAAAAATCCCCAGCACACTGGGCAAGGGAAGCGCAGCCAAAACGAGCAGAATTGCAGCTTTGCTGTGGAATGGCTCATGCTTGTTCAAAACGAAGCTGGATGCTGAGACCTGGATGCTACTGACTGAGACAAACCGTCCAACACGGGTGCCGTCATAGTTCCTCTCTCACACACATATCCCAGCAAGTTTTCAGTCCTGTTGCAATTGTTGGGATGCCTGAAGCATCCAAAAAAGCACCGTGAAGGTTCTTCTCCAACAGCATTAAGGTGATGCTTTGCACTGGTACAAACTGATAGGCACTGTTAGGCTTTTTAATCTTTGCTTTGGCTTTTTTAGTCATGCTGAAGTTCTGCTGACAAGGTTTTCCTATTAGGTTTTTATGCGATCTGTTTAAAGGGGACATCAACTTTTATGTTTTCCAGTCAGAGGCAAGGCTCTTTTAGGAGAGGCATTGCAGCAATTGAAGGACAGAGGGAGCTGAGATGAAAGGAGGCTCTTGCCTCTGTGTGGAATGAGCAATGGAAATCTGTACGGCATTGCATGGCAAAAAATACAAAATCTCCATAGTTTACATTATGCATGTAAACGAGTGATGTACATTGGTTTGTAATCAGTAAATGCCTTGTAAATAAATGTGTGTAAACCAAAAATTTAAATCTATTTCCATAGTGCATGTAAACAATGAAGCCTTCTAGTGTTCTCTTCAATGTAAATGTTAATCTAAAAATGACATTACTACAAGTTTATGCAACTTTACAAGAGAGCCACAATTTGCATTCCTGTCTCACCAGCTCTAACACAGCAGCTTGGCAAACATGAGCCATTCAGTGATGGGCGTAAACCAGCCAATTCCATCACGTAGCCTCTCCTTTAGCCACAACCTTCATTCTTCATGCAGTTCAGGGACCAGTGTTGTTACATTCCCTGCATAATGCGTCTCCCTGCGTATGGGAAGCTTTTAATATATTTGCATAAGCAGAATAAAGGCAGGAGTGGGGGCTGGCAGGAATGGCTCAGGCTGAGCTGTGCAGCGCTTAGTCCTGGGAGTGCTGGGCTGAGCAGACAAGGAGCTTGGCCCACGTCGGGGCTGGAGGAGCAGCTGCTCTGGCTCCGTTCAGATTCAGATGGCGAGGGCTCGCGAACATCACTGGCAGCTGCAGGACTTGACAGAAGGACACACCTCTCCTTCTCTTTGATATTCTTGAAAACAGAGGGCAAATGGAAGGATAAATGGCACCAGCCTTTGATATGCTCAGAGGTGCTGAGATACGGGACCAGAACATCTGGCCACGCTTTGGGGAAGGGCAGACCCTCATCTCAGCGTGGCGGCACACGCCCAGGCCATAGGGAATGGCGCAGGAGCAGTGCAGATGATAAGATCGTATTCTGATGGGGCGCTTGCGGCTGGGACACACCAGTTCCTCTGGAGACAAGCATGCACGTGAGCTGTAAGCCCAGCAAGGCGTATCACGGACTGCTCGCCCTGCCCGCTGACCTGAGTAAGCTCTGAGCTGGATCGGCTCAGCCTGAACACAGTTCTGCAGAGTTGCACGCTCAAGCACAAAAATTCCCTTTCTGAATCCAGAATGAAATATTTCAGCCGTGTTCCGGATGAATCCCAGAAGCAGCACAGGCAAATATTTTTAGTCACTGAACCTTTCCAAAGAGATCTGCTAGGAGGGAGCTTTCTGCACAGTCCCCTCCGAGACCTGGCTTGGAGGGGAGATCTTTTCCCTTCTGCATGAAAAGTGGAGGGCTTTGCTGAGCAGATCTCCCAGGGCTGCTCCCCAGCATGCTGCGACAGCAATGACTCTGCACGTTCACCTCAGATTTCTTCAGACCAGCAGACTATGGTCCAGTGGCTTGGGAGCATATTTTAAAGGCTAACAAGCCAAGGAGAAGCCTTCATTCTTTTTTTTTTTTTTTTTTTTTTTTTTTCTGAGCAGATTATTAATTCTGCTTTCAAATCAGGCAGATGCTTATTTCAGCAGAGAAGCTGTTACATTAAAAAAAAAAGTCATCCTGTTAGATGCATGGAATAATTTTGTTCTGGCACCAGTAGCACTGGGAGATGGCATGACTGTACCTATTATAGGGGTTTTTCTATTTCTGGATCCCTCTAATGTTTCCCTTGGGTTCCAGAAAGTATTTTTTTTCCCTTTCTTTTTTGCTGATTGCCACCCACCAGCCTCTGTAAATGGAACAAGATGCGTCCCACCGGGGCAGTCGGAGCCATCCAGGCTGGTTTCCCGTGTTAAACTTCTAAGCGCAGGTACAAAACCCAAGGACACACCTGAAAAGAAACCCAGGAATCGGCTTTGCCAGCAGCAGGGAGAGAGGAGGGTTTGGGTCAGCCCTTTGTGCCAGGATCTGAGGAGATGAGTGTGAAATCAAACGTTCCCGTGCGGAGCCAGTGGTTCCCTGTGTGCCGCAGCACGCGCGCCCGGCAAAGGAGCTGACGCAGCACCGAGCGGCTTCCCCCACAGAGAGCCCCGGGCAGGTGGTACCCCGTCTGCTCCCGGGGAGCGAGGAGTAGTTCAGCTGCCAGGTCTGTGCACTAGGGATGCTGTTCGCTGGTGGCCAAGCCTGGAAGCTCTGTGTCTCGGGTGATCAGACCCGATGTCACACCCGCAGCACTCCGCAGCTTTTCACCGCTGACACAGTGACCACA
The DNA here is from genome assembly GCA_013400195.1 of Aramus guarauna. Classification (NCBI taxonomy): domain Eukaryota; kingdom Metazoa; phylum Chordata; class Aves; order Gruiformes; family Aramidae; genus Aramus; species Aramus guarauna. Next base: position 907,876 of record VXBL01002641.1, on the reverse strand, counting down.
AAGTATTTACAGGGAGCTGCAATGAGGTTCCCTTCACCAGGGAGTCATTTTTGCTGGTTAAATACATCCCATCAGGTGAGAAATACCTAGAGGGAGGGGAGCGGAGGGGTAGGGACGGGAGCTGCAGGTTGCAGAGGTTTTTACACCCACCCAGCCGCCGGGGCTGCAGGCAGGTGCTGCCTCCTCCCTCCCTGCCAGACTCCTCGCACCTGCCTGGCTCTCGACCCACTCTGTTTCAACAGGACAGACATCCTCCCCGTCCCCACGCTCCACGGCGTGGGAAAGCCTCCGAGCTGAAAGGCAAGCCTTGAGGTCTGAAACCCGCAGCTGCGAGCAGGGCCAGGCTGAGGCGGAGCGGAGGGATGGGATTCTCTGAAGTATCTGCGAGGCTTCTAAATCAAAGTCCCGCTGACAACACAGAGCGCTAAATGCCTGCCTCGGTCTCTGCTCCTACAGTCATGTGACGGCATCAGAATTTAAGCTTTAATTAAGAAATGAGTGCGGGGAGGGAGGGAAGAGTCTCTAGCCCTTATGACTGCAAAAGGAAGCTTGGAAACATGACCTGAGTGCAACCAACATCTGCTTTAATGTGCAGACGGCTCCCAGCAGAGGGGTAAGCAGCCAGGAGAAGGAAGCCATTACATCAAATTCCCAATCAGGTCAGGCCTGCTTGTGCTTCTGCATGCAGTGAAAGAGCTTACCTCGAGAAAGGGGAGTTTGCATAAGAGCCGTGCCATGGCAGAATTACCCCAGCGTGCCCTCCCTGGCTGTACGTGGCTCCATGCAGCCTTGCAGGGCCGGATTTTACGCTAACGCAGCCTCTGCTCGTGCCCAGCCATCGCCGAGGGGTGGCAAGAGCACAGCGACTGGCTGCGTTCCTGCAGGCTGAACTGTGCTGATGGGGTGCAGCACTTTTTAAGCAGTGACATGGAAATTCTCTGTTCTGGGATGATGGCAGGAGGTATTTGGCTTCCTGGGGTTCTTTAGCCCAAATTGAAGGGACTCCTTTATTACGCCTGTATGGCATGCCACCCTTCCACACTTGCTGGTGCAAAAACCCTTGCTGTGCTTTCTCCTGCAAGGGCAAGGAGCAACATTTTAAAGAACAGTTAAGGAGAAACCTCTGGATGCTCTCCATCTCCCAGGGATACACCTTGGGCAAAGTTCATTGAAGAAGAACCCCATTTGATGTCTGCGCTCTCAGCCAGCACAAGAGGGACTGGAGGCTGAAATACGGATATTGCAACAACCTCTCATTCCCGTGAATGAGTATCACGAAAAGCCAGTGGAAGAGCTGTTCTCCTCTAAGTTACAGCTGGGACCTGTGTCTGGACTCAGTGATAGCCCTTAGAAGCATCCTGACACTGACCCCCTACCGATGTGGCTAGAGATTTTGTCGTTTCTGCAATAAAAGTGCCCCTCTGCAAGCTGCAAACAAAGGTTTCATGGACTGGTAGCGACTGGCAGGTCTCCTGGAGCACGGACTGGGTTTAAGCAGTGATTTTGATAGCAGACCATCACAGTGCAGTCAAGGGATTCAGCTTGGATGAGGATGCAAACGCTGACCGGTGAGGGACACTGCCTGCCCACAGCTACCCGGAGGTGGAAGAAGGGACAAGGTGACACTGAGCATTATGTCAGGAGGGCACAAGTGTTTTAGTTGTCAGTGCATCCCCGTCCAGCCTCATTTTGCTTTTCCTCCCCTTTCTTTCTTACTGATTCTTTCCCTCTCAGCAAAGGAAAACCTGCCTATTGAGTATTCAGCATTAAATATTTCAGTGTTAGCTTCCAGCTTGAGCAAAAATCCAGAAAGAACATTACTTTTTACTCCCCTCCAAATGTCTGGGGCTCTCCCTGGGGAGTGCAGGTGCGCAGCCCTGGCTAACGCTAATAAGAGAGCTTGGTACACAGGGAGAACTGTGTGTTTCATGGTGAAAGGCAAGCAGGAGAGACAGGAATAAGAAAAGAAGGTTGTTAGCTTCATCTCTGGTTAGAACTAAATGCATAGTCCCCAGCAGATTAAAATGTTCTCCTTGCATTTTGTCTTCCTTCCCTGTTTTCCTCCCCTCACCCCCCATTCATGGTCAGACTGTGAAAGTCTCAGATTCCCCCTTCCCACCCATAAAAGACTCCCGACCGTTTCTTGGGAGGATTTGATATTTGAAATCTGTGCCGTTACCGATTCAGCAGCCGAGTGTTGCCAAGTCACATGACGAGCAGTATCTCAAGACTATTTAGTGTCTCTTCAAAGCCCACACTTTTAGAGTCCTGTGATTATGTAAGAGTCTCAACTCAATTTTTAAAGTAAGTTTACGGCCCTCATAATTGCAGAGGAAAACTTGATAATACAACTCCTACATACTCAAAAAGCAGAAGGCAAAAAGGAAGGAAAAAAAAACCCTGAAGTTTATCAGATTTAAAAAGTCTCATGAATTTTAAAACCAATCTCTTAATTCTTTTTTGGAGCCTGACTCATGATTTTCAAACAGTTAGCAATATGGCTGTAGGGATTGTAAGGCTGGTTTGTTATCTTATTAGATAACTTACATAAAATATCCAAACCCATGGAGACTCAGAGATTGAGTATTGCACTTCAGTACACAGCTGGAGAGAACAGTGTCTTTTCTTCTGTATAGATGCTGAGGATCTCCTCTTAATCCAGGTCTCTAGTCACTACTGCAGCATAAATATTTCCCAAAATTATATTAGTGCTAATCATATGAATGAGAATAGCCATAATATTGATCTTCATAATACTTAGGTTATTAAATTTAAGTTTGAAGGTAGTTTTGTGGTGCAATTCATAATAGTAAATCTCTTCAGCATGCATAAGCAGGGAAAGCAAGCCACAGAGCAATAGCATTGCAAACCCAGAGAGAAATATATTCTAGAGTCTTCCACCCTACCACAAGACTGCACACCAAAAAGACACATGTGAATAAGTTAGCAAGGCCAGAACTAACGTTTTACTAATCGTTTGATAATCTCAGAGGAATTTAATTGATCTGGAAGGGAAGAAAAACCTTTGGATACTGCAACAGGTTGTCCCAACATTTCTATGAGGCGTACGCTCCACCCAGGGGCACTTTACTCCTGGAATATTTGCACACACACAGAGACAGGGATATCGGTGTGATAAGATGAAGGGGGATTGCCACCGTTACTGTTAAGTGGTGGGCTTGCCTTCCACACACACGTTTACTCAGGCTGTCCACGTTCAGTTTAAGAGTCGCCCGTACTGAAGAGGTAGGGATGGAGCAGAGCGTACCACGCTTCTAGCTGTTCACAGAGCCTCATATGGGCCTCTGTGCGGACCAGAGCACTGATGTTTGAGGTGCATGCAGGTACTGGGGTTGCTGAAGCATCTTGAATGGCCCATGGTGGATTAAAGGAAATCTGAGAATCCTTTCCTGTGAAATGGCTCTATAATGGGGGACAGAAAAAGTCCTACCAGCTCTTCCAGCATATAACAAAGGAGGAACCTAGAGTGTGGGAGAAGCTGAATGCTACTTTATAATGAGCTTACAGGATAATTGCAAACTGTATTTGGACTTAATTTTCTTCTGCAGAAGAGTCATAAAAATAAGTTTATTGTTTTCACTCCTGGGGACTGAGATATTTGCATCGTGTCTTGTAAAAAAGACAGCGCTTTATCTCCCCGCTTGAACATATCAGCTCCATTGGTGACTGCCTCCTGTACAATTGTGGATGAGCATCCCAAGGTAAAGACTTTATATGCACCACTGCTGCCTGCTAGCTGGAGTAGAAGTAGCTCAGCTCTCTGCCAGAGTCTTGCAAGTGTTTGTACCACTGGGGTGGGATTTTCACTCACAGGGCTGGGGATTGTGCACCAAAAAGGGGAGCAGATCTGGGGCAGTTCTGCAAGGACGGTGGAAGGCAAATGACAGGGTGGCAAAGTCTTTGCATTTTAGGTGTAATAAAATTGTCTCAGTAAGGTAGAATAATATTTTCTTCAAAGCAAGGTTCTGTCAAAATGCTTTATTTTGTTAGTAGTATAGTGTTTCAGGCTGATGAATTGGATTCAAGGCATTTTGAAGTCCTGGCCTCTCTGGTCACTAGTTATTATGGCAAGAGAGCAAGATCGAAGAAATGAGCTATTTTGACAAAATTTTGTCTAGTGAAAACATTACAAGCTGTTCCAGATTCTTCCAGCATGGAACAAAGCCAGATTCCACAGCCCTGAAAGTAGCTACAAAAAGGAATAATCTCCTGGACAGCTCCAGCCACAACTGAAGTTGGAGCTCTCCCAAACGTGCGCGATTTAAGCTTTGTCTGGAGACACAAAACTGAAGCCCTTACCAATTACAGATGAGTTATCATCAGGTGCCACAGGGACAGTGCAAAGGGACTGAGTAGTAAAGGATTAGCCAGTACACACAGAAATATTGAACAACTCACTACTACCTCCTATTGTGCTCATGCCAGTGGAAATCCTTCTTAGAACGGCATATTTTATTCAATTTTTAAGAGCTCTCAATTTTTCATTTAGGAAAGGAAGTTGGAGCAGCGTCCAATCTGTAATCAATCAGTCCGCCTTTGCAGAAAAGCTCTGAGGAAGCGCTCTTGCTCTTTGGTCCTTTATCTTCTCTGTGAACTCACAGAAATTATATTTCTGAATGGGATTAAGAGTGTGGGAGAAGGAGAACTACAGCCAGGGCAATCCTCAACTAAATCTTATAGACCTCCATCCTGTAGTAATTAGCTCTACTGAAACTATCCCCAACCACAACACTTCTGTCTCCAGACAGTTTCAGATAAGCTTGGCCCAGACTTAAAAAAGATATTTAAGCACATCGTGTGGGTACTTAACTGCCTAAGTGCCAAATTCCTGTAGATTTCAGTGGGCATTACAAAATCAGGAGCTTTTGAACAGGATCTGTCACCATCTTAAACGAGGCTGTCCATAACATAAGCCATGGATTTATTATCCCTGGTAATAAATCACTAGAAATACACAATGATAAAAGGAGGAATAACAGACACAGCTCATCCAGGGATCTCAAAGCTCTTTGCAGCCGTTACTTAGGGTTCCTTATGATAGCCGAAGAAAAGGCTGGGGTTTGTTTGTTTGTTTCGAATGAATAAATTAATCATTAGTAAAATATTATGCAGTTCATCAAATATATTATTCACTAGCTATTTGTCAAAATAACAGCTCAGTCATATATTATCAGAACTAAACATTTATAATGTGTGTATATCTAGTCATCAGATGATTTATCCAGGCTTTTGTGGAATGAGTTACTTATTGACCAGTTTAAATCACCGCTCCCTTGGGAGGTAGAGACGTGAGCTCTTGGTCAACTCCACCAGCTTTTCTGCTGCATTGTTGTTCGGCACCTGGCACCGCAGGCAGAGTCCGGTGTCTGGGTTTCCTTTCGGCACTACCTCAGTAGAAACAGTGATAATTCTGTTTACTTATAGCCAATGCCACCTCTGTCTCAGGCAGGAAAATTCAACCACTGATTCAAGATCAAACTATGACCTGAATTCTCCATGTTCTCGTAGGACCAGTGCCTGAACCCAACACCAAGGTCCTCATCCCTTCTTAGATATCTCAACTGTTTAGTGTCTTTCCACCTCCCAGTTGCAGGAAAAGAGGGTTTAGGAATCCCAGCTCACTGCTCCGTGTGATGGATCACACGATTTTGTTAACACTGGGAAAGAACAGAGGAGCCCTTTACCAGGTCCCTCCCAGCTCCCTCTCCGGTGCCAGCAAGCTGGCCTCCTTCCAAAAGTGCCTCAGCAGAGCGAATCTACGTGACCGACACTCTCTGGCTCCCCTTGTCATTCGTGACCAGCATCCCAGAAGGCTGCAACTTCTTCCATGCCTTTATTGGTGTCAAACATCACAGCCTCTCCCCTGGGTTTTATTAGGGAAGCTGATGCCAAATCACCCAGCTTCCTCCTACTCGATAAAAAATGTTTATAACCCAGTAAATTCTAACATATCAGCAGCTTGTTATGGAGGGAAAAGGTCACTGGGAGAAAGAAAAAAAAAAAAAAAAGGGTTTTAGGGAGGGAAAAAGTCACTGGAAAAAAAAAAAAAAAAAAAAAAGGGTGCCCTTCCATCGGAAATTCTGGCTGGGTATGTACGAAGGAGTCAGCGCCAGGAAAATATCTTTTGATATGATAAAGTCTCATAATAGAAAATGTTGCTGCAATACAGGCCTCGTTTCTTCAGATAAATATTTAATATAGATCACTAAAGATTAATCGAGTACAGAAAAGAGTCTCTCCTATGGTTGGTGTAAAGAAAACATCTTCTCGTTAATTTATTATGGAGCCTGAAATGAGAAAAATCCTATAGAGAGAAATGCAGGGTACGGTTTCCATAGAGAAGCAGCGCACCGCACCAGAATTTATTTAGTGTGTGGGCAGAGGCCTTCCCAGAACCAGCTGCAGCGTGGCGTTCGCATGATAAAAAATCCCAATGTAGGAAGAAGCCTCGCAGACTCATCGTGTTTTGCTGATCTGACTCCTGCAGATCCCAGGGTTTCCAGAAATGGTGAGACCGTAGGACCCATGGGCTCTCCAGAACATGCTCCACTCCGGATGAAGAGTAAACGATGGCATGTGTAACATCCCGAGCTGCTCTCCCAGGAAAGGACCTTCAGTCCTTTTGGAGTGAGGTGATGCCCCGAGCTCACTGCGAGGAGAGGAGCCCCCAGCCTGATCCTGAAGGCTGCTTCCTTTAGGCAGAACTCCCCGTGAGCATCTCCCTGACAGTTTCTCCAAGGCACAGTGGCCATTTCGCACTGTGCTCCTGACTCTGTCGGGCAGCAAAGAATCCAGGGTGCTGGTGTGAGATTTCCACCTCCCACAATGCTGGGATGTATTTAGCCAGCTCTGTTGTGATTCGTAAATGACAGGACCCCTTTGCTTTCTACAACATCGTCCACAGAAACCACCTTCCCAACCATTGTGCAGCATTAAATAGGACAGTTACAGAGAATAAATCATAAATAGCAGCAGAGGCAGTATGAGGGAGAAAATAGGAGTCACAGGCAAGGGAGGAGAGAAGAAAGATACAATTTCAACTGAGACTGAAATGGAACAAAGAGTCAATGAGACAGAGAGATGTGTGAAGGTTGTTCCAGATGGCCAGCCCCACTGATGCGAAGCCTCTTGCACCACCAGCATCCGCAACGTGTGAACGAGGGGGGACTGCTTGCTCTTTGACGAGTGGTGGAAGTGGGTGGGAGAATCCAGCAGATCTGTCTGTGCTCAGGGATGGGGGAAGGAGAGGACCCCCCCACGAAATGCAAGACCAGCAACAACTCTAGAGAGAGGGAGGCTGTTAGATTTTTTCCACCTCTCCCACAAGCCATGTCTGGTTGTTTCTCCAGAGGTGATACTTTCTCTGTTTTTCCAATTGACCTTTTCCTGTGGATATCTTTCCTGTTTTGGGAATGTTTGTATTGAGCAGGTGACAAAACGCTAGCCCACATGTTTAGCTGTCCCCAGGAGAGAGGCCAAGGGAAGGAAGGCTGAATGCCACCAGTCAGATCCTTGTCATGCTGCTCTGTGCATTGCTGGGAGGCATTCAGGAGATGTAGCTAGGAGGAAGATATGGTTAGAAAAGGATGGTTGCCTTTATTTTTGTGGGATATGCAACTGAGAGTGCCTCTTCTGCTGCCATGCCCAGCTGATCTTGCAGGACACTGGGTTTTTTGGCTCACAATGGAAGTCTGCGGAAGGACAGAGAGGCTTTAGCATCTGGTATCACAGCCAAGGAACGTGGGACTAAAAGGACCCTCCAGGGTCACAGCTTCCCATCTTCTTCTCTGCCAGGTACAGGGTTTTGCCGTTTGAAGAATGTCTGTCCTAAACCTGTAGGACAGAACAGGTGATCTCTTTGCAGACTGCACCTCCCAGGCTTTGGCTGTTCCCAGAACCCAAGTAACAACTGAAAACCTCAATAATAATTCTCTCTAGTTCTACCCCAGGCTGTTGGACTCAATACAGGTGCAACTGGATGGCAGGCAGTAGCCTGGGGCTATCTGGGGGAAAGACTGACAGATTTTTAATAGCAGCAGGGACCGTTGCAGTCATCTAATATAAACTAATCTGTGTTTAGAACATTTATTTGTGGCGTGTGGCACGGATCTGGTCAGGAGAATTGCAACAGCTAAACTGCCCCCAGGATAACCTGGGGCTGATCAAGGGGCTCCTATTTTCATCTCTGCAAACACTGTGACTGCACTGCAGTTTGGCCCCCGTCACCTTGGCAGGGGCTTTCATCAGCCATGCCCCTCCGACTCTCTCATGCTTCGTACTGCTGCCGCAGCGAGCCACAGATATAATCTATGGAACACAAACATGATTTTATAATAAGTTTTCTATGCAGCCAGGATAAAATGCCAAACAGAATCAGAAAACAATCAGTCAGTGAAACTCGGCACTGCTGATGAGTGCGCTGTTTGTAACGGTTCAGTGACTGGGAAGATTGAGGCTTTAAATACAGCCACCACCTGCCCTTCCGAATGCGAGGAGAAGTGGGGAGAGGAGAGATGGGCAGGCAGGGGACGAGGCTCAGGGACGCAGGAATACCCAAGACATGTCCTGTTGGGAATAAGTTACAGCAGGAGCGACATCGGAGCTGCAAAAAGACACGTTAGGGTGGAGTCGCTGCTTCTTACATCCAGAGATCAGCGGAGTCGCCAGCAGCTGGGCTTTGGAGGTACCAGCATGAGGAGCAGGGACAAACAGCTCTGCTGCAGAGACAGTACCGAGATAAACATGCACTTATGGTGGAGGCCTCTGGGTGATGCTCTTGCACAGGGCCCTATAATTGATTCCTCCCACTGAAGGCAGTTCTAGGACACCTCTTTCCCCCCTCCATCAGGCTGCCAACAGCCCCTGCCCGGGACAAGTTGAAGTTTACATCAGGTTCTACGTCCTGCCACGGGACTCAGGTCTGGAGGGTCCTAACTCCGTATGCTCAGCACTGCAACAGAGAGACAAAAGAGAGGAGGGCTGGGAAGCGTGAAGAGGGGAAGCAACTCCACCAAAGAGCAGGAGAAAGAAAACTGAGTGCCTCGGCATGGAGAATTTTTTTTTTTTTTTTAAAAAAAAGCATCCTGCTGTGCTGAGCAGCAGCTCAGCTAATCTGCAGTTTACCCCCGTCCAGGGGAGGTGAGGGCTGTACCCCTGGGGTATACCTAGCCCATGGCACGGAGGCAGACTGTTACCTGTCCCTCTTCTTCCCAACACTTGCTTGGGCACGAGGAGTTGTGAGGTTTCTTCTCAGTAGCAGGATACATTGAGATCAGGTCTATCAGAGCGCACAGATCTTTTTTATTAATTTTTTTTCTCCAGTATTTGTAAGAGTTGGGGGATTCATATTAGTTTTTTTCCTTTCTGCTTTAAGTACTCCAGGCTTGAGTCATATTATTGTATAACTCACAACTTCCATTTAAAAAATAAGAATAGGCTGTCTTTTAAGATTGCAAAGAGAAGCCAGAAAATATGAGTCTTTAAATCTCGAAACACAGAAGGCAAATAAAAAGCATTGCAGATATTGTTGTTTTGTTCAGCAGATACATATATACATATGCACGTGCTTCAAAATTCTGGGGTCCAGTTCATTATTTCTGAGCAGAGGCTCTGATGTGCAATAGCACATAATCCCTTATTCAGCCATATGGATGGGTTTAGCTACCAAAGGAGCTGGTGCTTTTACTTTGTCCAGTCGTCACCTCCTGAAACAGCCATGAGGGAGGTCTCATCCTTAGCTTTTCTGCAGCATCTGATCTCCCCAGACTGTTCCCAGTACCTTGCCTCGGAGAGATTCTGACTTTAACTTAGCACAAACAAAAAAGCCTGTCATGAAATAGAGCAGCACAGGCGAAAGGGGAAGAACCAGCCATGCAGAAGCTCCCACCCAGACTCAGCAAAAGATTCCTGATCCACGATAAAAAGCACTTAGCACCTGCTAAGCCAAAATGAAAATCTGAGACGTAAGATCCCTTACTAAAGAACAACCCCCTTCACCCTCTATTTTATTCCCTACTAAACTTAAAAAAATCCCTCCCCCTCAAAAAACCCCAAACACCACCCTGCCCATTGCAAAAAAACCCCAAAAAACCAAAACCAACAAAAAACCCCCACAACCCCCAAACACACAGCTGACTTCCCTTTCCCCCTAAATAGACCTTGCATGGTGAGGCTACAAATCTCCGCAGCTGGCCTTGCCCTGCCCTGCAGGAGGGAGCCCTGTGTTCAGGGAGGGGGATTGTGCCCTTTGCTTACAGCAGGGCTCAGCTCCAACCCTCTGTCCCAAACCCTGAATTTTGATGCTTGCAGCCCAAAGACCTGCTGGGCTGTGAGACTGCATGTGGGGCTGGATGCTGCTGGCGCTGCAATCGAGGAGGTTTTGCTCTTAACTTCTTCAGGACCTGAATTTCACACCTGGACCTTAGCACGTGAGTGGGTTTTGCTTTGTAGTGGAATTAAGTGATTCGTGCAGACAGGTACTTATGTGGCTCTGTGTGCATTGCGGGGCAGTTTGCAGCTTGTACCTACTGCCCTTTCACTGAACTCCCCTCTTCCACCGTGCTGCAGATCTTATGCCCGCAGCACATGTGTAACAACCCCTCTCAGCTATTTTAGGTGTGCTTGAAGCTCAGTGAGCTGAAGAAGCACTCTGGTGGTCGTTTTTACATTAAAACAGTCTCCTGTATCATCTAATTATGGTATATTCATAAAACTGCAGGATTTCAGACAGGCACAACCAGAAATGGTAAAAACTAGCATTGTTGGAGGCCTTAGAGGTCTTCAGCCTGCTCTCCCAGGCAATCTGGCATCTTCTTTGCTGATTTGAACACAACAGAGTCAGCAATCAACGTAACCTTCCCAAAGGAAATGGCTTGCATTTCATTAGATTGATTTCACAGCCTTTGGGGTCCTATTACTTTGTAGAAGATAAATATCAGGGGTGTGCATTTGATCCCTCTCACTCTTGCTACAGAACAGGTCCAACACCCTCCTTGTTCTGTGACTCCAGCTCACTCCGTGTTTTGAAGCACATGGCTCTTGTGCCCTCCCCAGAGGGCTGGGATTCAGGAATTTATGTGCAGTGGTGACTTGGAGACATGTACCTCTGGCCCTGCTTCTCTTCCTTGGAAAAGTTGTTCATCTCTTGCTGCCTTAGCTTCTCTGTCTACAGTGACACATTTGTTTAAAAGTGCTTTGAGATCCATGTATCAAAGTCACAAATAACAGCTAAAGGAAGCATGACTCATGATTGGGAAATTGCTAAGCATGTGCCTGAATAACCAAGTGCTTTAAAGCTTCACAAACAGATCCCAGAAAACAAAAGCATTTGCATTCACTAGTCCCTGTTCCCTTGATAGGACAGGACAAAAATAAAGCTTTTACATTATGAAATGTTGCACAAAAAGCATGGTTGTCTTTTTTATTGCAGGCCACTTTGCAGCATGTAAAAAGATTGCCTTTCTTCAAGAGTTTGTGAATTTTTATTTTATTGTAGTCTTTTTATTTCCTCCATCAAAACATGTCTGAGTTTGAAATGGCATGACTAGGAATGAAAATTAAATACATCAAAACTGATTTTTGTTGAAATGAGATTTTGGAGCAACCAGGGAATGTTCAAGGCTTTCTCACAGCTTGTGTTCAGTTTTTTGCTAAAGAGGGATATAGTCTGAGGAAATGGGTCACCTTTTTCCTAGAGAAAATTTCTTCAATTTTACTGTAATTCTGAAATGTCACAGGCTTTTTGGGACAGTTTTTTTTTTTTAAATCTTGAACAAAGCACAAATGTGTCTGATTATGGATGGCTCGAGTTTTGCTGTGGCTATGCTCTGCAGCCTAATTTTTCTAGCCCTTCACATCTCACCTCATGCCTTTTGCAAGTAATTTCAGGCCCCGATACCATCTGAATCCTATGCCGAGAGCGGACGGTCTCGGCATGTAGCCACAGTGTATATCCCTGCTTGCTCTGTCACCATTAAAATAGCAACCCTTGGCATGTGGCCTGAAGGTAACAGCACGTCTTGAAAACCAAAGGGATGTTGAGCCACAGCTCTTAGGGTGAAGGCACAGAAATGGGTGTCCTGAGGAACCACTGTTTTCTCCTAAACCAACTTGCAGGAAATAATGTCACAACACTGTAGGAATAAAGTAGCAAGGATCAGTGTGGGAGGGGAGGGAGTGTGGTTTGATTTTTACAATGATAAAACAGATTTTGTTCATTCGTACTCTCGCACCTCCTCCATGTGATCATGAATGCTTTCCGCAAGACCCCTTGCAACGGCATGGGTAACGCAGGACGCCAGTCCTCATCGCACCTCCTGGGTTATTCTGAGGCTGGTGACCATGTCTTGGATCTGGGTATGCCTTTAGGAGCATAGAGTGATTGGTCCCTCTGTCCTGCTGCATCTCTGCAAGTCCTGATTTCCCTACCTATTCCCTACATGCAGCCTGGAGCACGCTTTTCCATCTGAAGGACATTCCCTGGCAGGGAAGGGTATGGACCCTCTTCACTTAACCTGGACAAAAGCCTCTCATCTGGTCTGCAGCAAGAGATCCCTGATGTAAACAGGTGGCTTTGCCAACTGGCTGTCTTTAGGCATCCAAGCAGCCCACCAGCACCAGCCTTACGTGATCGCTAGTGTCTCCATCAGCTGAGAATGACTCAGGGGCGAGGCAGTGGGCGAGAGGGGACAGCTTTCCCATCACTGCCTGCTCTTGCTGAGCCTGCAAGCATGGTAGCTGTGCCCAGGTGGCTCTGCCAGGATTGCCTTGAGGGCAGAGCTGGGTGTAGGAGGCAGGAGGGGCTTTGGATTTAAACATCTTTTTTTTTTTTTTTTTTTTCCTCCTGACACAATGAATTTGAGTCTTTGCCAACTGAGTAGCACAACTGACCGGAGGGGGGTGATGGCTCCATTTTCTAACAAGAGTTCAAGTTTTGAAACATGGTCGCATGCTGCGTTGGAAAAAATTCTGTGGTTTTTGAGAAAAAGGGCAATCAAGGCTAAATTTCTGATACTTACTTTCCCAGTATTGACAAATGCTGTGCTTCAGTTGCCAGTAGTGCAGTAGCCAGGTACCCTAGCCTGTAGCATGAGAAATTAAGGTTCAAGTCCACATTTCTCACAGTTTTTTCATCTGATTTAACTGTGAATCATGATAAGTAAAGAGCAAAGCTTGGGGCTGTGGTTTCACAGGCTGAGGTTATCAGCTTGCTACAGCTAAAATTAGGAAAAAAAAAACCCCTGTAATCCCTGCACCTATATCTTCAGGGAATTAAGCAAATGCAATTTAATGAAATTACTTGTTCCAAACTATGTTCTTGTTGCAGCCTTTGATTCATGCTGTTGTGTTCATATGAACACTGATAGGCAATTGTGAACAGTCTAGATGGTGAATTTTGGGGCAGGGCAGGCCTAGCCTGCTGAGGGGCTATATGGGGTAAAGAGTTCTGACCATGACTTGGTGTGGGCCAGTCTTCCTCTGGGTGATTTGTTACCTGCTCTTTAAATTCTAATCTGTCTGCCTGTCTTCCATTTCAAACTTGCTTTCAAAAGTAAAAGATTTAAATACTTTCATGGACTATTTAGCCATATGAAGAGGGACTTCAAGAGTTTAATCCTCTAACCTACTGGAGTCCAAACAAACACTTCCATGTGAAAAGGTCTCTTTGTTGGTTGGGCTTTTTCAGTTGCTACAGTACAAGACTGAACAATTTGAGGCCTTTTCCTGTCTCTGCCCCATGGTCCTACACAGCCTTAGTTAATTGTCTCACCATCCTGTGTCTTAGCTTCCCTTCCAACCTGTTGTTGGCTAAGTCTCTAAGTGGCTGATGTATGCCATCAGCTCTCTGGACAAAGATCATGTGTTGAGCAAAGGAGTGTACAAGAAGGGAATTGGAAGAAGTTTGGAGAAGAGAACCTAAAATTGTACCACTTATCCCAGGTTTCCTCAAGGCTATCTAAAATTTCTTCAATGACTCAGATGTTTCTATCTGTTGCTTCAAAAGTGCTGTTCTTTGAAAGCATCTTCTCGACAGCTCCTTGACTTCCCAGGATCTGCTTCATTCTGAATTCTGGGTCAAACTCATAGAAACATAAATCCAAGAGACCATGCTATGAAAAATAAGTGTTGTAATCATAACTGAAGAACTCAAAATGCCTGTTTCATAGATGAGTTTCTCTAGGCTGCCTCAGGTATTTTAGTGGAGAATTGTCCTGGCTGCATCTCTTGTGATTTTTATCATAATTCAGAGTGAAGGAACGGGTGTCTCAATATTGTCCATTCCAGTGCTTGGAGCACAGGACCCTGCAGCCTATTAGAACAGAGTAGCTTAATAAGCCATGTCTGGTTTAGGCAACCTTTTAGGAAGAAAACAGCAACAGAACAGAACATTTCCTATTGTTGATAATGTTTGTTAAGCTGCAGCGGTGCTAACAATGCTGGGAGCTCTTGTAGAGATGTCACTCTGGCTTCTAGCAGCTAGTATCAACCACTATGTAAATTGTAGTGGCTTAGAAGAAGTGCCCTCAGCCCAATGCTGAAAACAGCTGAAACGGTGTGAACAGTAATAGGAACTACTTATAAAGCAAGTCTCCAGGGTGGACAAGGCTTAAGTAGGCTGGAGTTGGAAAGGGTAACTCTAGTGCCTGAGGTGTGTGCTGTTTGCAATGAAATCTGCACAAAGAACTTTATGGGGAAAGTTGAGTGGAATCAATGTCCCACAAGCAGTTTGCAGTGTAACCTGGTGGGTGTGATGAAAGGGAATTGTAGTAGCTGACTTGGGTGAAACATGGGAACAGATCAATAGATAACAGCTGAAGGTAGCTGGTGAGTTTACTGTGTTGAAGTTTAGAAGTTACTATGTATTATCTGAGGATGCATAAACATGTAAATGGGAGGTGACCCCATTCAGTTGAAGGGGTAGTAACTTATTCTGCTATGTTTAGATTTGAAGTCAGAGCTAGGAATCATAGCCACATCCTGGCCATTACCAAATTTAATAATAAGGAAACTTAGTAATGACCAAATTTAATGACATATCTTTTAACTTGTACTTACCTGTGCTGACTCACTCTGCTTTGACTCTTTAGTAATTTATTCCAGTTTCGTCTTTTTTTAAAAAAAATTATCTTTTCAGCACCCAACAATTATATGTTGCCTCCTAAGAGAGTTGAGTGTAGTCCCATCCTCAGAGAGAACACAAGATTCAGTCATGTCTGTCTGATTGATTTTTAATTCCGTGCTGGAACAATCTGTTTACCAAGGCACTTTCAAGGTCGCATGAAATCCACCGAACTTTGAAATATTTTTTTCTTTTTTGCTTCTTGCAAACCTCATGTCATTCTGGACCTATTATTTACCTCCCTCTCTTCTACAAAAAACCCTCCAAGTTTTCAACCCTGGAACAATTTAATATTTTAAAGAAAAATATCAGAAAGATGAAAACAAATCTGTTTGTATCAAGGAAATCCAACAGGCTGAAATGGTTGCCCAGGAAAGGGGAAGCAGTTGAGGTTTCAGACACCTCAGTCAAGACCAAGCACGTGGCCAAAGTATAGACCAAGAAAAAAAACAACAGAAGATTCTTCCATTCTCCTGTGGAGACAGGTGAAGGAGTAAGTAGTCCAACAGTGCTGTCTTATTTTCTCCATATGATTCTGGTGAATGATCTAAACACTGATGATCTTCCTGGGTTCAGTCCTATCCAGGTAAATGCCCCCAGAGGAATGAAACTGCTGCAGACAACACAGCATTTATCAGTAGATCAACTGTCATATGTCAGCCTGTCTGCTTGCCTGGTTGTTATGCAAAATGCTGTTACACTTTCAGCTTAAGTGATTTCTTTTTCATACTTCTCTGGAATTAGATTTTTGTATTTTTTTCCTCTTTCTAACGGCAGAGCTTCATCCTCTGTCTAATTTGGAACTAGTTTGAATCTATGGACTGGAGTTTTCTTAAATAGATTAGGGGGGATGAGTGCCAAACCCTCACAGGAAACTAATTCTTGTAGGTCCTTTGAAAAGCTCAGCTTTGAAGACTGACTTCTTCATGCTGGCCTAGATAGAGAAGAGGCCGAGCTGCAGAGGAAGCTGCTAAAGGAATATTGCACTGCTCAGCCTGGGGCTGTCTGGCATTTTGAGGGCACAGACTAGAAATAAAATATCACTGACCCCACCATAATCACAGATACCCTGTACAGACTCACATTAAGCCAGATCTGGCGGTAAAAGATAAGCATTATAGTGCTGTTTTCATGCTTGTATCCTGCCCCCATGGCATTGTTTGAGGAGTCAAGGGCTCACAGTAACCTGGAAGAGCTATCACCCTGAGGATTGAAGATAACTATTACTTTGTGCAGCCCGTGAGTGGAACAATTAAGCTCAGGAAAAGAAAGACAAAACAAAACCCCAAAACCAACAGCTCTATGGCAGGAGTATCTGGGAGGATTCTGGAGGACTTTGAGCTAAGTTCCTAATGCTAACACAAAACTTGTTTTTCACCCGGGCAAGGCCTAAAATCTGTCTGTTTTGGTTCACGCTCATTCTAACAGCTAATAATGCTTGTCTGCAGTGTACATAGGGGTGTCCAAAACTGTATGTCTTAATGATTACAAGGTGCTTGCATGAAAACAAGGGGAAGAGACGTGTCTAGATAGATGCCATTCTATATACACCAAAATCCAAGAGAACGAGAGGCTCTAGGAGTTTTTGGTCTATGACTGGGGATCCTACTGACATCAGAGAGTCAATAACGTGTGCAATAAGCCAGGTAGAGGATGTTAAACAATGTTTGTATCCTGTTGTTATTGAAGAAGGTGTTGCCTTTGGAAAGGCTCTGTCTGCTCATCACCTGTGAGCAGTTGAAGGCTTTTGAGCTATAATCTATAAAAAAAGATAAAGAACCGCTGTACGAAAAGGAGCTGGTGCCTTCTCCTTGCCAAGCTCCCAGCGAGTGGTGAGGCCAGTCCTGTTTGCTGAGTGTGCACTGAGTGGGCTGTACTAACTGCCCTGAAGGCAATATATATAGCAGCAGGAGGTGTTGGGGTGTTGTAGTTAGACAGAGGCTTTGCTCAGTGTCTTCCTGCTCTGTTTTTTTTTCTTTTTTTTTTTTTCAGACAGGCTCTGTCTCGATCATTGTTTAATGCATTTAATTTCTTTTTGATTTCAAGCGCCAGCCCCTGAGGTCTGTACTGAACTTGTTTCTTCACTTATGTCCTTTGGTTGTCTTGGCCATTTGAAGATGGGGAATTTAATTTGCTCCGACGGCCTCTCTCTTTCAGACTTCTCTCCCTGGGTAGAGATGCTCGTGCCCTTGGACTCTCCTAGCCTCTCTGCTGGTGCAGTGGGGGGTCTGGGTGATGTACCCATTCCAGGCTTTTGACTTTTCCTCCCTCTTCAGCACTCTTTTTCCCCCTTTTTTTCTGTTTCCCTGGAGGGGTCATAGTACTAATGAGCACTGAGACATCCCTAGTGGCTCCCTCCATCTCTGACATGCATGGCCTTGATGGTGAGCTCGTTAACGCAAACTCTGAAAGGGCGAGTATTTTGTCAGATACAGCTGCATACAAATAAAATATATTGTACTGTGACAGGGAGGAAAGCCTGAAATGCACGTATCTGCCTCCCTGAGGCAGTACTTCATCCCTCTCTTTCCTCTCACCGCTCTCCCCCTTTAGGCATGAGCACTCCCTACTCCTTCCAGCCATTAGAAGAGGAGGCTCTTCAGCGCTTTCACCAGACATTAGAGAGCAGACTCCTCTGCTGACCTGGCAGGCGTTTTCCCGGGTACACTCCGCATTAGCACGGGCTGTCTACACTGGCGAGACATTAGAGCATAAACAAGCGCCTCTCCCCCACTGCTCAGACGTTAGGTCATAGCTTCCCCTTATCCCGTCTCTGCATCAGGGATACAGACTCTTCCTGCTCCTCGCTAAGAGGTTTATCATCTTTCCGAAGCCCTTAAAAGCTTCTCCACTGGCAGACGTTCAGGTCCTTGCTAGGGATTTCCCTGAGAGTCAGAAGACTCTGCTAATCCTAACCGTTTCATGGCGTGCCGTCATAACCGTGGTCAAGTCTTTGCCACGTTGTCACCTGGAACGTGAACAAGCAACAGTGTAGTATTTATTTTTATAAAGTGCCTTGAGACCTGTAGAGGCCCCAGCTGTGCTTTCCAGGCAGTGGCATTGAGACTGTGGTGTCACCGGTGGTTCTGAGAAGCAGCGATCAGTGAAATGGCATCTGAGAAATATTTCAGTGCCCTTTTGCACACATCTGTGAATCCAAGGCCTTGGTAGATCCTCCAGAGATTCATAGATTCAAAGATTCAGTGGTGACAAACAGATGAGAGTATCCTTACCTAGCCCAGTGCCATGGATGCAGTTTTCGGCAATAGCAGCTGCTTCTGCAGAAAAGACAACTAAGTCTGGTGTGGAAAGCTAATAGAAAACCTGTTCTTGGAGGTGTTTCTTCACAGACTTAGAGTTACAGGTTGGATCATTCCCTAAGGCCAGAGATATACTGTTTCCTGCAAATAATCTTTAGGTTTTTAATCACCTCAATAATTTTAGGTGATTTCCCTAGCCATATCCGTTAATGTTAAGTCTATTTTCCAAAATTGTACCATAATCTTGGCCTCGGGTGCATCTTACAGCACAGAGTTCTGTAGGTTGCATGGAAGATTGCTAGTATTTAGGGGGTTGCTTTCAATGTAAAATATTCTGGTACTGGCAAAGCCAAGTTTAAAATGTATTTGTGGTTGTTAATCAGGCAGCTGAACAGTACCATATCATTTGCTTGACCAATCCCAACCAATCAACAGCACACAGAGGGAATACACCCAAATACTATGCAAAACCTTAAAAACAGAGCTTGAAAAATGTCACTAAGGAAATTCAAATAATGCATAAATTAGAGGGAATTGCAACTGGCTCATGGATATTCTATGAGCAGAAGATAAACATCTAAGTTAGTTGCATAAATTATTCATCATAATGTATTTGCTCAGCTTTTCTCATCAGCTATGAAAGCCACACATCCAAGCATTTGGAGAGTATAATAGAACTGGGCTTTCACCTCAATGATATGCCCTAGGAGTAGGAAGCCCTGGGGAGAGGTGGCATGTATAAGAACTGAGTAGGAAAAAAAAAAATCTCCTTCACTATGATATTTTAGATGTGGATTCTGCTCGGGCCTTGTCTACTGCATGAATGGTGACTGGAATTGTCCCTTGGCAGCAGGCAAGGTTGAAGGTATGGCAATGATTTCTTTTAAATTCTTCCTTTTGCCTCCTGCCAGTGGTGCCATGAGATGACATTGGACCTGATGTAAAAAATGAACCCGTTTTCCCTTTGAACACACATTACCAAATTTTCATTCTCTGTTACTAACTTCTCCTGTCTTTATTGCCCACTGCTCTCCGGTGCATGGTCCTAATTAACTGTCCCTCTCCACACACTGAATGGAGGCACTCCTATGCTTTAGGGGTTGATATATCAATATCAAGGGCCCTACTTGAACAGTTGCATGCTTAAACTCGATGGTTTTTGCTTTGGAATAGATAACTTGACAGTAACAAAAGCAAACTCTCTGTACTTTGGGAACACGAAGCATTCCCCCAGCCCTTTCTGAAAATGTGATGGCTCTGGAGGGCTCTAGTCCCTCCTGACTTTATTGATAATGCTTGCAGGAAGCGCTGATCTTAGAGCAAAAGTGTGCTTGAGGTTTACAGGAAGTAATAATTGTCTCTTTGGAGAGGAAGCACAGATGGCATTTTTCCTACGCTAATCCTATGGTTATCATCTTTGATAGGAACATGGGAATCTCTATTTATTATAAAACTTTGCCTGTCTTAGCATCCAGAGCTGCGTCTTGCCATACAGTGTAACCGCTCTGTCCTGAAGGGACCGTTCCTTCTTCATGCAAGGGGGATTTCCTTGTATAGCCAGGTTTGGCATCACTGCTCTAATCATGAATGATTAGAGCAATCTCTCTCTGTAGTGTCAGAGAGAAGCTCTTTGTCTTCACTTTTAAGGTTCTACCATTCATTAAAAGCAACCAGGGGACCCCCAAATGTGTCTCTCCCACAGATACTAATTATTGGACTTATATTCTTGGACAGCAGAGGAAAAGCAATATTCTGCTCCGTACATTGAATGTGTGGACATTGCTAATGCGCTTGTTTTCTGCAGAGAACTTGAGAGCCGATGGTCTATGTTTTCCCCACTCCTAGTATGAAGATCTTAGTCTATGGGGGTTTGGGGCTGGGTTTGGGGTGGGGTTTTTTAACCTTTTGACAGAGGTTTTTCTAGGAAAGACCAATCTTTCTGTGGATTTTGACACTAATGCCTCTTAGGATGTCGTAAGAGGGGTGTTTTGTTTTGGCATTTTTACTTGGCTTGTGAAAGCCTAGGAGCTACAGAGGGGGCATTAGCTCAGTTGTAAGGAGATGTTTTGAACTAAAAAGCTGGCACTTTGCTATTTTAATCAATGCAACTGCTGTTAGGCAGCCTGGGGTGTTGTGATATGGTGCAATCAAAATAAATACATGCATAATTGCATTAAGTAAAATAACCTAACATGCATAAAGTGGACTGAGTATAGAATCAACCTGGGGAAAAAAAAAGATCTGGTTTGTGATCCTGGCTTTGCAACAGACCTACAGCATCTCCTAAATCTGCCTGCACGTCAGGTTCTCTACCAGCAAAGTGGGATTGCCGATGCTAGTTGACACACATTGATAGAAAGTGCTGCGTCAGAGCCAGGTATTGTCATTCCTATTATTTAAATGAAATTTTTGTTTTAAACTCAAGTTACAGGAATAAGTGAATGAAAAGTGACAAAGAAGCCTGTGACTCGATTATCTGGGAGATGGCTTAAGATAGTGCAGGTGCGTTGTAGGAGAGTGGTTATAAATAATATCCTTTCCTTTTAAGAAGGCCTTGCTCAATATTTTTCAAAGGGCATTAATAGGTTTCTCATCTTTTAGGTGCTCAGCTAGTGATGTATTTCAGAGGCCTGATTTTTAGATCGCAGGTGTGCAAGGTTTTATCTAGGCATTTCCTTCCGTGTCGTTTCAAAATGGATACCAGCAATAAAGTGCTGCTTTTGCAAACATTAACTTTATTTTTTTCCCAGTCGCTATCAGTTTAAAGGAAGGGATTTGAAAATCACTTTATAGGTTTTTCTTTTTTTTAAAAAAAAAAGAAAAACAAACAAACCCCCCATTTTCATCCTGGCCTCTGCTTATATCTGAATCGATTCTTTTAGATGGTTTATCAAGCATTTTGTTTTTCAAAATGATCTTTTGCTGTACTCCCTGGTGCTGAGAGATTAAGATGTATGGAGAAAGTGTGTTTCCTTCAGCCTTGCTTTACAAAAGCAGTAGCTACAAGGACGGCTTGTGGCCATGGGGACATAGACTGGTCTGGATAAACAGTCTGTCTAACTGACCAGCTCTCTTGCTGACAGAAACCAGAATTTGCTGCTTTATGGAGAAGTGTAAGACCCCAAAGTGTATGAGGGTGAAAGGACCAGGCCGCTCTCTTTGTAGGGAAATTCAGCCCTCTACCAGACATCTCTGGAGACTCTGAGACTGTCTCCTCATCAGCCCAGACCCTGATCCTCAAACTGTGTTGTTGTTGCGTTGTAATGTCTTGCTTTTGCTCTTCTCCTCCCCTTCCCCTTCTGTCTAGCCTTGTGACCTCATGTGTGTATCCATGCAGGGGTGTCCAACAGGATTGTCCCCTTTGCCATCCTCCTTCCCTGCCCTCGGCGGCTCTCCCTGCTTGCCTGGACTCGAAGCCTCACCCTTGTTGTGTTCCTGTGTTGTCACATAGGGAGTTTGCCCGTTGGAAGGTGAGGAACACAGCCATCGAGCGGAGGGACCTGCTCCACAATCCACTGCCCCTGATGCCTGAGTTTCAGAGGAGCATCCGCCTCCTGGGCAGGAGACCCACCACGCAGCAGTTCATTGATACCATCATCAAAAAGTACGGCACCCACATCCTCATCTCTGCCACCCTGGGAGGTAGGTGGCAATCTGGGGCGTTCTCTTTACGTGGGTGTCAGTGGTGGGGTGGTGAAGGAACCTGCAAACCTTGGCCACGTTGCGTGGAGGCTGGCTGGGTAGCGTAGAGCCGGGCTGCAGCTCCCCCAGCCAAAGCCTGTCTCAGCGTCAGATGTTGTGTGAAAAACCCCAGAGTACAAATAGCCTTTGCAAATGAATTCACAGCGCAACTCGTGCAAGTTCGACAGCTGTGATACGTGTGCACCTGTGCTCCTCTGACAATGGTGTGTGTGTACTGGTGTGCGTCAAGATAAACATGCTTCATTTAGTGAAGGAGCCTGTCTGTCATTCCTGCGCCCCTGTCCTTAGTTTGACAATAGACTGTGTTGATCCCTCGTTTTTTCCAGAATGAAACCAAATGCAGGAGGAAAAAAAAAAAAAAATCCTTTCTTGCTGGAACTGGAGGAATTTTAAAGAGCTCCAGGAAAAGGGAGTTCAAGGAGTTGGGCAGGGAGTGTGTGCGGCAGGGGAAGAGATGGCCAGAAAGCCTGTGCTGAATGCATAAGTGAAAGCAGAAACATGAAGTAGACTCTTGAAGAAAAGAAGAAGAAGAAAAAAAACCAAACCCAACAGTTAAATAAAATTCAAACTGTATATGCAAGGACCGGAGAGAGGCTTGCGTGTGCAAGCAGAATGTGCCGGTGATGACATAAAACAGAGTACTGTAGGGCCATTAATTCACGTGCAAGCACTGCTGTTGGTGCTGCATAAACAATTCAAGTGCTGCATATTGAGAACAGGGAGGGGTGAAAATCAGCAATTCCTCTTGATATTTGCCCCTGATTTTTTTTTTTTCTCTTGTGCTATTTTTACCATTCTTTACCCCTTTGGGGTGTGCATTTAAATGCCTTTCTTTTGAGAGCTACTATCTATCTGTAAGGGGGATTCTGCAGTGGTAAAGGGTCCTAATTTTAGTATAGAGTTTGTTGTTGCTGCTGCTTCTAATGTACCTGACCTCCAGACTTGCCATACTGCAAAGTTTGTAGTGAACTTTGAGGAATTTCTGGCCATCTGTCTGTTCCCAAAGCATTCTGCAGACATTTGGATGAGACGTAAATGAAATTAGATGTGTGCATATGATTCATGCACAAATTAGGTGGCAGGTAACTTGGCGTGGTTCCACTGAAGTCAAATGGCCTCTTGTGTGGCAAATGTCCTTCAAAGAACCTCGAGCTGCTCTTCCAGTCCAAGCGTTCAAACTGTCTGTTCCGTCAGCAAGAAATGTGTGAGCGCGCGTGTTTCTATGCATTGAAGAGTACAATTACTGTCTTCATGAGGCCTTAACGAAGTCTGTGTAAAGATAAACTCCTTTTTATTGGGAAAATCACTTTTCCGGACTGTATTTTACAGTGCCCAAGCCAAGTGTTGAGAGGGTTTTTTGTGGGTTTACTTTTCTTTCCATTGTTACGCCTCTTTCTTCTTGCCACTCACATCTGTGCAAATGCAAAATAAGAAAGACCTTTGATGGTAAAATATATTTTTAATTTTGCCTGGGTGAGGTTGTGAATTATTCACAGTGGCTTGTTTCTTCTCCTGATTTTACAACACAACAATTTTAAATATGCAGAGGCTTGTAACGAGAACTGGTGTTGGAGAGGAGTGCTAAATGCTCCATCAGCCCAGAGCACGGTGAGCAATGGTGGGGGAGAAAAGAAGGATTTATCTTGGCAATGGCAGTCCCAGAGAAAATGTAGATGAAGCTGAGCATGCATTATGCAAGGAGGACACGCTCTAATCACAGTCTGTGGGCTAAACAAGAACGCTGGGATATAAAAGCAGACATGTCCTGGCACCCTCACTCTCCCAAGACCTCAGGCCTGCTCAGAAAAGTTACAAGAATTCTGCTTCAGACTACAGTGGTTTATAAACTTAGCCTGATGTCTTATTAGGCTGCAAACAAGTGACAAACACACAGAAAATTGTTTTGCTTTTAAATGCCAGCTGTTGCATGGACTGCAGGAGGCTGGGTGACAGATCGGGCCAGCCCACCTGAGTACAGCAGCTATTTTCACACTGGCCGTGTGAGGAACAGCTCGGGGACCTTTCAACCTATGGAGCCGTCAGGTCCCCCTGGAGCCTAATAAAAAACCAGCTCTGCTCCAGTTTAGTTCTGACAAAGGGATTGGTGAAGGGTCATTTTGAGGGCATCCATGCTCCGGGATGGAGCACACAGAGCTGAGAGCCAATTTGCAGGGAAAGCCCTGAAGGAAAGACAACTTTGAACATAGCATCCGCTTAATAAACGAGAAATTAAGACTTAATAATGCAGCAAAAGTCTATTAACCTCTCTTGATCTAAGGGTTGCTTTCTCACGTGCATTCTCTGTGAGGATGTTGTGCTTTCCCAGGTCTGCACACATGTACACAGAATAGGTTTCCAGCAACATTATTCCTGCTCAGCACACTTCACTGCTAGGGACAGTATTTGTCCCTCAGGAGAAGCATCAAATATCTTGGGCTTTACTTTCATGTTTTCTTCCTCTTCCCAGTGGAAGGAAACCTCAGGGAAGAAAAATGAGTTTTTGTGGGGAAATCACTGATCGCCACTTCCCCAGAGCACGGGTTTCTCCTGTCTGATGTTTAGGAGCTGTCTCAGCTGCTCATTGCCTGCTTCATGTTGTCTAGGGACCAAAAGCTAATGGTGGATCTCCCGGTGATCTGAAACCAGTGTTGGTGCCTGATGTAATTCAGCCCATGCTTCCTCGTTGCTCTCTGTCCAAGGGATCTCGAATCTTAGCATTCCTCTACCAAAATGAACTGTTCTGGACTGAAAAGCTCCTGATTGTTGTGCCTTGGCTATTAAAAGAAGGCATGGTAGTTTTCCACAAAAAGCTGTTTTTTCCAGTTACTGGTGGAGTTGAAGAAGAGTTGATACCTGGATCCCACAGGTTCCTCTGAGAATCGCAGCCATGGGGAGAATTATCCCTAGGTCTTTCCTCTCCTTTTGTAGCCACATGAAATGGAGGCAAAGTATCATTTGTCTGCTGCATCTCCATGCAAATAAATACTTCCATTACATGAGAGATACAAAACTTTTGGCTCAAAATACAATACTTTCACACTGATCCAGTCTCTTTCCTTCAAACCTCTTGCCTAACTCCCATGCAGGCATCCTTTCAGTGGCAAACAAGTTGCCTCATGAAAATTCACAAAGCCTGACCTTCATTCCGAGCCCCCTGTAAAACTCACCTCCGAGATGAAACCTGAAAACTGCATTGACGGCGGCCAGGCATCTGGTGTGCAGTGGCCGCTATTTCTCATGCTAATCACAGTCATCTTAGTGCCTCGTGCTTTGCCGGCTGTTTGCTGTATACACCTGTGGCGTCTCATCAGATACGTGGGGTTTAAATCCTCTGGGACAGGAAACATCATCTGCTGTTTGTGTGGATAGAGCCTGATGTGACAGAGCCTTGATCCCTGCCAAGGTCTCCTCACACTGCTCAATGCATAATAATGTTAATGGTGATAAAGGAAATCAAAGCTGGTCATTTTCCAGGGAAAGTACTTTTGTGAGAAGTAACAATGATGATACTGTTACTACGACAAGTTTGATCCTGGTCAAAGGATAGTGTGTTATTTTTAACAAAATATTAAAGAGAGAAAGTTTTACATGCCAAACTTCTCCACTTAGCTCCCATGAAGCCAATTAAGAGATTTCAAATGATCAATTCGTTTGATGAAAAGTACCTTTTTCCACCAAAGTTTTCCATTTTTCATCTCAAAGCCAAAGGCTCAATTCTCAACGTATCAATTGCTTGAAAGACAGAAATCCAATAAAAATATTTTGATTTTCAGCCAGAATATTTTTGGTTTGTTTTCAGGCATTTGGCTTTCAGATAACAGCTGGAAAATTTCCAGGGAAAGCAAGGGAGAGAGAGCTTACTGGGTTTGTTTTGCGTGTATGCAATAAAAGAAATTATTTGGACAAATCAAACAATTTCAGCTAATAGGAATTTTTAAGAAAAGTGCCTGTTCTTTTTTTTTTAAAAAAAAAAAAGAAATACAAAAATGCTGCAGAGCAAAATATTTCTTGACCTAAAAAATGGTGGTTGCATTTTTTTTTGACCATGCTAACATTGCCAGAGGCAATGTGTTCATCAGTGGTTCATCTATCAAATCAGAACAAGTATTATTCTTACTGAGAGCGCTATGTAGAAATGGCACATTCCTACTTTAGGTATCTATTCTCTTCATTTATTAAAATCAGAACTTCAGATGTTAAGAATGCAGGATGGTATTCTACCTTTTTAGTCCTTCTATAATGGCAGCCTTAACATAAGAATGAACTGGATTTTAATCTGGCTCACACAGCACAAATTGAACTTTTAGGTAAATATTACTTCTCGGCTTCGTGTCCTTTTCATATATCTTTTGTTAGATTGAGGTTTCTGCTGATGTTTAGGATGTTTGGTGCTATCGGGTCTTAACTGCTTCCCTTCCAGATTCTGTGATTACTAGCTCAAAGTCACTTGTTGTCCTTTATCTCACACAGTATTTTTTGCTCTCCACTTAAATTCACTGAATGAGACTTGGGGTGGGGTGGAGGGGGAGCGCAGAAAGGCTGGTTGGTTTAACTCAACGTTCTCATTTGCTCTTTCCTCTGATTGTTCTCCTTCACTCAGCCCCCTGCCCTTACCCTTTCCAGTGATCACTGGAAGGTAGAGAGGTCCAAGTAGCACTTGTTTGGCCTCTGTGCCCACCTATGTATATCTATATGCTATTTGCAAATTAAATCATTATTTGTTCCTTTTAGAAATTGGGTCAGACAGAATTGTATAAAAGTGGCATCTTCTCAGGCCAGGGGTGCATCGTTCCAGAGGCACTGTCCACAGAGAAAAGCATTCCTCACGTGGGACAGATGGTCTGAATCCTTTCCAACAGTTGTGGTACAGCTATGGTGGCTAATAAATGTTGGAAATGTTGTAGACCAGCTCCACTGAGTAGATAAGTATGGTGGACCTGGCCTTTCTGGCTCAATAGAGAAGGAAGCTCCTATCTACTACACTGAGGTTCTGGTAGTGATGAGGAAGGGTGGGTTCACTTAAAGTGCTTTAGGTGCCAGACCTTTCTTTCTTCAGGTGCAACAAGTGACATTGTGTGTTCCTGTTAAGATGACCCTACGTGGCAACCTCCTGGGCCTTACTGAAACCTCCTTTTCTTTCTGCTGCAGGAGAGGAGGCCTTGACCATGTACATGGACAAGAGCCGCCTTGACAGAAAGTCAGGAAACGCTACCCAGAGCGTTGAAGCATTGCACCAGCTTGCTTCCTCCTACTTTGTAGACCGTGATGGCACCATGAGGAGACTCCACGAGATCCAGATCTCTACCGGAGCAATCAAGGTACTGTATCTTGCCTTGGGAAGAGAAAGAAGATTGTGTGTCCATACCAATACTGTAGGGATTTGGGGCAGGACTTTGCCAGTCCAGTGCGGTGGGGTTTTTTTGATCACAAGTTCTGTAGTTCCTGCACTGATTTTCCAGGGTAAATTGTTCTCTTATGTACCTTACTGAAGAATTGATTTCCCTAGGGCCAGTAATATCTGGAAAGAGGTGAGCATTCAGTGTGATGGTTATGTAGGGTAAGAGACTTCCACTATGTCTGGCAGTGACCTCTGGAAGGGTGTGAGGAACAGATAATCCAGATCAGCAACGGAGCTTGGAAGGAAAAGGCAGGTCTGTGAAATGGGCAACCCCATGCAACCCAGAAGTATTTTCCTCTTGTGTGTATAAGACTGCTAAACATCTCTCAGATGAATTTACTACAAGAAGAGGTGAAAACTTCAGTGTGGTGTTACTGAGGCATCTGGAATGAAACAGACTGAGAGACAGCTTGGGGGTTGCAGCAGGAAGGAAGGGGAGCTTCTCAGAGCATACAAAATAGGGGAAATGGCTCTGCAGACAAAGGCTGCCTTCTCTGAAGGCAATCATCCTATACTGGGGAGGGATTTTATTGTTGCAGAGTTCACTCCAGGGAAGGCGATGTGGATGGAGTTGTCATTGTTAGCCATTTCTGAAAGGTTTCAGCTCTTGTTATTGTTCTGTGGTGTCTCATGGCTGAGTCTGTTCCCTTCTGGATGAGAAATCGAATTGAGATATTGAAACAGTGACAGCAGATAATCACCCTTTGTGAATTCAGGAAGGGCAGCTCTCCTCCATGGCTGGAAACCAACAGCACTGCAGGTTGTCTGTGCCTCCATCTATCCTCGGCACAAGGATGGTGTGCACATATGTTGTGGGAGCACTAGGCACCACTGTGGGCTGGCAGTCCATCTCTGTATCTTGCTTTCCAGTAAGAGAAGCCAGGGAACAATTCCTCTACTGGCTTCTGATGTTCTCCAGTGGAGATCCTCTATGAGAAACATCAATCTGCAGGACCTCGTTGCCAAGCCTGGAGTAACATGCAGTACCATAAAGAAAGCAGATACAATTCACTCTCTTTTTTCAGCTTGTGAGTGTGCCAAACACTAGCCGTGTCAGTCCAACGTGGGGCATTCTTTCCCAGTTAGGGAAGATGCATTCTGGATTGCATCAGCTGGTGATGAGGGGTCATTATATTACAAAGTCTGAACCTGCCTGGGAAAGATGTGATGCTGCGATCAAAGGGAACACTCTCTCTTTTCTATATCCTCCATAGGTAACAGAAACTCGGACTGGCCCCCTGGGCTGTAACAGCTACGACAATCTGGACTCTGTGAGTTCTGTCCTTCTGCAAAGCACTGAGAGCAAACTCCACCTGCAAGGTAGGGCACAGGAACAAGGACAATGGTAATACAGGGCATGGGGTAGGGGGATGAAATGAGAGAGGAGTTGCCTTTTTTCTAGCATTTTCCCCTCCTCTGCTGTGATCGCCGCCTTTGCTGTAAGTTCCCTGAAGCAGGACCGGTGGCTTCATACGATGCTCAGTACAGCAGAGCCAGGGACTGAGCTAAAGGCGCAAGGAACTGCAGGCTGGACCCCACTGAAGTGTCTGGGTGCCCCCTGCCATTGAATTTTGATGGACTTCTGTATATTATGCATACACCGATATAAATAAATGTGACCTTTTCCATTAATATGGAAGGGGCATTCTGTCCACGTCTCTCTTTGTCCCTCCCAAATTGCTGATTTGTGTAAGAAGTTTGCAGATCAGCTTTTGGGACTCTCTAATAACCGTAATCTTTGGGAAAAGTCACAGAGGTTTTATTTGGATGCTAGAAGCCATGGCTCCAGTCCCAGATGGGGAGCTAGTCCAGAAATCAACAGATAGAGGTCATGACTGAATTAATAAATAAATACATGCTGGTTAGCAAGAAGTCAACTTCAGTAGAAGGAGGAAATTCACTGGGTGTGTAATTTACTAAGGTTATTCCCAAGTTTTTGACAAAATAAGGAAACGTGGGATTTAATTGCTCATTTGCCCAGATGGTTTTATTTCTGGAATCCTTGTACTTGCACAAATTTTAATTTTTCAGATGAATGGGCTACATTACATCTTCCGCTTTGAGTATAATTTGGCAAGTTCTGTTTTAATCTTGGTTTCACAGAAACTGGGTTTCATTTACTGAGTCATGTTGTGGATATATTATTATTGTTGTTATTATTTGCCTTTAAAAATAATAGACAGGTTGTTTCCACTATTCCGGTGATTATCTAAATCACTGAGTTCTGATTCTTACCTAATTAACAATAAACAATTTGAGGCTTTTTATATACTGTGATGATGGCTAGTGGTAATGAAAACCCAAGGGTGACACATCAGATAACTAGGTAAACAGCTAAATAAGCAGGCAGCTTGTTTTATAGGCAGACAAACTGGTAAGTAGGTAAATCAATAGATCTCTATTGGCTATCTGATCCTACAAGAGAAGAGAAAAAGCAAGATGCCTGGTAGGGGGAAGGACATGGAGGAAGAGGGACAATGTAGGAGAGAGAGGGGACGTATGGTGGGTGAAGCTGATTTCTGATGGGAGCAGAGGACCTCAGGGGTCAACCACATGTGGTTTCACGGAGCTTCACAGTATAACCCAGCGCTGAGAGAGACCAGACCCAAGCCAAGGGAGACAGCAAGGGAAGGGAGGAAGATAAGGGTTCTCCCTAATAGCACAAAGTGACCTTTAAAGCTACACCTGAGTATTTTCCGTCTAATCTGGAGTGCGGTTCTTGGGATAATTACCCAGGATCCTTCCTCTGCTCTGAGAGGCCTCATTAGGAATTAGTCACAGGACTGCAGGTAATGGATCGTGACTGAGTCTCCTCTGATCTGATTAGCAGCCGAGCATGAGCTGCTGACAGAAATCCATGTTACTACCTTCGTGTCACTCTGGCTCCGAGGCTGGCTCAATAAAAGAGCAGCATCTTCGTGACAGGGAGAATTTCTGTTTCTGAACTTGCCTGCTGCCACCCAGCCCTGAGAGTCGTGGTTTCAAAGACGCGCCCTTTAGGAGATGCAATGGTCAGGCACAGACCTAAGCTACCTTCGCGCCTGCCTATAGGGTTTGGGAAGGTCAGCCAGCCTGGAGATTTCGGGGAGGACCTGGACGCATGCACAGCGCAGGGTGTCTGGTTCTGCACCCATGGTTACATGGACAGAAAAGCATCACTAACTTATAAACTTGTATTCATGTGGAGCCAGCATGCACATACATCTGTGTCAGGTGCCTGCACTGGGGTATATGCACAGGTACATTTGTCACAGTAGCTCAGAAGTTTTCCCTTTTTCCAAGCACTGCCTGGGGGCAGGTTCTCCATCCTGTGCACAGGGAGGGCTGGGCAGTGACGGAGCCTCTCCTTATGGGACTGAGGTAATCCTGTGGTGGGCCAGGAACTCACAGGTGACTGCATTTATTTGTACTCTGTATCCTCCTGTCCCTGTCACCAGCACGAAACTGTCCCTTCACCTGCCTTTGGTGGGGCTGATGCATGAGCTGCCTGGAAAAGGAGTAAACCAGAGCATGGGAGGGGAGGATGCTAATAGATCTACATCTGTCTGGTGGGAAGTGGGAAATTGTGTTCCCTGGAAATGTGTCCTAAGGTGAAATTTGAAAATTTGAGTGGGGAAAAAAAGCACAACATTTTGAAAAGTTTTGGGAAATTGAAATTCCAGAGACATCCTCTTGGACAGTGTGACAGTATCTGTCAATATTGCAACATGGCACTATTTCAATAAGGTAAAATCCTTCTGTGCTATTCTAAACATTGTGACATTAAACAGGAAATATTGCATATTAGGTAGTTTGTCACATCAAATATGGCCACAGAACATTAAAATTTACATTACAATTAATATTAAAGTCTTTGCCAAGATGGGCAGAGCAGTAATGACAACACAAAACATTTCAGCTTTTCAGTGAAACAAAATGAGAAAGTATGAAAAACACATTTAGACCTTTCCCTGTCAAAAGTGCTTTTGGAGTCAACATGCTCTCACAAAATGCTTCAATGAAACTGCATTTTCAACAGAGAACTCTTCTGTGGAAAATGTTTCAAATAGCTCTAATTTAGAGCTGGGGAAATTTACCTCTTTTAATGCAGGAAGCCTTTTATATACAGTCCAAAGCCAAACATCTCTAATAGTTTTTCTAGGTGAATTAAGGACATGTTCCCTTGTCAGATAACTACAAGCAGAATATGAAGTATCTAAGACAAACCTATATCAAATATGTGCTGCTTTTAATTTTTAAAGAGGAGCTTTATGCTTTACAGAATGGCAGAATTCCTCCTCATCAATAAGCTACCTTCAAAACTAAGATATTCTCCCTAACATCCGTCACCAGCAAACTTACCTTCTGCATGTATTATCAGTGACTGAGGCTGCTGTGAAGGATGAGCCCATTCCTTCTGCACCCATGAAAATGATCTTTTAGACCGGGTTGCTCCCCTGCTTGATTGCTGACGTGAGGTTGTCTTATCAGTAGACAACACTGAAAGATTAATATTTTTTTTTTAATGTTTGCAATAGTCAAAGAAATTTCTTGGAGAACAAAACAGTATCTTGGGATGTTTTATTAAGGCCGTGGCTGGCAGCAGGGCTTTGCTAGCTAGCATGGCTGGCTGGATGCAGGCTGGTGGGCTGGTCCAGTCCTTGGGACTACGGCATTCCTGCTTTAAAGGTGGTAACTGAAGCACCCAGAGCAGTGATTTCAACCAGCATGGCCTTCTTACAATCTCATGTTTGTAAAGATTACCTTGAAAATGATTAAATGCTTGTGCTTTATTGACAGCTGTAATCCACTCAATTTCAGCAATATTTAGTCACTGGGCATGGTACGGAACTACGTATGAATGAGGAGGGTACCAGGACTGAGATGCTACTGACCTCCAGGACTTGCAAACTGTCTTGCTAGGATTTGGTCATAAGGATGCTCAATACAAACCCAAAAATATTAACATGAAACTGCCCTGGTATGAAGATAAATATGATAATATTTATGACAAAGTACAAATGTGAAAGCAGGCATGGGTGTATTTCAGTAACCCTAACACCAATTTCTTCCACAAGGCAATTCCTGGCTGGAAGATCTGAGTCATGTGTAATCCCTACAGGATGTTTGCAGATTTAAAGTTAGGGCTTTGCGTTTGGTGTACGCACACTCGCGTTTCAATGAGCAGCTGGATTGGTGTGTCAATTGTGTTCCTCGTCTAAGCACATATTTGAATATGTGCTGTTTGTTAAATGCTACAATTAACTGCATGGATTCCAGCAGAACTGCTTACCTGATTAAAGTTTTTATATAAGTGTTTAGTTGAATTGGTGCTCAGTGTACAGGGGGTCTGATTACCTCTTAAACATGAGATTATTTCTTACAAAAGAAGGCTATCCTAGCAATC
>VXBL01002641.1:861981-874980 GCA_013400195.1 Aramus guarauna | reverse complement strand
AAAAAAGGGTATTCTTACAATTTTTTTTTTTTTTTTTTTTTGGAAACCATGAGTTTTATGGGCAAAAAGCAAGCATCCGCGTGAGGCACTGCACAGTGTAGGATGGGACCAAGTTATGTTTTGGAGATTACAGGGTATTCCTGTTTCTGCATGTGCTGTGATACACAATGAATGTCCCTTGCAAAGGGAAGTGCTTTCCCTGAAACTTCAGTTGCTTTTTTTTTTGCCTCTCTTCCCTCCAGAGGAAAAAAAAAAATCTCCAAAGCCAGTATCATTAGTTGCTAGGACCAGACAGCTTGTTGGTGCTGTTATCCAAGTTAAAATTCCAAGAGTAAATATGGTGAGCTGAAGAGCCTGCGGTCATTTGGGCCTCATGCTCAAAGGTTGAGGCCAGGGCAGGTTGCTCCTCCATGAAGCAGAGAGTGGAAAGATTTATTCACAGGACTTGAACCATGAATAAACAGGGTCAATACACATCAAGAAGTCCAGACCCCCTCCCTGTAAGCTTGCAAGCTCAGTGAGTACAGCAGCTTTCACGCTGTCTCAAGCCCCTTTTGTGGATCTCAGTTCTCCAGTAGCACTGCACTTTCTTTCCATCCTGAAGGAAAGTCTTGGAGCCGGGCAGGTGGGACCAACCCTAATGTCAGTGTGAAGGTTTGGAAAGGGACCATGTCTCCGTGGTGGTTGCTTCAGATAAATCCCTAAAAGATACTGAACTTTAGTGCTTCCTGAAGACAACACGAAGAAAGTTAGGCTTCTTATTGAGAAATATCTCAGGAAAGACCAAAGGGACCTCAAAATGCTGATCGCAGGGATGCTGTAGACTGCGTTTGGTCCCTTGCATGTTGCCTCCCTTCCCTGCAACAGCAAGGCAGAAAAGGCAGCAGGAGCTATGCTTGGCTTGACATCCTTCCTGTGCAAGTGCCACAGACACCTTCTCCAGCTGAAGGCTGCTCTGCATTCATCCTGCCTGGTGGCTGCCCTGCTCCGTGCTCGGCTGCGGATTAGGTCAGACGACGGGAGCAGCTCGCTGCCACCAGGCATGGTGCTCTCAGAGACCGTGCCCTGGCAATAGCACGAGGGGAGAGGAAACAGAGGTCCCTGTGCCTTCCACAGCCTCCTGATCCCCCAGACTTGGTCTTCCAGAGGGACCTTGTCAAGGCTGAGGTGTCTCTGTGGGACCAAAAGGCTAATGGAGGTCCGGGGGCATGGCCCACCGCTTTTCTCTTGTCTGAGGTGAACGTGACCCACCACAGAGATGGGCCTGAACTCCTGAGAGGAGTCACAGCCCTTCTTGCCCTTCCTGCACACTCTCATCCTCTGAATTATTGTCTTATTTTCATTCCACTCCAATGAGCTGTCAGCCACAGATACAGTAATTCAGCGCAACAGAAACACAAACAGATGGGTAATTGACCTGCGTGCCTTCATTACACTGGAGTTCAGTGCTGCTGTTCAAGCCATAAACTCCTTTATCTGCCACTCCAAAATCCCTGGGCCTTTTCGGAGGAATGCGAGCGGGCCAGGCTCGCTCCGAGTTACTGCCATCTCTGCCCCGTGCACCGCAGACGCTGACCCAGTCTGACAAGCAGGACTGGCCAGGTAGAAGGAAACTGCTGTGAATCCTCAGGGATATCTGTAGGGAGCCTGGAGACAGGGGGCTGGAAAAGGACAGGATTGAAAAACACGTACACTGAACACAGGGGCAAACAGTTAAGCTGTTATCATGTCCTCTGGCACCTGAGCAAGCGTACGCCTACGCTAATGCTGCAGGGGGGATGGATACACAAACACTCGCTATGGAGAAAGAGACACGGAGATAGATCTCTCGGCTAAGGTAAATCTTCAGAGCACCACTGAAATCATTGGCACTAAATCCATTTGCACTTTTATAGGATTTGGCAAGTAGCCTTGCTAGCAGGCAGCGAGCTGAAAAGAGTCAGGTACCCCGCTCCGGTGTTTATACTGTGGGAGCTGGGCACTTAACTCTGCAAGGGTCTTTTATAAATCCCTCCCTGTATTATTTTCCTTTCTTCTGTTTTCCTTTCTTCTTTTCTCTTTCAGTGTGTAGTTTCCTTGTTTTTGTGGTACAAAACCAATTTAGCCTCTCTCAAAAGAGGACAGAACAGGATAATGCTCATCACTTCTGAGCTAGCGCTTGGTTCCAACGTACCTGGGACCAAGGGAAGCTTTGCACTCGGATGCTTTCCGCTGCACTGGCATCCAGGCCTGGGATGAAGGGGGGACACTGGGTGTTGGGGAGGAGGAAGCTACTTGTCACCCTTCTCATAGAGCAGATGGCATGCAATTTGTACCCCACCTTCCTTACTCGTGACAGCTCTGAAAGAAATATCCCAGCAGCTTTTAATTTCTCAGCATCACTTTCCCAAGCTGTTAATGAAACAGGTTTTGAAAAGAAGAACAGATACCTGACTTTTTTTTTTTTTTTTTTTTTCATATCCCTGTCTCTTGTTTCATGCCAGGTCTCCAGATCATCTTTCCTCAGTATTTACAAGAGAAGTTTGTCCAGTCTGCCTTGAGTTACATCATGTGCAATGGCGAGGGGGAGTACATCTGCCGGAACAGCCAGTGCGGCTGCCAGTGTGCGGAGGAGTTCCCGCAGTGCAACTGCCCCATCACTGACATCCAGATCATGGAGTACACACTAGCAAACATGGCCAAGACCTGGACAGAAGCCTATAAAGATCTGGAGAATTCAGGTAACTGAGCAAAACACATTTTCTGATTGATTT
Organism: Aramus guarauna; assembly: GCA_013400195.1. Lineage (NCBI taxonomy): Eukaryota > Metazoa > Chordata > Aves > Gruiformes > Aramidae > Aramus > Aramus guarauna. Next base: position 872,227 of record VXBL01002641.1, on the reverse strand, counting down.
ACTTCAAACAAAACGTGTCAGATTATACCAGGTAAGACTCTTGTCTTCCCTCAAAATAATGGTCCAGTTTGGATAAAAAATAGAGGATATTGAACTCAAAAATGTGATCTTAGTCTTGAGGGACTACCTTTGTTTATCTGTTACACATACAGACAAAAACATACAGCACATGTAACTCTGTGTAAGGGGATATTTTCCATGGAAATATTTGTTTGATTAAAAAATACAATTTTTCATACCAAACCAGCTCAGAATCTCTCCTTAATAGTTCTACAGAGAAACTTCCACAATATGAATGATGCAGAAATTGCTTTTCAGATTTGCATGAATGATTTATTCTGCTTTGGTGAAAGGCAATTCACAGAGAGAGCACACAGGCCAGATGACACCTCATTTGAGATAGAGAGGAGAAGGGAAAATGACTTCTCTCTCCTACAGTGCAGATGTCTGCTGGTGTGAACATTTCTCTTCTCCCTCCACGTTCTCCCAGTGTGACACTGGAGGTGTCAGCAGAGTTTGTTCCACATTGATGCTGGTATCGCCCATAGTAACTGTCCTGTAATACTTATGTGACACGCACTCTCAAGAGCTTGAGGTAGGAAAGAGAGCAATAGTAGCAGTGCAATTACATCCTTTCCTTTAGCAAGGGGTCTGCCTACCCTGAAGCCACGTGAGCACTAAGCAGAACTTCATCAAGAACTTATCCTTGTGCTGACTCTCATCTCTTAGCCAGTTACTTTCCAACACGTTTTCTTTAACGATTGTTGTTATAACCGTCCAGGTCTCCATGTTAGCAAAGAAAACTATGAGGAAGCTAGCTAGCTCCATTCTTCTTCAGAAGTCTTCCCAGCAGCAATTTCTTTCTTCATGTTGAAGGTCATCTTAATCCCTTTAATGGCTGAAATGAAGCAGTCTATGTTGTTTCCTCACTGGGCTGTTGAAGACTGCTTCATACTTCAATATGTGGACCCTGCTGGCGTGTCTGCTGTTGCACAGATTCTTATGTTCAACTCATGCTGTCAACTTGGTGCTCAGCTGAGCAAATCAAAGGGGCAGTTAATGGCCCAAGGCTGATGATCCCCCTCATATACTACAGGGAGACACAAGGCTGGAGCAGTTCCAGAAGTAGGTCACTAGCTGAAGAGGTCAGTGGTTTTCTGGAAGTTTCTGTAGATTCAGGGATGGGGTGGTACACCAGGGCAAACCAGAAATGTGGATTTCAGAAGCTTCTGCTAGCTCAGTGCTACACAAATCAGGATTACTGGCAGTGCCTGCCAGCACAGCTCTGCCACCAGTTATATGCTACTAGTTGCTAATTCTGGCACAAGATTTTCACACAAGATACTCAAAAGCCACATGTTGGCCACCACTCATCAAACCCCTTCACATTCCCAGGGGATCTAACCCAGACGCTTAGAAGGTGAGAGCCCTATGGAGAGAGAAGAATTACAGTCCCACAGTGATTGTTTTACTGTTACATTCTGTACTTGTTGCACTCAATCTAAGCAAAGACTGTCACAGATAATTATATTCAGTCTCCGTCCCCTTGAGATTTCAACAGGGGAAGGTGTTTTTCATTTGCCATGTTAAAGTGACACATTGCAGTGCAATTCTCTGCTGTGCTGTAGCCATATTCCACCCAGGGCTGGAGGCTTTTCAGGGCTAGATGGAGTGATTATCTTTATGTTTAAAGCTGCTGCATCTCATTCATCACTTTGTTGCATCATGCGTGAACTTATCCTTTGAGATGAAAGTTGCTCTCACAAAAGACTGCAGTATTAGTATTTTGCTTCTTTGGTTTAATAAATATTCCCAATAACTAGAGGATTTTCTTCATTATGAAGAGCAGAAAAGAAATCTCTAATGACATCTGAAGGCTTTTCCAATAAAGTGGGCTGAAAAGCACGAGTGCTCTGAAAGCAAATATCATTTGCACAGGAAGCTGCTGATAGCCTAAAAGATCTATATTCTGTTTTTGATCTGTGTTGGATTCCTATGTCAATTTGAAAAAATTGTGCAGGGCAAATCAAGAGTTGGTGTGATTTGGGATAGCATCTTCGAAGTCAAGGAGGCTGCAGTGAGCTGATGCTGCTTTAAATCAGCTCAGGCTCGCTCTCTCCTAGTCCCGTGCTTCATTGCTCATGAGTAAGGTGAGAAAAATAACACTGCCTTATTCTTGGCATTTTAGTATGGCTGGCCAAAAAAGTCTGTATCAAAACTGTGTTTCTGCATTTTACAACAGCCTTTTGATTCAAAGTCATGAGGGGTTTTTTTTTTGCAGTACTATTGCTGTCTGATGAAAATGTGGTTTTTTTACCTGAAAAGACAAGCACCAGAAAAATGAGTTTAATTTTTGAAAGAGATGTTTGACATGGCCAGTTCTCTGTGATGCCACCATTCTTCTCCAGAGGCTGGACCCTCTGCCCCATGCCACTTGCGACGATAAGTCATTGCCATGGGCCTGCCATTGCCGCGGGGACTCGGTGACTCTGCAAAAAGAGGGGTCATGTTGCCTTATGGGAGATGTAGTCCTAGCCATCGCCAGCATTTTCTGTCCAGATAAATAAAATAAAAGCAAATGAAAGCAGCCTTATTAGTTAATTGGAAATTATCTGGGTTAAGAATTAACTGTTCCCAGAAAGGTACAAGGCTTAGCACAATGCAGCCATAGTCTTGGTTGGGGGAGGGGTTGATAGTTATAAATAACTATAAATAAATAATGAAGAAACTATTCTTTTTGGAAAGTATTTTCTTTTTTCGCCTCCCTTTTTCTAAAACAACCCCATCCAGCTTTTATTTTGCCAGATTTCTTTGCTCATTTGTTTTTCCCCCAACGTTGCACTGCAGTATCAAAATGTGCGCGCTGCACTGAAATTTCTCCCTTACCCGTCTCTATGAAAAATGTAGCACATTCATCATCAGAGGGAAAAGAGCTTGGTCTTTTGCACAAACAGGCTTTTGAGGAAATTGATTTATAAGGGGCGGGAAGCAAATGCAAGGCTTTTACTCCTGAAAGGTACCAGGAGTAATCAGCATGGTCAACAGAAGCAATTATACATGATGATAGTTTCAGAGGACCACTGAACAGGAGAGAATCATTTTTGGGGAGGAGAATGGCACTGAAAGCAGCATTACAAATAGAGTGAAATTCTGAGAGATGATTAAAAAAAAAAAAATCTCAGTTATCTTTAGGGAAGAAAGGAGACAAGCAGATGTCCTGTGGATCTTGATAGTGCAATGATGATAATTATTTTTATTAGGTGCTCGGTTTCACCATGTGCCGAGTAGGACATGAACATCTATTTACCATCTATGTAATGATGGTACAGACTAATGCATAGATATTCTTTGCGAGGCAGTTAGGCGCGAACTGCAAGTTGCTGAATAATAGGAAATCTGTTATGCAAATATATATAAGCTTTGTATGATGGGTTGTAAATTATCTGGTCTGATTTTCTCCAATAATTCTATGTATTTTTATTTTCTTTTAAAAAATATCAGCCTTTACAAGCTTTCATTTTTTGCGGTTTTTTTTTTTTTTTTTGCTATTGTCCTCTTTTCCTTCTGAAAATGGGATGAAGGAATTTAAAAAAAAAAAAAAAGATTAGGAAAGGAAGAAAAAAATGTAGACAACTTACTAGGAAGAGAAGGCTGCATTTCTTGGTGGATACTTTGTGGGGTTTATGGCAGGGCTCTAGTCCAGCCTCCCTCTAGAAGCAGGACTACCACCAGCATTAGATCAGGTCAGCCACGGTTTTGTTTAGCAGAGTTTAAAATGAGAGATTCTTCTACATCTCTGGGCAGCATATTCCAGTGCTGCATTTCCTCCAAGTGAAGAAGTTTTTCAATAAATCATTTGAACTTCTCAAGCTGCAAACTGTCTATTACTCCTTGTTCTATCATCTGTCTCTAATAAGAAGAGTTTTTCTCTCTCTTCATAAGTACCTCCTAAGCAGTTGTAGGCTCTAATTAGATTCCCCCTTGGCCTCTTCACCAGATTAAACAAGTGCAGTTCCCACCACCTGACCTTGTAGGACTTGTGCTCCAGGCCGTTGACCATGTTGGTAGCCCTCAGCTGTGCCCTCCCCAGTTTCTCAACACCCATCTTTAATCGGATGTCCCTAAAGCTGGCAGAGAAATGCAGGTACAGCCTCAGTAGTGCCAAGAAGAAGGGAATATTAATTTCCTCAACATACTGGATTTAGCCCAGTATGGTTTGTATTATTTCCAGTGAGAACATAGTGTTGACTCACTTCCAGCATGGTGCCCATCATAACACCAGGACCTTGCATTTCTCAAGGTCTCAGTGTATCAAACACAGTTTTCCAGTATCAAAAATTGGGTTAGTTTCTACTGAGAAAGTTGGAACTACCTGTTTTTTCCATACGAGGATGTCCCAGCCTGGTAATCAGAGTCTAAGCAAACTATAGTTCTCAGTGAGGAAGAAAGGGCTGGTCAGAAACAGAAACAGTATCAGATTTTCTGGTTTGTGATGAAAAAAGCTCAAAGAAACCCTACATAATTTTTTTTTTCCTTATCAAACAAAATCAAACGGAAATAAAGTGATCTGAAAACAACATTTAGCAACATATTTTGGGATCAGTTAGATTTTTCCCTTTGGCTAAAATTGACACATTTTGTTCTGACTTTAGCCCTGCAAACTACTTTATTTTATTTTCATTGTTGCATAAAGCAAATCATTTAACTTCAAATTAAGTTAAATGAGAAAAAAAGAATCAGAACGCTCTTTTTAAAAAAGGAGAAAGCAGGACATTTTAACACAATCCAAACCCTTCCTCTGGGGATTTTTTAAAGCTTTTTCTCTCTTTTTTTTTAATGACACAGCCAAAGTGATTTGACTTCAACAACAAACGGCATTTTAGGAGCAGCTGAAAAACAATTTAAATGAGAACTCTTTAACTGACAATGATTACAACTCCCTGCTTTTTGTTCGTAACCCCTAGACTATAATCCCATGCTCCAGGGAATTTGTTCTCTTTTTTCTTCACCCTGTGTATGTTAACGGTATTGTTTCACCCTAATACTCTCCGGGTTTCATTTCCCATATGGGAGCAGTAACAGCCGTGGAATTAGTGGGCTTCCTGGGGCAGAATGACAGACCAGTGAGTTAATGGCCATCAGCTTCCTGTAGCAGAGCACTGATGGCCTCATACATCATTGCTGTTTCTCCATCCCACTAATGAAAAGCTTTGTAACTTTGTTATAGTTCAGAAACCTCTGTATTTCTCCACTTTTTTGTGTGTTCCAGATGAGTTTAAATCGTTCATGAAAAGGCTACCTAGCAACCACTTCCTGACCATTGGGAGCATCCACCAGCACTGGGGGAACGACTGGGATCTGCAGAACCGCTACAAGCTACTGCAGAGCTCCCTGGAAGCCCAGCGCCAGAAGATCCAGCGCACTGCCCGCAAACTCTTTGGCCTCAGTGTCCGGTGTCGGCACAATCCTAACCACCAGCTGCCTAGAGAAAGGTACCGTCATCCTTCATTGGGAATGGGTGCAGTGTGATGGGTGACTGATGGAGCTGAGCCTGGTCTTGGACCTAAACCCAATGGCCTAAGCATTTGGATACAGGGTGTGCTAACATGGAGATTGGGGGGGAAATGGTGAAGTCTGGGGTGAAATTTCTGGAGGTGTAAGTAAACTTTATCACATACCTCAGCATATTCACATCGCTTCGGTGTGGTCTTAACTACCCAGGTGAAGGGCACCCACTTTATTCTATTCTGTAGTGTTCTGCAAGAATATTACAGGGCTGACATCAGACAGCCAAGCAGACTAAACTGCTTTTTAAGCAGTTTTTCCTCGTGTACCACAGCCAAGCTTTAAGACTCCATTTGCTGTTAAAGTAGACATATGGAGCACAAGATGCTTCAGCCCTTTTTTGAGTTGTGCTCCTCAATGAATATAGCCAGAGTGAAAGAGAAGCTTCAGTTGGAATAGATCACATCTCTTCTACAAAACGCAGGGTGAACCTGCAAACCTGCACTGACCAGAAGCCTAGCAATGTTATTACAGATGGAGAGAGGGGATTTTCCATTACAGCTACAGCAAATATTGATATCCAATAGTCACCTCCTGCTGGCTCCTTTCAGCCCTGACCTATGGCTGAGTTTAAGTTTGCTTCCAATCATTTTTGGAGACTCACATCCGTGGATTTTAATAAACATCTCTTGCTGTTTCTACATTGTCTGGAGTGAAGTAACACTGAAAATCTTGGAAAAAATGAGTCCAAGTGCCTTTTCTTCCATGCTTCTCTTGCAAGGGTCAGGCCAAGTTAACATTCATAGAGAAACTATTTTTTCACCTCCTTCATTATGCAAATACTCAGTCTCAAGAGAAAATTAACTGATCGACTGCTGTCTCTTGTTATCATCCAGCCCCCTGGCCACTAAGCACACTGAGTTTTCATTTCACAACTGTGCAGCTCAGGAAACTTCCAGGGCTCAACATCTCTCTGATTACCAAGAAATCTCATGTTTCTGGACAAAGACTTCATGGATTACTAGGGATGAGGAGAAATACATATTAAGAGATTATGATAAAAAGTCGTTGGAGAACTTCCTAAAATTGGCCCATTCCTGCCAATTGGCTGAGCTGCTATAAACAAGCCAACTGGTGGAGGAGTCACAAGCTTGTCCAAGCATTGAGTTGTGCCACAACAACGACAAAGCGAAGTGGCAGCGAGGAAATATCCAGCCAACCATGTTGCTGCAAAGTAGTCAGCTAAATATGTCTTTAGCATTTCTCTTCTATTTTAAAAAGTCAGCCACACAGAAAGGGAGCCTCCAACTAATACTATAAAATCTGGGGGAAGGAGGACGAAAGGGATGATGGCAGCTGGGTTTTTAACTGACTGATGTGCTTGATTTGTTTAAGTCAACACCACCAGGCATATTATCATTTCTTTTCTTATTTGTCATTCTGCATTTGTAGCTAGGCAGGGGAGGGGCTCGGTAGGCAGATATGTGGTGGAAGAGGTATGCATTTCATCGTTCTTTTCACTGAGCTTGGAAATACTCTAATTTTCTAATTGTTACCGTACAGAAAGACAGATGCTTATCAAGCATGGCAGTGGCTTTGAAAGGATGGAAAGGTTCTATTAAGAGCAAGCCTCTCTCTCTCTTTAATACACATAATAGTAAGCCTACATTATATATTCAAAAGCAATGTAAAAAAGAAATAGGATTGCTGTTGATTGTCCTCTGGGAAAGGAAGAGGTGATATTTCGGAAAGAAAGGAAGAGTAGGGATTTTGGCAATTAGGCTGATTCCACTCCTTAGTTGTTAAAGCTTCAGTGTTGAAGGAGTACCTACAGCTGCATTTTAAAACTCTGGATGTAAAATATAAATAAGATCCAAAGGAAGGGGGGATTGATATATGTTCTGGGCTCCAGCCAAATTGTCATTAGTTAAGAATACATCTCACAGCTGCTGAGAATAAAAATAGCATTTTTTACTTCATTGTTCCATACAGAAAGCCCAAACATACCTCCACAGCAGCTTGTGCTGGTTGGAAAGTGANTTTCTTTGGGTTTTTTTTTTTGTTTTGGTGTGGTTTGGTTTTGTAATCAGCTCAGACACCATCTACAACAAAGCTGCATCTTTGTCTCAAGGGACGCCCATCAGCCTCTTCCCCTCCCCACATCTGATTAGTCCTGAAGGATGACAAGTCAGGAGGAAAGAAAATTATTCATCACCTTTCTGTATAACCTGACCTCTGCTTCTGATCTGAAAGCCCAACACTGTCCTGCAAAACATTTTTTTTTTTGTCACAACAGATAGGTTTTAAATGGTGAAACAGCTCTGAACAGGCTCCCAATTCCCAGCATTGCCAGGGGACTGCGTGTCTCCAGCGAGCAACAGCGAGAAAACACTGCAAAATAACTCTCACTCACAGCTTTGCCTGGATGTCATTTTTTTCATTTTAGTTTGGAATGTAAGATATTAAAGCTGAATCTAAAATTGCTTGACAGTGACCTTTGAAGACATAGTTTTCCTTTTTTTTTAATTTCACGTGCTGTAGTACTTTATACTTCGAACTGGCAGAGGTAGCAAACACTAGGCAAAATAGCTTTTGCAATGATATTAAGAAAGAGAAAGATAAACTGATGATTCCTTAATGAAGGAGAAAATAATTAAAATGAAAACCAACGGCTACTCTGCTATTGGCTTTCAGCTTTTAAACAGTGGCTCTTTTCAGCATCCCTCTGACCTGACATCTCTTGGTTATATTCACGTAAGTCTGAGCCATCACGGGTGTTTTTTAAGAAGTTCTCTCCTGTCAGCTGAAGGGCTGTGACTGGTCCTGTGTATATTCTTATCCTGTCCCAGTTGCGAGGCAAAACGGGGTAATTTATACTTTTCCTCCTCTCACTCTATCACACATCCCATTGTCATGTTTGTAGCTGATGCCCAGCTCTGCCCTAGATTCTGCATTTTCATTTAATTACATCCTTTATTGCTGCCATCAGCAGATGGTGGGCTGTGGCGGGTAGTCTTTCTTTTTTTTTTTTCTTTTTTTGGTCCTACTTGTGTCTTTGCTAAATGCTAAGACATATACACACACCCCCCAAAAAACCCAACCCTCTCTTTCTCCTGATCTCCTCCCATCCTTCCTCCACAGAGTTGATCTGGGAAACAGGAAAATTACTAGTTTCGATTGCAAGATATCAGCCGAGATTCCTTTCTTGTTTTGATCTGCCGACTGTTACTAGAAGAGAAGAACAGAAGGATAGCATTTTGGTTTTGTTTTTTTTTTTTCCTAAGACAGAACACACCTAAGACAGACAGGATATGGTCATCTGACTCTATTTTTTGTCGTATTCCCATCTGCACAGCCTGGCAGTCCTTGTCACATGAACTCAATGGCATTATCAATGTGTAAAACCCGTGTAAAGCATCAAGCCAGCACTGCACAAACACACTGAGAATCCTGTGCGCAAAATCACTTGCACAGGGCTGGAACTGAGATCTATGTGTGGTAGTTGCTCAGCAAGTGTTTGGTGGTTGTTTGCACACGCAGTGGTACGAGGCTATGGGCAGCTGTACAAAAGTAGTGTCCCTGTGTGCACACAGACACACCTCTGACAGTGCCAAACACCTCATCGAACCCACCGCAGAAACCACCCTTGGTCCTATGAGCAACCATTACTACCTCATCTGGCAGCCCAGTCCCACAAAAAGCAACAAATGCGACCATGGAGAGAGCTGTGGAAATCAGGGAAATGCTGTGCTCACCTCACGGGCAATGGTAGGGACACTAAGAGGATACCCCATGGAGCTGGACATTTACCATCTATCTGCCATCAGCCTGCTGCCTCAGCTCTTCATTTTCTTTGTGCCACTGGGCTTCTCCCCATCCTTGTCTTGGTAGAAATTACAATGGGAGTGGGAGCTAGGGACAAAGTTTGGGGCTGCAGGAGATATTCCCTTCAAAGCATCCTCTGATTTTCATCATTGTTGTCAAGCCCAGTCATGGGAAGAGGGAGCTTGCAGGAAATCTGTGCTTCCTTTAAGCAATTCCCCCAGCCCAGTGAACGCAGGCAGCCAGTGTGCAGATATTGGAGGGTTGCTTTGGTTTTAGTTCATCCTCCACTTGCTCACCATCCCTCAGCATCATGCTTAGATTAACGGTTAGAAGCAAAGAATGAAGCTTTCAAGGAGGTGCATGGAGGGATCGTGGTGGGCTCACAGCACCTTAGCGAGATTGAAACTTGGAATTTGGGTGCTTTGTTAAATTCAAGTGCATTTGGCTGGCTTTCCAAACAGGAACTGCAAGGCTTCTGATGGGGTAAAAAATATGCGTATTGCTGAAAAAGTGAGCAAAAATTCACCTATGAGCAGGAGGCAGACTCAGTCCCCAGGGGATGGTTTTGAGAGTGCTTGTTGCTGTCAGAAATGTGTTTTGCAGTCACGCTGTGCTGTCCCCTTCCCTCTGAAGCAGAGCTGTCCTAGAAACCAGGAGGAGCCCGGTGCACTTTTTCCAGGGACCAGGGCTGTCCTGCTCTCCCTCTAGAGCCGGTGCTTACAGAGGTCCTGCCTTGCTCCCGAGCGCCCCAGCCAGCCTCGTCTTCTCCACCAGCAGGAGAGCTCCTGCTACCTGTGAAAAGGGGAGAGAGACCCTGGCAGCCCTGTACCACAGGAGCAATGTGAAAATTGGCTCTTCCCACATTCAGGGCTTCAGAATTTTCCTGCTAATGCCCTTCCTTTTTCCTCACTCTTCC
>VXBL01002641.1:843077-861956 GCA_013400195.1 Aramus guarauna | reverse complement strand
CCCCCCCCCCCCCCCCCCCCCCCTTTCACTCAGTTTCTTCCTGCTTCTTTTCATTCCTGCTTGTCCTCTGTCTTTAAGTTGTTGCTGTTGTTTCAGGTTTTCCCCTCGCTCCATCCCTATTCCTCCTGCCCACTGTGTTTCTCTCTCATTTTTCCTTTTACCTGCACATTTTCCCCTCTCTTTCTTCCCCTACCCTTTCTGCTTCTGCTCCTTGATTATTTCTTTCCTTCCAGCGCTTTCCTCTGTTTTATACTCTCATCCCTCCACTCACTCCCTCCCCCTAATCATCTTGCTGTTCTTTGCTGCTGTATCATTTAATGCCTTCTTTGATACAGCCTACAGCTTAATGATTATTCGGAGGTCAGGCGATGCAGGTGCCATGAATTTCACTAATCCAGCTCTAAGAGCCTCTGTCCATAATCACTCCTCCCGTTCTACAGGGACTGAATCCTAATTTGTCATTAGCCAGTCCTCTCACTGCAGCTCTACCAAGAACTTTTTGCCCAGAGGAGACAATGAAGTATTCATTAGCTGGGGGGAAGGCGGAGGGGAGGGAGCAGGCGGCTGAACAAGGCGTTCTGCTGAAGGCTGCTGAGAAAGGAGTCGCTGTGCGGAGATTTCCCGGGGAGGAGGGGGGGAAGAGAGGAGGCAGCAAGGCAACATTGCAAGTGGGTTTTACAAAAAAAGCAAACGTGGGTTACGGTGTCATTCATTAGGAGTTGTTCCAGGGCTGCAGGACATGGAGGTGAGGGCACTGATATAGCAATTATGGGAGTGGTGGGGCCTGGGAATGGGCAAGTGTGGCTGCTTTTTAAGGGGAGAGGCTGTAAGAGGAGGTTAATTAGCAGCAGATTTTTTTTAAAGGAGAAGCTGTTCTAGCAGCTTTGTCTCTATGCACCCTGACTTCCACCTTCTTTTCTGCTGTTACTGAGCTCTGCACCATAAGCAGAGGTTACTACTGGCTTTACCTCATCCTATTAGGGATCTGTTTTTGGAGAGTGAGGGGAATTGCCAATGACATGAAGAGGAGTTTTTGTCCTGCTAGCCTAGGAGTTATGCTGACCCGCAACATCTGATAGCACCTCAGCCTCTGGTGTGGCTCTACCAGCTCCATTCCCATGGCTGAACCTTGTCACAGTGGCACTGATGGGATCCTTGGCAGGAGACTCTGCCAGTCTCAGCTCCTAGAGCAGTGTGAGGACAGAGACTTCAGATGATCAGTTCTAACGTCTAGCTATTTCTTAGAAGCCTTTTGCTTTCCACCAGGAATAAACAGCAGATGAAAGATTCAGTCTAGAAATAGACTGGAATAGCTCCCAGATGCCACAGCAGGGCATCAATGTTCTGAGAGCTCTGCCTCAGATCTATCGCTGAAAACACTGTGGCTCTAGTACGATGCCAACACCAAAGACTCTGTGAAGCTCTATTATACTAATGCTTTCTTCTTCCTACCTGCAGGACAATACAGGAATGGCTTACCCGGGTCCAGTCCCTGCTCTACTGCAATGAGAACGGGTTCTGGGGGACCTTTCTGGAAAGCCAACGGAGCTGCGTTTGCCATGGCGGCACCAGCCTGTGCCAGCGCCCCATTCCCTGCATCATCGGGGGCAACAACAGCTGTGCCATGTGCAGCCTTGCCAACATCTCCCTCTGTGGCTCATGCAACAAGGGCTATAAGCTTTACCGGGGTCGCTGCGAGCCTCAGAACGTAGACTCGGAGCGGAGCGAGCAGTTCATCAGCTTTGAGACGGACTTGGACTTCCAGGACCTAGAGCTGAAGTACCTGCTGCAGAAAATGGACTCTCGCCTGTATGTGCACACCACCTTCATCAGCAACGAGATCCGCCTGGACACCTTCTTTGACCCCAGGTGGCGCAAACGCATGTCCCTCACCTTGAAGAGCAACAAGAACCGGATGGACTTCATCCACATGGTGATCGGGATCTCCATGCGAATCTGCCAGATGCGCAACAGCAGCCTGGACCCTATGTTCTTTGTCTATGTCAACCCGTTCAGCGGGAGTCACTCTGAGGGCTGGAACATGCCCTTTGGGGAGTACGGCTATCCGCGCTGGGAGAAAATCCGCCTCCAAAACAGCCAGTGCTACAACTGGACCCTGCTACTGGGCAACCGGTGGAAAACCTTTTTCGAGACCGTCCACATCTACCTACGCAGCCGGACTCGGCTGCCCTCCCTGCTGCGTAACGAGACTGGCCAAGGGCCCGTGGACCTTTCTGACCCCACCAAGCGTCAGTTCTACATCAAGATCTCAGATGTGCAGGTGTACGGCTACAGCTTGCGTTTTAATGCTGACCTTCTGCGCAGTGCTGTGCAGCAGGTCAACCAGTCGTACACGCAAGGTGGGCAGTTCTATTCTTCCTCCTCCGTCATGCTCTTGCTGCTGGATATTCGGGACCGAATCAATAGACTGGCGCCTCCCGTAGCCCCAGGGAAGCCCCAGCTGGATCTGTTCTCTTGTATGCTCAAGCACCGCCTGAAACTCACCAACAGCGAGATCATCCGTGTGAACCACGCTCTAGATCTGTACAACACTGAGATCCTCAAACAGTCGGACCAGATGACAGCCAAACTCTGCTAACCTGGACTTTTCAGTGGACATGTTGGTGATTGATCCTTTTGCTGTAAAAAAATAAAACCGAAAAAAAAAAAAAGAAAAAGTAAAAAGAAAGAAAGAAAAGTGGGGTGAAAGTAAAGGAAGGGGGGAAAACCAAGATTTGTAAAATGTAATTAATATACAAAAGAGAAAAAAAAGAGGAAATTCTTCATTTGTTGAACACTAAACCCGTTCTAGCAGCTGTATAAAACTGTCAGGCATGTTTGTTATTTCTATAATCCGTCATAAAAGGGTAACACCTTACTCTCTCTTGACCTTGGGGGTGTTGCTTGCTAGTCCTCAGGGGCAGCAGAGTAAATAAAGGAAGGAGCAGAGAGAGGGGCAAACTTCTGTAATGAACTGTAAAGTTTTCTGCTATGCAGGTGCCAAGACAAAGAAACAAACAAACAAAAAAAAGCAAAACAAACAAACAAAGAGTTATATGTAAATGTAAAAGAACTGCCATTATTCCTATAGTGGGAGTAAATGGTTAAAGATAAAAGATATTTCTTCTGTTGAGATTTATGCTAGCTTTACGTTGAGTTATTCATGCAGGCTGGGCTGAGCTTTACTGGAGGACAGAAGGTGATGGCAGTCCTTTAAAAGTAATGCCTCATTGGTGACATGACACATAAGAGGTGGAGGGTGGGTGCAGGTCTCAGGTGTCTTCACTTTGGGATTTCCATCTCAGAAGACTTTTCACCAGAGGTAGAGTCTCAGCACTTGCTGAAGAATGGGGCATGTCATGTCCTTTCGGCTACTTGCTGAACTGGAGTTCATGTCCTGCATCAGACTGCTGCTGCCTTCAATGATGTCAGAGCTTAACCCCTTGAGGATCAGCACCTGTAAATCTTCAGAGTCACTCATCTTTAAGGTACTTCAACAGAATCCCTAAAACACAGAAAAACAAATTCATACACCACTTTGATAGACCTAGACTTAAAGGCAAATCTGAGTTTGGCTTTTTTGCCTCAGGCTCTGGGTTTTCCGATAACATTGGGAAAACCTCATCACCACAAAAACCAAAGCATAATGCAAGAAAATACATTTCCAAGGAAACCTGGGGACACTGAAGGGTACACATGTCATTTTTGTTCTTGGGAAAGGAATAATCCCTTTTACTTTCTTATGTTTCTGTGGCTGTGAATAATATCCTTGTTTCTCTTACACTTTCTTTGTCCAAAAAAAAATAATGCAGAAAATAGATGAGAAAATTTCATTGAACTATCCACAAAAGTAGTAAAAGGGAGGGTTGGGAGGGAAGAGCACAATAACCAAATCTACCCTGAATTTGCAAGGATAAAGCAAAATTAAAAAGAATTGAGTTATCAAAAAAATAACTAAAATAACAAAGGTGGTAAAATTTTGTGGAGTGTGTGTTCACGTGCGTTTGGATTTAAAAAACAAATAATATAATGAATGGAGTGTATGAATGTAGGATTAACTGAGCTGGGTCATGAAGCCTGAACACAGTGGGAGGTGAGTAGTGGGGTGTTTTGCTTGATCTCAATGGTTTTTAGTTAAAGTTCATTGTGAGAAGTGCTGGTGAGAGACTAGAATTTTCACTAGAAATGAAGCTCCTAGAAAGAAGAAATAAATCTCTGATCCTGCCCACTTCTAGAGCTGGAGGAGTATCCTGGGAAAAAACAGGCCTGAGCAGGAGGGACAGTCCTAATCCAGAGTCCAAGATTCAGATCTGGCTTGAGATTTCAATCGAATAACATCAGCTCTTCTGGAAAGAGCTAAATGCATTGTGGTGTTTTTTGTGTGACACCAGGGACTTGTACAATTAAGTTTGGCTTCAGGTTTAGTTTAATTTCTCATCCAAACTGAGAAGGAATTACATACCTTAAGGAAAATATACATTTGTTGAACTCTCCTGCTGAACTATGAATTGAAGGCATAAGAGAAACTGCCTGGGTAGCTGGTAAGAGAACAAAAAGGACTCCTAGTCACAAAAGCACACATCAGTCCCTGTCTGCATGCGTCTGAGGAAGAGCTGGGTGAATTAAACAAAAAAGATGTTTCTAGGGACATCCATTGATTTTTATTAGTAGTAACTTTGTGTTTTCCCTAACTTGCATTGAGATCTCTTTCTATCTCTACTGGTCAGTCCATGCAAGAGGTTGCAAAGTTGCCTTCTTTTCACAGTTTGTTCATTTGTTTGTTTTTCATTTGATTGGTCTTAGCTTGGTGCAGTAGAGGTTCATGCTTATAGACTCCACCGTCCAAAGAGGTTTCTTTATAGTTGTGACATTCCTGCATCAGCTTTCTGATGAGAGAAAATTCACCAGCAATAGTATGCATGGAAGTTAGTTTTAAGCAAATAGTAGAGAGTATTCATGGGAAATGAATGTCAAATTTGTAATTATGAGTGGAAATAATGTTCCTGACAATTACATCCATCCAAGCAGGGAATAGAAATGTACTGTTTAATTTACATGTATGACCCAAAGAGCCGACACTGAAAAGAACTATAGTTATTGCTCTAAAAATACTGCATACTGCTTATGAGCAACATACAGCCTGAGATGCAGTCTGCATCCAATGATGGGATTTGTTCATGGCTGGGAATAGTGAACGTGCTAGCACAAAGTGAAATTAATTTGACAAATTGCTTTCCTATGAGATAAGTAGCCAGCTCTAGTGACTAGAAGCCAAAGAAGTTGCAATTAAATCTCAGATCTCGTGGGTAACTAGCAACACATGAGCTAAATCTTTCCCTGTATTTGTGGGACTGTTAGGGATCAAATCAATTACTCTCACGGATCTTTAATGATGCCTTGGGTTGATCAGCCCCCAGAATTACTGGGCTTCAGCAAGAGGGGGGGGCATCACTGCAAACCTTTAAACAAGACATTTGGTGTCAACAGAACATTAAATCATTGCTGTCCAGTTCAGACCCAAGCAATGGTAGACAGCTGTGGAGTTAGAGAGGCATTTTCTAATAGGAACTAGCATTTCCACCTTGGCTGGGAGTGGTGAAGCTGGGGTGTAGAAAACCAGTTTCAGGAGATGGAAGGAAGTTTGGTATAGATATGCTGTCAGAATATGGAACTTACCTTGGAAGTACCTGATGGTGCAACATGGCACTAGGGTATGATGGCACATCTACACAACAATCTGGAGCCATGTTGCAACATGACTAGATGAAATTTTATGATGGAAAGAAGCCAAAATGTCAAGAATAAACTAGGGGGAAATGAAGCTGTCTGGCAGCTCAGCCATCATTTTGGGCTTGAAGTTTATGTCAGAGAGAAAAAGGAAAATCAGAACCAAACAACCCAATCAAATGAGGCCTGGACCATGCCACATTCTGCTTTTGATGCCAGAAAAGAAACGTCTGTCACAAATAGGCCACAGGGTCTTTCACTGCTCAGTCCCATAAGCCCTTACCCAGGTAAGGGGACAGACTGGGACAGCCAGATACAGAATCAGATCCCACAGGTTTGGTGTAGCGTATTTGTTCTGCAGGCAAAAGAAGACATGGAGGCATCTGGCATACTTCTGTCTTGATAAGAGAAAGTAGTTCAGATCCCCCTAGAGAGGCCACACCAGTGCTATCACAGTGTTAATGGACTTCTGAGGAAATTATCTCCAAGTCCTCCACTTGGTCAGAAAAAGATGTTTTACAAGACAATGACTAGAAAGGAGGGCAATCAATAGAGGAGAATTAGGTAGAGCCCAGAGAATCCTTTCACCCATTCACTAAACTGCATGATCAGTAGGTATTGTTATAGAGCTTAATGATAAAAGGCACGTTCATACTTTGAAATATGAGTAAACATTCTGTGCCTATGAAAATGAAACTCAGCTTCTTTCCTCTGCACAAGGAGGAGTTAGGGAGCAATCCATAAGATTGTCCAGCTCAGCTAATACAGAGATGGTCCTACCAAATCATGGCAGATACTTGTCCCTTGTTGCAATTAAATTAGGGACTTCATGAAAGCTGGAGCTTCCAAACAACCCAGAGTAAAAAAGAAAAGCCAGAAACAAGGTGTCCCAAAGGCAAAAAGGCAAAAGCATGGCAAAAAGCAGCAGGTAAAGCAGAATCTACCTGTTTCTTCAAACACAGAAGACTTCTGGGATCAGTTGCTTCTAGTCACATGAAAGAATGCACTGGGAGCTTACTAAGAAATGTGCTTTTTTTTAAGTTATTCAAATTTAGACTTACCAGCCAATGTGGCAGAAAGCAAAGGACGTCAGCAAGTCTTATTAATATGCTGATGCTATGGCTTCAGAAGTGTACAGAATGCCCATTTGGATCAGGGCTAAGAGCACAGCATGAAGTTGCTATGGAAACGTGGGGAGGGCATTAATTAGCTATCACATGAAATCATCAGGAAGAATCTGGACCTCCGCAGATTTGCCCTCCTCGGAGGCAAAGGGCACAGCCCCAGTGACCCTGCAGTCAGACCCCTCCACAGCTCCAACAACCACCGTGTCCTGGAGCAGAAACATCTACTTGGAGGCGTGAGCAGTGGGTGGACAAGTAAGGGGAGGGGGGGGGGACAAGGGCAGAAGGCAGGGAAGTAAATAAAGGATGGAGACGGTTGCCCCTCTTATTTCCACATTCCCAGGAAGCCTGTTTGCTGTTGCAAAGAAGATCACAAGAGATCTGCTGCTTTTTGAGCTGGTGGGACATATGCCAGGGACCTCAAAGAAACCAAGACTGACCACAAGGCCTTGGCAAACTCAATTAATGGAATTAGCATCTTCTTGGGTGAACTGCATGTGGGATGAGTGAATGCCAATGCTCCCTGGTACTATCTGGCTTCTCAGAGCTATCTCTGGCCATGCTAAGCCAGGAATCCCTTTTCCCAAAGGGAAACATGGGCAAGTAAGAGAGGCTTTTGGCCACTTTCCCAGTCTCCCTCCAGAGCCAGAATCCACCTCCAGTCCAGGCTGTGTGCGTATGTTCCTGTGACAGCTGTGATGGACTTCAGCTGCCATGTACAGGATGTTCTTTTGAGCCCACTTGCTAAAACACCACTGAGGAGGACGTTTGGCAGATGGCATCTCCTGCACCAGGGTGTAGCAAGATCCCCAGCCTGGCTGCTCAGTTCCCAGTGCTGGAGGAGAAATGCTGAGTGGCAATCCAAGCTGTGTGCTCCTGCCTCCAGCTAAAGTGGTTTCCTTGATGAATCTAGCCTGGTGCTCGTTGAAAGGGAAAAAATGGCATAAGGATTAGGTGCTGCAGTTTCTTGTCTGAAAGCAGAGACAGAGGAGGGGCGGCCAGTGGTGTGTGTTAGGGGGGAGACAGATGAGAGAAGGCATAAGGAGGTCATGAGGGAGACATTTCCATCTTCTTTCTACCCTGGAAAGTTTGAAATGACACATTAAAGCCGCTGGACCCAGATTATAGACCTTCTTGTCCAAGATACTTTTTCTAACTCATGTATCAACTAAGACCCCCTCACATTTTCTTTGTGACTTCTTCCAGTAATCTTTTTTTTTCCATAATCTAAAACTGCCTTCTCTTAATGTCATCAGGATTATTATTCTTCTGTAAATTAAATAAATATAGAAAACAGTGAGGGCTAAAAAGCTATATAAAAACTTCATTGGAAATTTCAGTCCTTCCTCCTGAATTTTCAAATGACAAAAGATGGGTGCTTTGTACAAATACATTGTTCAACCAAAAAATTACTTTCCTTTTGATTAACAAAAAAACCCCACCCCACAAATGGTACCAGTCTATACCCCTTGGATATTCAAAACAAACCTTCTCACATATGAGTCTGTCCATATGAATTCTGACCACAAGAAACAGGAAAGCAGTGGTACTCCCCAGCCTACCAACTCTGCGGCTTCTCGGATAAAATACCAACAAATATCCCACCAGACACTGTGGTGAGAGTGGGTGTCACAATGGGAGTATCTTTCCAGTCTGAACTGGATCAAGTTTAGCAGGACGCATGAGATGGCATGTAGCTAACTAAACATCTTAATGGAGTTTAGTGCTATTAAAGACATCTACAGGAACATCCCCAGGTGCACCATTTTGTGTCCATGTCACTGTGTGCCATCACTGGGTGGTTCCTGTTGGCCTCTAGTACTTGCTTTTCAGACAAGATGGAAATTTGACCTTTTGTAGAGACCTAGAAAAAAACAGGCCATGGGTCCCTCCCCTGGAGAACTGCAAAAGGTATTGCTAGAAAAAATAATCACAGCAGTAGAACCCGTGGAGGAGTGAGATCTGGTTAGGTGACCCTGAACAGATACAGGCAGGCACAAAAGAAATTGGATTACTGACCTCAGTGCTCATGAAGGACTCCTTTCACTCCCCAAACCCATCCTGTCTCTCATTGTCTCCTCTTTTCAGTTTTGGCTCAGTAATGAACAAAACCAGCCCATTAGATATTATATATAACACACATCGTGTAAGTGCAGCTTAAAATATTTTAATGCCACTGAAAAAGACAAGCAAATTGAACTGAACAAAGCAGCAAAATGAAATGGGAAAAGCACACAGATTCATCCTGTTTATTAGGGATGCTTTTGCCAGTGATGAATTGCTGTGAGATGCCTTAGTTTTTAACAACACAACAGATTCCCGTAGAAAATGTCCAACTGAATTATTTTGACTGAAATTTTAAAGGAGGTCGAAAAAAGAGATATTTACAGTCAAGATTTTCTGATTGAAACACATAGGATGGGTACTACTTTTTGAGGATCTGAGCTACCCCTGTTTTTTAATACTGTCAGTCATGTTGTCTAGAACATAGGTTTGTCTAAAGAAGTCCAACTGTGATGATTTTCCAAGGTGCTCACAGATCTCCTTGAACAGGGTGTGCCAAGGGGAGCTGAAGGTCAAGAGTTCTCAAAGATGCTGCCAGGAACAGAGGAAAGAGCACCTGGATTATGATGCTGCTAACTTGAAGAGAGGAAGGCAAGAGACTTACTGTGACATCACAAAGACAGAAACCCAACTTACACCTTTTTTATTTCTATATACAGGTATATATTTAGTTAAGTTTTGATATATTTATATTAGATATCTTTTAGCTTATTAACAGATATTTATTAATTTATCTATTAAGCTATAATTCAAGGTTTTGATTACAATCCAAGTCTCATTGTGTTTGGTCCTTGGCATACACAGAATTAATATAAGCTTGTCATTTAAATAGACATGATCAGTTTAAGGTTAGCCTGATTTTTATAGGTGGGAAAGGGAAGCCCAAGATGGACAGAGACTGGCCTGTTATGGCAAAACCTGCACAGTATTGGGACCAGATCCTGTCTTGAGCCTCAGTCTTGAGACTGACCATTGTATGAAGAGGAGGAGAGACAACAGGGCAGGAACGGTATTCCAGGTATGCTTTTAATTCCACCCACAGTTCCTGGTGTCTGAGCGTCCCACTCTCACATGCATTGATAGTGACCGTGAGAAAGAGGTATAACGATGTGCTACCACGATGTGGATTTTGTTTCAGACTTGTGACATCCCAAATGCTTATGTCGAGCCTGAAAGAACTGCCTTTGCCTGATTTTGGTGCAAAGAGAAGCCCGTAATAGAAATTTTCTAAAGATGAAGCAGTCCTTATTTCAGTCTGTTTTCTGGGACAGGCTTCTTGACAGCGTGCAGCATCTCCCTCTGAGTTGGGCTGTGGTGTAATTTAGAACTGAATCTTGTTCTGCAATGTGATGACAGGATCATATTATACAAATGTCATACAGCTAAATACTGAGATCTGGTTTTCAAACTTCCATAAGACATTTAGACTCAGGCTTCTGTTAAGATTCATTCCAGGATGAGAAAGCAAAACCTAGATATTGGCTGGGTTGGATTTAGGCACTAATTCTGATCTTTTTGAGGTTTTACAAGCTACTCAATGAAGGGAGTTCACTCCTGACTTACTCCAGGATACTTGGGAACTATCTCCATACTTTCAGTCTCTCTTGATATGAATATCTAATCATGTTCATTGCTCAAAATCAACTCTGGTTGAAGACTAATGCAAAAAGACTCAGCCTAAGCAAGCAGCTTGTTCAGGAAATGTAGATAAGAAACCCTCATGGGTGGCTTTGAAAGTCAGCAGACTTGGGTTTAGAAGGATTAGTGAAGGGTTCAGTCCTGCAAGGTGCTGAGCACGATGGATTGCAATACTGAGTGTCTGCATATGTGCAGGCAGATGCACGAAAGTCAAAGGGACTGTTCAAAATCATATGAGTTAAGATCATGCCCATATATTTTTCTGGCTCGAATTCAGAGTTCTCAATAACTGGTAATGTGTGTTGGGCTCTGGGGGAATCCCAGATCTCAGGGCTGTAAAGGCCCAGGAGTCCCAAGATCAAAAACCAACTTGCTAGCCTGAATTACTTTTTTAATCTCAGTAGCTGGGCTGGGTTCAGTAAGCCTAGGCAGCTGTGATGGAACATACCCAGAGCCTTTGAGACCGAGATGAACACTTACATTGCACCCTGGAGCAGCCAGTGAAGTGCACAATGTGTGTCCAAATGAACACCAATTGCATCACTTCTTAATGAGAATTAATATCAGTGATGTAGCACTGGAGGACCTCAGTCATGCACCAAGACCCCAGAGTAGCTGGCGTTTTACTGAGACATAAGAAAAAGGAGATCTGGTTTCAAGAAGCTTCTCGGAAGAGTGCTAATTAAGAGGAAGGTGCATGTGGCACCAGCTGAAGTTCCCAGTGGGCTTTCAAGGGTCAATCCCATAAAAGTGGACCAGCCCTTCATCTGTTTTTTAGGGTGGTTTTTTGCTGCCCTCTCTTCCCAGGAAATGTTGAACAGGAGCCATTGCTTTTGCCACTCTGAATATATTCCCGTTCACAAAGTGGTTTTTTACCTCTGATATTCTTTATAGGGTGAGCAGCATTTCCTTCAGGTCAGCGTAAGTTGTGCATTTATTATAGGATCCAGTTAATGCAAATAAAGACCAGCAAATTTAGAACAAGAAGTAGAATAAAAGCCAACTAGATGGTAGGGACATGAAACTCGTGCTCCCAGAAGTATTTGTTTAAAACAAGAAAGAGGGCAGAAGTATATATTGAAAGAGTTGCCTATGGTCACATCATCAGTGGCAGAAGCAAAGGAAGAAGAAAAATTGGGTCTCTTGCAGCACTGCTCCGATCATACCCAGGCCACATCAGTGGTCTTCAAAGTCTGTACCTACAAGAGGCAAGAGTGAACTTGGAAATTCAGGGTTTGTTGCTAGGGTGAAGAGAGCTAAGGAGCCAAAACCACGTCTACCATGTGGCTACTTTATTCACCAGTTGTAGAATAGCTCTAATTTCTCTGAAATACCAGGTATTGGCCAGAGGCAAGGTATTAAACTCCAGGGTACCCAGTTGTTCTAACAGACCTGGCATATCCTACTTTTCTGCACCCTCCTGTAACACAATAATGCCATTTCTCCCATCATTATGCATCACACATCAATCTGGCTGTTCATTAACAGCTCTGACCTGAATCTGTCACTTTACAATAAACTCCTGTAGGATTCCAGGTTTACTGCCATATAACTGCTTTATTATACATGGAAGGCTCTAATAAGCTGATTAAAAAACCTTCCCCTTTTTTTAAGATTAATATAGACTTTTCTGACATCAGATAAGTACAAAATAAACCTGAAGCTTCACCCAAAATGCATTATGCAAAGAAATCTGTCACTATAAAAAGCCTAAGCCACGCAGGGCTCCCTGTACCAACTCATCTCTGCACCACTTTGGCTGCATAAGAGGGAGTTCTGTTGTGGCAACTGTTAATTCTTTAAAAGCCTTGAGTCAAACCATCCTTTCTATGATTCAGCTGGTACAAGACACCTTTCCTCCCTAGAAATGTTCCAGCTTTCTGGAACATCTTTTTTCCTTCTGAGGAGGAAAGTTCCACAGTTAAATGGCAAGTGTCATTCTCAAAAGTTTAGGGTGAAAGGCAACATCCCATCACGTTTCAGCTCAGGAATCTCAGGACAGCCTTCTTGAAGGGAAACGCTGGTAAAGGATTGAAAAAGGCAAGGGTTTCTCTGCTGGATTTTGATTACTTCATGCCAGATAACACAGAACTGGCCAAATGCTAAAATGGAAACGAAGTGTTTCAATAATTTCCCATTAAAAATGTCAACAAAAATTATATTTTGCTGAATTTGCATTTCTGTCAGAGAAAACTATTCAGCTGGGGAAAAAAAATAAATGGTCAGCTATATTTGCAGAGCTAGTTATGGGAAGTGAAGTTCATCACATCTGGGCTAATGGGGTGTGAAAAGTTGGCCTCGCTGAGTACATGTAGACCTTTCTTACTGCTCCTGAGAGGCCTCAGAGGAAGAAGTGATCCCTGATTACACTGTCTCCACGTGCTGATCCAGACAGGGCTAGGGTGTAGGAAGCCAATGGGTTTGCTCCATGTGCTTAGAACCCCACCCTGATCTTCAGGCCAGTCTGTAAAAGTTAGTGTCCATCACGCTCTCCATGGCTAATGCTCCATAGAGGGAATCAGCCCCGATGGCAAGACATCTCACAACACCCAAATTGGCTCTTGCCCTTGTGTGGCTTGCCACCACCCTAGAAAATTATTTTGTGTGTATATTTTTTCACCTCAAATTGCCAGAGGTAGCAAGGGAGTTGTGTGGCAGCTCTGCTAGCAATGCACAGAGGACATGCTGCTTACTGCAGGATATGTCTTGAGGCTGACTGGTAGCAATGTGAAGGAGTAAAGTCTGTTCTGACAGTGGTGAAGAACTGCCCTGGATAGAAAGAACCAAACTTGGTATACATATGGATGTCTAAAATAGACCCAGGAGCAAAATATTCTGTAAACCACAGTAGTGTTTGACTTACAGGGAACAAGGTGATTGCTCCAAAAGGAGTCAGCTATTGTGTGGGATGTGACTGCCCTGGGTGTAGGACCTTGGAGCAAGACGGTGGCACATATGGCCAAGCAGAACAGTGTTTTTGCAAAATAGAAGGCAGAATTATGATGATCATCTGCAATACTTTAAAGCACGACTTTACAAGTTAGATCCCAACTTAAAAGGGAGAGAAGGTGTTTTGAGTCTCACATCTAAGCCATTGATAGTGGCAGGGTTTTACAGTGTGTGTTGTACAATCAGTGAACAAAAGCCCCAGATATTTCTGTTAATCAAAGCCCATCTTTTGAATCAGTTATTGGGTTTTTCCTCTTGTTGCAATCACTGACCAGCACAAGCTGAATTACAGTGTTCTTTATTAACTGGCACGGCTTGCTCCACCTTAATTAGTGCAGACCAGTGGAGTTAAGGTGAATGAGGTGAACATTAGATGCAATTTTATCATTGATGTTGAAAAGGCAACCAGACCTCAACTTTTCTCTCTGTAAGTACATGCCTTCCTTTTGTGAGATGATCAATAGCACTTCCACTGGAGGAGGTGGGCAAAGCACCTTTCAGAACTGATAATTGTGCAGGATCCAAATCTTTTCTAATAAAATCTTTCAAAACCTTTATAAAATTTCTACTGAAGGCCAGCTTTCCTAGGAGACGTATAATTATTGAGAGCAAAAGAGAGAAGAGATGAGAGTTATCAACCTATTTCACATAAATAGGACCAATTCAAACAAGGGATCTGAAAAACAGGGATATGGACAATGAAATAAGAGTGGGAAAATAAATAATAATAATAATAATAAAAGTACAAGGATCAATATCTCTAAGAAAAAAAGATAATTTAATTTTATACAAACCATAAAGTGTACACACATTCTGTGATTTCCCGGAGGTCTCCTGTCTGATTCTATTTTCTTGTAAAACCCATATCTTTACACACTGCATCCACAACTCCTATCATAGCAATACAAAATGTACATTCAGACTGCAGGACATCCCGAGAGATTTATTCCCTTGATGCTGCTCTTCCTCTTCTTTTTCATGTTTCATAGTCAAATATTTATCATTTGGCATCTTCTATTATTTCGCTTTGATCCTTGAAAGAAAAATCCCCTCTCATTGCCCTCGCCCTGCAATCCATGATGGCAGAGTCACCATCACTTTCAATGGAGTGGCAAGGAAGATGCATTAAAACCATCAGCTTAATGCAGCAGATAGGAAAGTGACTCCAAAACAGCTGTTTTCCCCAAACTGTGGTAACATGTCAACATATTGATATGTTCAAAACCTTGGCATCCAGTAGGGAAAAGTCCTAATTCAGGTTGAGGAAGGCACTCGGACATCTTCCTTTACCTTTGAAAACATCTGTTTTAAATTCACAGCTTACACATTATGGTACAGCCTAATTTATGCTAAATTTCCTTGAGGATCTGGCCCTTTATAAGAAGAGTAGAGATTAAAAAAAAAAAAAAAACAGGTATTTTTTTCACAGAAGGATCAGTGCATCCCATGCTTTTGTCTGCAGCATAAGTGGGGAACGTCTGTGAGAAGCATGGTCTAAGTTTATCCTGATCCAAAAGTGTTTTCCTTCACCTAAATTTCCCTGGACAATTGTCCAGACTATGGAGGTGTTGATCCTTTCTCCTTGCTGACAAAGTGTGATATAATTGGTGAAACTGTGTGAGATAGTGTGCTAAAAGGGCCAAAAGCGAAATTAAAAATCCAGTGATGTCCCTCCCTCCCACCACAGGCAAACACAGAGTCCTCAGGCAGCTCTGCCTGGATCTGCTGCCAGCGATTTGTGGCACAGGGCTCCGATGGATGGGGGCAACGCTCCTCCGGCAGCATCCCTGCTCCACGTGCGATATCCCTCAGTGGTGTTTCAGCCAGGGGAGTATCCCCCTGGCCCCAAGGTCCTCCAGCCCTTTGGGAAGTCAGCCCCTGGTTTCTTTTCACACATGCTTGCCTGTGGAGGCTTGGCTCTTCCTCTCTTCCACTTAGTGTGGAAGTGAGAGGAGACCAGTCAAAAAGAAAAGGATGAAAAACAAACCATAGAGGGGGGAAAAATACCCACTTAGCAACAACTGAAAACCTCCTTGAATGTCCATACAAGAGCCAGACCCTCTGAGGTACCGTCAGTGATAGCGGTAAGGACAGGAGGTGGGAGGAAAAGGAAAAAAAAAAATCTTTACACTGAAAACTCACTTGAAAGAAGCAAGGGAACATGGGTCTGAGCCAGGCTGCAGCTCAGCTTCCCTGACTGCTGCTGTGTTGAGCAGTGCTTATCATTCTGTGTAGTTCAGGGAGCTTTCAGGTGATTGCTCTAAAAATACCTTATCTGCAATGGTTAAAAATAATTTCCTCCTTTCTATTTATTGACCTCCCTCTTTACCTTTATGACCTCCCATTCCCAAACATCTCCCATGTATTTAAAAATAACAATCTGTCTTTCTTCCTTCTCAGCCTAATTTGATTAGTTTATACAGCTCTGTTTAATTGGGTGCATGTGGAAAACGAAGACCTAAATAGGAGCTTTGCATTTGCTGTTTAGTGTGACACTCAGCCCCATCTCTCACAGGAATGAACAACACTCCTCGCACGCTCCCTGAATATGTTTTGGGTGATTCAAATAGGCACTGCTCTCTGAGCTACTGCTTTGTTGTCCTGGTGGTCCACAGTCTGAGGAAGAAATGTGCTCAGGGAAAGAGAAACACTTCAGATTGAGGGGAAAACAGTAGACAGAGCAGCAAACTGCAATAACTGGCATTGTACATGAATTAATGGCTGCATCTCATTCCAGTTACAGCTCTTTCTTGCTATGCCTTCTCTTGCTATATGCATGGGCCAGCACTGCAAGGTGCCTGGGCAGCGTAGCTCTTCTCACACGTGGTTTAATTGTTGCCTCTCATGGTCTGAAGCGGGCATTTATTTCTTCATTTTTGATCTGACAGCGACAGGAAGCAATCCTGAACTCATGAAAGAGGACGAACCCCACAAAGCTGCCACTTCAGACTGAATTGTCTCTTTAAGGCACCAGATATTTTCTTTAAACATTAACTTACATAAGGGAGAAGACTGTGCTTGTGGGAGGCATGGAAGGAAGGGCTGTGCAGGATATCTGTCCTGGTTTGATTTGGAAGGACGATTTAGAATTACATTGTTCATCCTTTGCTAGAGACAGGGTATTATTTAGCAAGCAATAGTATCAAATGCAGGGGGAAAAAAAGTCCAGCAGAATGGATGCAGATGCACTTCATTTAATTTAGTGCTTTCATGCTCCTCACTTCGTGATTGGGGATGCAGAGAACAGCAACCACTTTGTGCTGCAAGCACAGCTCTTTATAAGGACTTTGCAGTACCTTCTGCCCTATTAACACTTGCTGTATTCTACTCCCAGGCTTAATTATTCATCTTATACCCAAAAGTGCAGCAATGATTAAACTGAAGAGCAGTTAGGCATTTTCAAATGGAAGTGATGCTGCAGCGTTGGAGAGATGCGTATTTCAAGGGTACGAGTTTGTCCCTCTCCCCCTGCCCAGATCTCCTTTCCACTGAGCATTACCTCTGTGTTCCGCCACTGCTCAATCTTCAAAGCACCTCTCTCTTGTTTCCCTCTCTCCCCCCCCTCTCACGATTACATCTTTTAGCTCTCTCGTGTCATTACCTTTCCCCTCTGTTGATTTGCCTCTGCAACTGAATTTTCTCTATTGCTCTCTCTGCAGGCTTGGATGAAAGCCCATTGAAGACAACTGAAATTTTCTTACTGACTGTTGGAAGATATTGTTGAAAGAAACGTTAAGGATAACAAAACTTAACTGCAGCTTTCTGCCTGTTGATTGGGGATGGGCCAGGTGACTTCTCTTTATGTTTCCAACAGGCTTTAGTTTTTCTGACTCCATGGAACATGAGCAGACCATTTCAGCACCATTTTTGAAGGACAACGATGTGCAGATCCCAGGAGAAAGCACAAAATGGTCCTTTGAAGGGGCCACCCACTAAGAAGTAAGCATTCCCACCTCACTCTGAATTTTGAAAATAACTTGAGACAAACACGTGTAACAGTGAAGATGGCTAATTTCTCCCACCAAAAAGTTAGGCTTTTAGTTGAAACTAGTCATTTAAGCCATAGAAAGAGATGAGTCATCCCACCCACTTTAGACACTGTACATAGGAAGAGGTGACTCATTCTCTGGAGATGCCTCCTTTGCTCTTCACAGCCTGTAGAGGAGGGCTAGATCGCTGGCTTAGACATCTAAACTTTTACATGGCTAAAACTGGGTAAAATTAATCCTCACTTTGCTGAAGAAGACACAGAAATTACCATGATTCACAACAAAGCACTGTGATGGACACCAGGGTTGCTCTGTGATACTGCAAGTGGAGCTGCAGCAAGCGAAGCTGCAGCACAGACCTCCTGTCTTGTCCTAAGCAGGTCTGACGTAATCGCTGCCCATCAGTGAGCTCAGGTTCAAGCTGTGGCCTCAGCTGAATTCCCCTGGGAGACAGCAGGAATTCTTTCTGTGTTTCCTGCTACTAAGCAGTGGGTGAGCACTCAGAGCCCAGCTTGATTTCAAAAACCTCTTCCCTCTCCTTTGCCACCCCACTTGGACATTGCACCCCATGGGCTGTGGTGCCTTCTTTCCACTGACCTTCTCATCCTTAGTGCCCTGGCTGGATTTCGGTATCTCTAACAGGCATGGCTTACTGTCTCTGACACTACTAGGACATCCCAAGATCCTGGGGCAGGTGGGAAGTACAAGACCTGGTTTCATTTTCCAAATGCACCTCCAGCTAGGCTAGCTATGGCTGTGTCAGAGTGGAAGTACCTAGCCCAGCGCTTCACACGATTATTGGAGCACAGCCAGTTCTCTGGTGAGACACCAGGAGAGTGGTGTTCAAATTTTTCATGTCCAGAAAAATCACACGACAGGGAAGAACTTGGGACTTGTTCTTGCTCATAGTTTCTCCCTTGCATTTTTGTTGAGGGCTGCATCAGTACATTCATTTATAAAACTGACCTGAAGACAAACACGCACAAGCTTTTCCTGCCTTCCCACCGCTATCTTGGAGGCAAGGCTCCAGTTTTTAACCATATGACACAGCGAGATAAGCCTTACAATAAAAAGCAAACAATGCAAGGCCAGCCCCGGGCCTCCAAGCCGTGATCTCCGTTTGTTCAGCGTTTTCCCAGGAGGTTGTTGGAGATACCTGTGAATAAGGCTGGATGCAGAGAGTCAACTTTGCTGAAGCAAAGAACACAGCATTCTGGGTTATTAAACCATTTGTCTTACAGCCCTGGGGAAAAGGAGTTTGCTACAGAAAGTCACAAATGGACTGAGTTTGTCTCAAGCCCGCTTCTCTACGTTTCGCTGCATCTCCCAGTTTGGCACCATTGTAGCATGAGCACCAACTTCTGGTGAAAAGAGAGCGGAGACTGAGA
>VXBL01002641.1:720656-843041 GCA_013400195.1 Aramus guarauna | reverse complement strand
AAAAAAAAAAAAAAAAGATGTGTCAGTAAAGCTATTTTTGAAACTGTCTCTAGGACTTGTCTGCATTCTCTCCAGATCTCCCCTCAACAGTAATTTTTATTGTTCATGGTAGGTTGAGGGTTGTTTTTTTTTTCAACACAGTGTTATAAGAACATTGCAAATTCATCAAGAATTTCTCTAAAAATTAACAAAACAAAAACAAAACCAGAGTTGATACTGTCAAAAAATTCACTCTGAGAGTAAACTATATTCTTCATGGCATGGTAATATAATATGCTGTTAAATTCTTTCACTCAGGAGGGAATAAAGGATATTTGAGCATAAATGCATTATCCACAATCCACAATAGCACAGCCTATCCCCCTGTGGATAATGCTATTAGTGCTACATTTCAAATTAAAAAGCATATGCTCTTCTTCTTTCAAAAACAAGGGAGTGCTGCCCACTTCCTTCACTTGACTAAAAACAAAAGCTTTTAAAGTGATAAAACAGCATTCATTTGATAAAAACAACCATCTGCACCTGATTTAGCTAAGTGTTAGCATTTAAAGGCAAATTGCTGGTTGGAGAAAAATTAAATACAAGCACTAAGGTTGACTTGATTTGACCACAAATTGATCTGTACTATCCCCACCAGGACTAACTAACCCTAATTTTGACACTAAATCCTGACCTTGAATAGCAGGTGCCGATCAAGGGCTCTTCAAATCATTTTCCTTACAACCCCTCTAATAAACATGTTCTCAAACTCACCCCCTCCTTTCTCAAACTATTCGTCTGTATTAGTTAAAGTGGGTTGCTTATTAAGTTTTTTTATATCTTCAGAATAATTTGGAAATACACCAAGGTCTTAATGTACCAGATTTTCATAACGCAACATGATATTAACAAACATCAAACTCCATCAATGATCTGTGCAGCAGGCATCCTTAAAGCGTGTAATTAAGATAACACAAGATAACATCAGCCACAAAAAGAAAGCGGAGGAGGGAACACAAATGCAGTTTTCTGAGGAGGCCGCTTTGAGATCGTCCCTTTGAGGGCAGGACATAGCAGCAACATGGGAACAGTGAGAATGCTATTCTGACAGCGCACTAAACTGAGATGAACAGTGTGTTGCACGGATCATCCTCAGAAAAACAGCAACTAGCGCAGCCAGAATGGAAGACGAGTAGTCAAATACACAAGTGTCCTTTCAGAAATGGTTATGCAGACTCTCATGGAAAAGTCCTCAAGTGTTATAAACTTTCCTTGATTTTTAAATCAATGAGGAATACAATAAAGGGAACAATACCCACCTGTTGGAGGGTGCTTTTCATCAGATCTTCTAGACTTTGGAAAAGGGGTCAGTATTTTGAATTCCACACAAGTTCTCTCCATTGCTTTAGTTCCTGGGCTATTCTGCTGGTCACCCCCCAAAGGTGGAGGTGCCTATGGGGGGTACATGTGTGGGGGGCAGAAGGAGTGCCAACAAAACATGCAATAGCAAAAACCCAGAGTCCCCCATCTGCTGGGCTATTTCTGCTCAGTTTAGGAGGAGCGAAGTGGGAAATGTACTTTCTGCCCAAAATGTTCCCATAGGCTCTGAGTAGTGTGTGTGGCTGTGCACACCTCCTAATCGCCTCTCACTGGTAAACGGCTGGATATTTTTGTGCTGGTAAGTGTGGTTGTGGATGGGTCTGCTGTTCCTTTTCCTAGCATAGCTGAATACATCCACACACAACTGAACATGTCGATTTAGCTTACAAAAAAAATAATCCTGGCATACCGTGATAGATTTATTTCCCACCAGAAGGTTCCATCCATTCAGGCAAAACTTTCTGCATTCCCAGACAGTAATAGACAAGCCCAAATATATATTTTAAATAACACCAGAGAGGAGAGATTACAAAGCGTAGTTCAGATGCATAAGCCCAGGCTAATGAAACCCCCTTCCCTACTCACAACCCCCAGTGTCAGACAGTAAACCAATTTGTCACTGCTGCTGCCTACTGCCAGGATAAAAGTGTGTGCTATTCCCATTCCTTTGCCAGAGGTCACTGGATGTGGTGTCTCAGACTGTCTGAAGGAAAACAAATGAGTGCAAACATTATAAATTGCAAGGAAGAAACTCTGTCGTGACTAGTATGAAGGCAGGGGGGATGATATCTTTTGGGGGTGAGCAGGAGAAAAAAAGATGCGCGCGGTTCATCCAGCACTAGACTACTTTAATCACTTCGCAAGGGGATGGCTGGTTTCAAGGACAAATGGATAATACATGTTTCGCTGGGGCCGATAGTGAGATAGTGAGCATCTTTGAATGTACTGATACAGCAATTAAGCGAACTAGTGTCCTTGGGCAGCTGCTGAGGTTTCTTAGCAGTGGAGTTTTAGACAGCACTTGAAGCCTTTCCTCACTAGCAGTGGGGATGCACAGAAAGCATGCTACCGTGCGTGCTGGCAAGAGCATGACATCTCTCTGGGGACATCATTCCCTACTCTGTGGCTATAGTTTGGGGCCACAGAGCCCTGACCTGGCATGTTCCCTATTCTAACCTGTCCCTTCTCAGGGGCAGATGGAGGGACATCTCCATTGCATTCCCACATCAAACATAGAGGTGCTTCTCAGTAATATGGGGCAGTAAGAGAAACCGCACATTTTTGTACTCTTGAGCTGTTGTCCACAGGATCAATTCATAAAAAAAAAAACAAAAACAAAAAACAACAAAAAAAACCACAACCAAACAAAAAAAGCCCAAACCATTGTGCAACTGGGCTTGCTTTCCTGTGCAGCTTGGATAAATTTATTTTATGGGGTAACAAAACTAGATCTTCCTTTTGGTATCCTCAAATGCATAGGGACGAGCCCAGCACTGCCAGTTTCCACTAGCAGTGCATGCACAGCAGAGCTCTGAAGACCTCTAGAGAAACAGCAGCACAACAGATGCCATTTTGGCTGACCACAGAAACTGGGAAAAAAGCCCTGAAAAGCTGGGAATCTTACAAAGCTTAACAGCTAGATCTACAAAACCAGTGTCAGCCTCCTATCAGGAATGGGCTGGGTACATGCTGAGACATCTGTCAGCTGATGAGCAATGGGTTGCCAGAGTTTCATAAAGGAGTGAAACAAACCCTCGGTTCCCACTTCCCTCCCTAAATCTGACATATCCAGACAGGACTGAGTCACTCTCTGTGCTCGAGGTCACCTGGAGGGAAGTTACATGGTACCTGTGCACTGCAATGATTAACTTTTAACCAAAGGTTTATTAGGCTAATTTTGCTGCTTTCTAATTTATTAGACTCATTTTGCTTTTCTGTGAGTTATCCTCCTACAACTAAGATCATTAATTCTTTGGATTTATTTGCCAAATATTTTTCCTGGAATTATTTTTCTGTGTCATAACTTGAATTGTAAGCTTCTGCAGGTTGTCTTTTTTGCTCCGTGTTTGTAGTCCATCTAACACTTTGATTGGGGGCACGCTGTCCCTCTGTGATATATATATATATAAATATAAAAATAGGCAGTACATTGTTAGTACTCTGTATCCCATGTTCATGTTGCGCTGGTTAGTTCTGACACAACCTGGAGTTCGCATGCTGTGTATGTCCCCCTGATTTCATACACATTTCTCTATCAAAGCAGGTTGTTAGGAGTAAAGCCTAGAAACAAAGTCAAGTCCCCTCTAATATTCCCCAGTAGTCATTCCCAAGCATAGGAAAAGGAGGTTCAGCCACTGAGCAAACAAAAGCTGTATTAATTAGGCTGTTATTTCTGGAAAGTGTTTTGAGGTATTTTCTCATTGTTATTTTGCTCCCTTTTGTGGAACGCCTGTGCCTCATGACCCCACCTGACACTCTCACCACCATCCTTGCTCTTTCAAGGTACCTTTTATTGCCAGACAAAGGGAAAAATATATATTTGAATGCGGCCACCAGACAGGCCATTGCTAACATCTCTACAATAGAAAAAGACATTGCAGAATAAAGACATCATTGGTATTATCAGGAAGCCAGGTGTGGGCAGAGAGGACCGAAGTGTTATCACACATTACACAGATTAAAGGTTGCCAGCCTTGACTTTGGCCACACTAGGGCAGATTCTCAGCTGGTGTAAACTAAAGTAGCTTCCATGAAAAAAATCGAACTATGTCTGTTATATCCCGTTACTTGATTGCGGTTGAAGAACATGTGATGGAAAGAGATCTCAAAGGTCATTGCATCCAGTCCCCTGCTATCGCAGGCAACTGCACCACATAATCCCACTCATAAACTGATCAAGCTTCATCATAAAACTAGTCAGGCTGCTGCTTGCCACCCACTCCTCCTGCTGAAGGCTGTTCCAGAGCTTCCCTCCTCTGCTGGCTGCAAACCTCCTTCCAGCTTTCAAACAGAATTTATTAAACAGAATCCATTTCGGCTTGCTTTCTGAATGCACAATTTTAATCCAGCTGGAGGAGGAAGCAGAGGATGGGGAAACTTCTTTGCATTTCTTTTGTTTCACAAACCTGGGATAACCTTCCCCAGATGCAGGAAGTGCACTGCATGGATGAAAGGTAGGGATCAGCTTTCAGTCCATACCTTTCCTTCTTATGCATGGCATGCAGGTAATGTCACTGCAGCTGCAGAGTTTCTGCTATTTCATTCCAGTCTTTTCTTCAAAGATCACTTTCTCGTAGCCAGAGCTCTTGCCTCATAGTGAGACTTTTACCCCAAGACAATTAATAGCAAGGAAAAAATATCTATACCAGTTGTTTGTCCGCAATCCCAGGTGAAGCACAATAAATGTACAGGCAGTTCTCTCAGAACGGGTGCGTAGGATCAGCAGGCCAAACATAAACATAATTAAATCCTGTGAGCTTCACAGTGAGCAAAAAGATGGGTTACTTGTGCCTCCTGGACCTGGAACGTGTTATGATAGTTTAACATGGAGAGTAGACTAGAGTTTATCCACCCAGGTTCATCTAACTATCGATACTTCATACTGGGTGCACCATCATTTTGACTAACTGGGAGCTAGGGGCAACACTAGTGCCGTCACGAGTCTGGCTGCATTGGTAGTGAACTGGAAACATGGGTCTGTACTGGTCTTCAGTCTTAGTCTGCACTCAAAAAAGCAAAAGGCCTCTCAGTCTTGGCCCAAACTCAGAGCAGGTTACAGCCTGGTCGATCAAGACATGTCCTGGACTTGGATCCTCCTGAGCATGCGGCGCGTATGTTTAGTTAAAAAGGCTTCAAAGCCTTGTATACACATTATTTTTCTCTCTGAACAGAAACAAAACATTTTTGACTAGCATTTTCACCTTGCTGAATATGAAAAATATCAAAGGAAATATGCTTTATTAAAAAAAAAAAGTATAATCAGCTCGACAAGCAAGATTTCTCAAGAGAGATGTGATCAGATGAAGGGAGACTTCACTTCTGGACTTCCATTTGTCTGCAAAAAATATACCATTGTTTTGGCTGGGTTTTTTAGGAGGAAAATGACAGTGATTAAGAGATTCATTTAGTAAGCTTATGTTCCTTCCTTCCAGGCACACTGTCCCTGGAGGAGTTAAATTAGAAATCCAAAGGGGCTTCTGACAGTGGGGAGCTCAGAGATGTGGAGAGCAAATTCCAGCTGGTTCTGAGGGTGGCAGGTAGTGATTTCAAGTGAGGAAGCAGGAGGAGGTTGTAGCCTCTGCCCGGCCCTAGCTGGCTTTGAGCTCTCCAGGCCCAGGAATGGGTGTACCCACGGACCCAATTCTGCTTAATGACAGTGAGAGAGGTTGATGCACTTTCCTCAGAAGCTTCCTAAGAGAATTTTGCCTCAGTAGTAAGATAGTAATGGCAGAATTTGGCTACAAATTTGTAAAGACTCTCCCTCCATCTCTGCTGCTTCATCAACCACATTTTTGTTTTATTTGTGATATCCACAAAGTCTGCAACATAAAAATAGTACGTGAAAAATTACACTGTTTCTTTGGTAGGGATTGTTCCTGTGATGTTCTGTGCAGTGCTTAAGTATCTGTTTAGCCCTGAATATATTGTGAAGCACTTTGCCTTGAACAAGGGCAAGTGGATCAGCAGTTAGCAGGGCTGAGCCTTGGAAGATGAATCACGTGGCTGTGGTTTGTAAGACCCAAAGCTGGATGCAGGGTATCTGCCCTGAGGCAGGAGTGTTATTGACAATGTAGAAAAGCCCAGGATGACTCTCATGCACACTCAATCTCCTGGCTTGCCCTGGAAAAGAGGAGCCCACCCTTGGAAGAAATTAACCTTTTGGTGGGGACCACTCCGTTCTTGTTGTAACGTCCTCTTACCAGGCCACCATCAATAGGGACAGCCCAAAAGGCTGACACTCGTGTATGGAGTGAGAAAAACCTCTAAAACGCAGTCCCAGAATGCTTATCCACAAACTGGACCCAGCACCTCCAGGAGGAATAAGTACAAACTCTTTTTGCTATACTTTTCCTTCTTCCTCAGACTCATTTTTCGATTATTTTCTTTCTTTTTACCTTCTCTCTTTTCTCCTTCCCACAAACCTTTGCTCTTCCACCTCCATCTCCCACCACCTTTTTATGTTAACACCATCTTATCCTCCTGTTTTTCTGTCTTACTTTTTTCCATCCCGATCTGTCATGGTAAATCACATTCTCCGGCTATTGTCTTATTTTCATTCCTTTTTTTTTGACTCTGTTCTGGTCCTTCCCCTTCCTATCTGCCTCTCAAAGCTTTTCTGTGTCTGGCTCCAAGGCTGTCCCACTCCTGGGCTCCAGGGAAGAGGTCTGCAGCAGCTGACACCAGGAGCTGGAGCCCTGGACGTAAACTGATGCTGCTCGGTTGTGCTCTTTGGGATCTCCCATTTAACAAGGACATTGGAGCACACCTGTCCCTAACAGGCTTTGAAAATTGA
The DNA here is from genome assembly GCA_013400195.1 of Aramus guarauna. Taxonomy (NCBI): domain Eukaryota; kingdom Metazoa; phylum Chordata; class Aves; order Gruiformes; family Aramidae; genus Aramus; species Aramus guarauna. The sequence goes on along the minus strand of VXBL01002641.1, from coordinate 836,170 downwards.
CTTCAGAAGCGCAAAATGGGTCAATAAAAACAAGAAATGAAATTGATGTCAGAGGTTGTATATATATATGACAATAAATAGCTTCATAGACTCAAATTCCTCCCTCAGTTGGGACGCTCGCGGCTCTTGGCCAAGTAAATAGGTGCTGCAGCATACAGAAATGAGGTGACAGAGTCAGAGCAGGGGACAAGAGCAGCTGTCGAAGGCAACAGGGACACCAGCTGCTTATACCTTATGGGTAAGCCTACCCAAGGTGTCCATCATTAAGCCAGGCAAAGAGGTAATAATATATTTGTATTTAATTATTTTTATTTTTTTTTACTGCATGGCAGTAGTTTAGATTATAAAATAATGTCAGAGCAGGCGGTGTATATAATAACTTGCAATAAAAAGCAAAACTGCTGGAAGATTTTCCCTTATAGGCTTATTTTGTCAAGTATTGTTCCACATTTACTTTTTTCCCTCTTAAACTAAGAAATCGATCCTCCCTCTGCATTGTCAGAAACACCTTTTGAAGACAAGAAAGAAAGAATGGGAATAAAATAGTAAAACATAAAATAAACCCTGGAGCCCGTGCCTCTACTCCCAAGTGAAAGCAGATTTCAAAGGGAAGCATTTGTAATTTAGATTTCTGAACAGCAGTGAAGAGAAGCCCCACTACTGACTCTTTCCTGCTGAAGATGCCGAGGCCATATTCCTCTGTGATAGAGGAAGATGGTGATACAAGATTTGGGAATAAGCCTGAGAACAATTACCCAAACCCCTTCAGCTATTTAGTCAAATGAATTCTGCAAGTCACTCAAACAACTCAGGGCTCTACCAGCCTGGCTTCCCCCACATCTCCTCGCATTGCCTGGAGAGGCCAAACACTGCTCCAGCGAGGAAACGGCACTAGGCTGTCCCCATCATGAGCTAAAAGGGACCTGCGGCAGGTCAGACATTGGTACAGCATCTCATACAGCATGCCAGAGTCTGAGGGGAGGCTGAGGTCTCAGAGGATGGTTGTTGCCAGAGGAAAAGTGGTTTGTCCAACATTTCAGCTTAGCTGTGGCACTCAGGTGCCCGTACCCATTGCCAATGGACATAGGACGGGTATTTTTTTCTGCTTCAGCCTTCTCCAGGTGTAGGTGACACTTGCTAACATTGCATCCTCAGAAGCCTCTGGCCTGACAGCAATCTTGTTGCTTTCCAAGCTTGACTATTGACTTTGGTGGAAACAGGAGGGGGTAATTTGGGTTAGCTTTAATTTTGCAATAGCTCCATGATCCTTTATGTTCTCGGGTAGTGAGTCTGCAGTGTCCACCTCCCATCTTTGTCGCTGCCAAGGACCACTGGCTGTACCCTGCTCCAGCAAAAGCACTCAGTCAGCACAGCAAGGTGACCACGCTGATTTTAATTTGGGTGAGAAATGAATTGCAGTAAGTTCCCCCATCACCACCAGCAGCCCCCTACGGCTCAGAGATATTTGAGTGAGAGCAGCACTGAACAAGGGAAAAATACAATAACAGGGGCCTTGCTGGATGCTCTCCACCCCATCAGCCCACAACTGTTTATTAAAGGTGAATTCCTGAGGGTGTTTGGAATCTACCTCTGACTAGCAAAGATAATAACCTTGAAAGCTTTGATGACACCAGCCTGAGCTCCCAAATTTCTGAATCTATATGAGTTTTTGAACTCCTGAGGGGTTAATATATCCAGGTGAGAGAGTGCACAACTAACTTGTATCTATCAACCTCTCAGATCACCAGTCGGAGCTACAGGAGATGATGTGGCTCACAGGAAACCCCCTCAGTCTCCTTAGGCTCCTTCCAGCCCCTGTGTGGCCCTGCAGCCCCACTTCCAAGGTGGAAATAACAGCAGCAGAGTTGGGTGTGCTCCTCTAACATCTCCTGCCTTCAGGGTACCAGAGCTGATGCCTCTCTCATCCTTGCTACAGCCCAGTATCCAGCACTCAGGATTTCAGAAACCAGGTGATTTCTGCAATACCAGTAGAGAGGTTTGAGCCACACCATCAGTGGCAAGTTTAAAGACACATCAGTAGAAACTGGGGACCATTGAAAGTGGCTTTGTCTCACCAAAGGACACTTCTATGGCTCTAGGAGCCCCCGTAATTTGAAGAATACAAGGGCCATAAAAACACCAAGCACAAAAGATGCTTTTGATTTTCGTTTTTGTTTGGTTGTTTGTTTTGGTTTGGTTTGGTTTGGTTTGGTTTTTTGGAATTTGTGGTTTGAGATGGAAAGCAATCACTTCACAGCTCAACAAGAACTGGCGCCTGAACACAGACAGACAAGAAGATGACCAGCGTCCAGCTTCTTGGACCTCCTGAGTCTGATTTGGGTCAGCTTTGAGACTTTGAGATAAACAGTCAATTAATAAATCCCTCCAGAACGTGAGACTGAAATCCTGAGAAGAACACAACCATCCAGCTCATGTAGAAGCAGGACAGAAGGAGAGACCTTGCCAGCTGTTCCCAACATGAACCTTGTGTAATTAACAGGCACTGTAAATGAAGCAAAGCTAACATGACAGTCACAGCTGGATTGCTGCCTTTGCTGAGCTTTGTCTCCTTCTGACCAAGTGCAGACATCAGCATCCCTTCCCTTTCTGGGTCCCAGATGCATCTTTGAACCCCCTGCAATGAGCCGAGCTCAGGCCCAACCTCTTTTATGTGCTAACAGCCTTCTGGAAAACAGACGTCTCTGCCCATTTGTGGTGACCTTTGCTGAGCCACCCTGACTTTAAGCAGCCAAAGGCTTCTGCTGACCTTGGGTGACTGCTTCTTCTTTCCAATCCTGTTATCGCTCTCTGCTGGATTGCCTGCTGCTGCAGAGCTCCTTTAATGTCAAGCAGAAAAAATGGACCGGTGGAAATGTAGGTAAATAAATTCACAGGCTATTGTAATGGAAATAGTTTAGCTTCAGTCAACTTTACCATTAAGGGCCTAACAGAACTCTGTGGTGTCCAGGGTGCTTCCTCACTGCTCCTCCTCACAGAGAGCTGAGAACTGCTAACTCTGCACACCCTCTGGTCACATGGCTGCTTCCTAGTTCACCCAGCAAAAAGCTGGTGAGTGGGAACGCCAAGTTCTGACTGCTGAGTTCTCCTTTCTGGATGCAGGCAGAGCATTAACAACCCTTCCAGTGCCATGATGTATCTCCCCTTCCTCCTACCCCTTCTCTGGACCCCCTCCTTTGTCCTAAAACTTTTCTGCATCTCTCTATGTGCCAAGCATTCCTGATTTTCTCCCTCCTCCACACAGCTTTCTGTTCCCTGCCAAACTTCTTGTATGGGAACTTCAATCCATTCCCTGTATGAAACCACTCCAAGTTGGAGGTGTCCTTGCTCCAATCTGCAGACATGTCAATCTTAGGATGTCAATAGTCCTCATCAACAACTTTATTCCTCCATCCTCATCTGCTGCTGTAGTTCACTGTAGTCCAGTGGCTCTCCTTCCCTTTTGTAGGAGATGGTGGTGTCTGGCATGGTCTCTGGGCAGTGGAGGGATGATATCATAGAATGGCTTGGGTTGGAAGGAACATTAAAGATCACCTACTTCCAACCTCCCTGCCATGGGCAGGGCAACCATTTGGGTTGCCCAAAGCCCCATCCAACCTGGCCTTGAACACTTCCAGAGATGAGGCATCCACAGCTTCTCTGGGCAATCTGTTCCAGTGCCTCACCACCCTCATAGTGAAGAATGTCTTCCTAATATCTCATCTCAATCTCTCCTCCTTCAGCTTAAGGCCATTACCCCATGCCCTGGTAAACAGCCCCTCTCCATCTTTCCTGTAGGCCTTTTTACATACTGGAAGGCTGCTATAAGATGTCCCTAGAGCCTTCTCTTCTCCAGGTTGAACAACCCCAACTCTCTCAGCCTGTCTCCATAGCAGAGGTGCTCCAGCCCTCATGTCACCTGTGTGGACTCACTCCAACAGCTCCATGTCCTTCTTGTCCTGGGGACCCCTGAGCTGGACGCTGTACTCAGGTGGGGTCTCACGAGAGTGGAGTAGAGGGGCAGANCTCTTCGAGTGTGACCATCAAGCCAATTCCTTATTCACTGAGGGGTCCATCCATTAAATTCATGCTCTCCAAGGATGTCATGTGGGACAGTGCCAAATGCTTTGCACAAGTCCAGGTAGATGACATTAGTTGCTCTTCCCTTATCCACCAATATGTGTGCCTGAATATGACCCATAGCTGAGGATGAAGCTCCACAGAGACACACTGGATGCACAGCCCTGGAGAAGGAAAGCATAAAACCAAAGTGAAAAACTGCCTTTGGGGCAACTACAGGAATTGCTCAGAGGTAGCTAGTGACGGCAATAATGGAAGTTTAGGACCTTCAGTACAGCCCCCATCTGTGCTGATTTCTTCCTTTCATTTCCACGCTTTCCTGCTTCAACCTTGATCTACCCTGTGAAGTTTGTGTGTGCATGCATGTGTCCTGAGTTGCCAACCTGACAGTCCCCGATGACAGGTTGCTGATCCCATGAATCACCGAGCTCTTAAGCCCTTTCTCATCTCTTCCCAACACATCCCTTCACTCCGCATGATGCAGTGAGCTCCTTACATATCTCTCAGTTGCCTGGTTACCAGGTTAACACCGATGGCAAATGCTGGGTGACAGTTTGTCTAACACTGCTTCCTCTGTGATCTGGGCTCCAGCCTTCTCTGTTCCTAACCTCCTGCAGTGTCAAACCTTCAGATGCTTTTGTTCACAGTGCCTCTTTCCAGTAACTAGCCTCCTGCATCCTATGTTCAGTCTAGTCTATACTGTCATCTCCAATGTCCTCTGATTGAATTTCCTTGTCACATTGTCATGGACCAGCTTCCCTAGAATCCCTCAAAAAAATTTCCATGATTTAATGTCTCCATTCTCAGGAAGGCTGTTGTAGGAAAGATCAATGCTTTTCTTTTCCCCCTGCACTAGAAAGAAGATATATCCGTATATCATTGATCCCCCTACCTTATAAGCTCTCAGTCTTGAGGAGAGATGTCTATCTTTATATGTTCACATATGACCTCATATAACAGGATATATGTCTTACTGTTGCAACTGTATTATAAAGGAGAAATATTAGTAATAATGTGCATAATTGCCAAACCTCCCCTTCCATCACTCATATGCAGATGATGACCTTTAAAACATAGGCCACCTCTCTCATATATTTATAGTGTTGAGCACAATGTAGCTCCTACGTTTTTCCATAATGCAAATAAAAAATATCTTTAAAGCTAGATTTCCTTCTATCTTGAAAATGAGGAAGGCTTTCATATTCCTTAGTTTTATCTTCTTCCTGTGTTCTTGTCCTTAGTAGCATCATTTGAGCTGCTGAGTGAATGCATCTGATTTTCTAACCCCAGAACTCCTTCTCAGAGAAGACAAGTCTAACCATTAAAGTCTCCCCTAGCCTGGCCCAGTATCATCCTACTGTACCTCTAACACTTCAGGGCATCTTCCTCCTCTAAGCTAAACTGGGACATTAGTCATCTCACGGCCAAAAGCACTTCACAACTGAGTGGTCTTTTGGAGAGAGGTGTCTCAGAGGCTGTATGAGAAGCATTTGTCCAGCTGGCAAACACACTGACCAAAATATATTTTATTCCTCCAGTGCTGAAGCCCAGAGCTTTTGGATGAATATGTGCTTAACTATTTATAATTGACCTTTGCACAAAAGAACATGAAATTTTTATAGCCTAAAGCCTCATTTATTAACTTTACTGGAGTGTAAAATATTGCTGTTTGCTATAAATTTGTACTAGGACAAACAATATATATGCTAATTAGTGGCTGTGCAGCCATTCGGGGGCGTATGTGCTCACCAGTCATTTCCAACAGGCAACAGAGAAGAATGGAATAGACAAATGACAATTGAGTAGTTTGATACTCTCTGTTCAAACAGTGAAGTCTGAAGAGGTGAATTAATGGTGTTCATTATAACAAGTCCATTTCCTTTTCATTTCCTTTATAAATTAGTCCAGATAACATGCTGTGTCCCTGAGAGAGCCGATCAGAGGCAACCTGCTGAGATGCACCTGCAAAACCGATCACTCTGGAGTTCTTTCATCACTCCTTACTCAGCTTTCCCCTTCCTTTGCCTTCCTTCAGCCCACCCATTCATCTTTGTTTTGTCTCCTCCATCTGCACTTTTCCCTTTTATCCTTTCCCCTATTTTTATTTTTGCATTACTTTCCTTTTTTTCTTTTTGCTCCTGTCTTTCTTTTTTTCTTTCCTCACCTTTTCTTCATATTGTCTCGTTTCTTTTTTTCTCCCCAGTACCACCTTCTCACCATATATTATCCTATTAGTACTTCTGATATCTCATTGTTATTTTATTAACTTTGGATCATACAAGGGCAGATATCCCTAAAGCTCATCAAAACTCAGTATGAAATACAACCACAGGGGGAAAAAAAGAGTGAGCCGTGTTCAATTTCATGTGGCTGAATCAGCTATTGCATGGTTGGTTGGCTTTTGGTAGCAAAGAAGAAAGGTTATAGGGATAATAAAAAGACCCTGTTGGAACCATCTCAAATGGTCCAGGATCTGCAGCTGCATCTGAAGATCTCCAGTTCCTGTGTTTGCCACAGGTATATCAGTATATACAGGCTGGAAAGATGAGAGGCAACCTGCTAGCAATGAATATGACTGCTCTTAATAGTTGTCCGGGGATGGGGAAATGGGAGAAAAATGCCCTTTTCAGGCTGGGTGGTCACAAAAGTTTGGCATGGATCTGAAATGATGCTCCTCAGAAGGCATCCTTCCTCTTCTCCCATTTCCCTGCACCCCTCCAGGTCACTTGTCTACAGGATGTAACAAGCAGCCAGGACACTCACATAGGGAGCACCCAAATTTATAGTAGTGCTCAACCAATCATCTGTGGGAACAGCAGAAATCAGAGGGGGCACAGGGACACTACCAAGGAAGATCCAAACATAATAAAACCACTAAAAATACATTTTTCCCTTAGACACAGGTTCGTGATGCTGGTTTTCATGGAATTTAGACCATTTAAGGAATCCAACTGAGTTCATTGAATTGTGGGAAATTGTTACAGATTTTCCATCAAAATATTTGCAAAGAAGTATTTAGTTTCCATCAAAATAATAAAAAAAATCAGTTGAAAAATACCAGCATCACAGAAATTGCTTCAAATTTTCCTTTGAAGTAGACAGGTATAAGCCCTACTCTGAAGCCCGTGGGAGAGAATAATGTGCCCCAAAATATCATTATCATGAGGCAAATTGACATATCTGGAGGATTTTAAGTTAAAATAAAATTTTTAGCATTTTCAAACTATCCTTTAACTATTTTGCAGCAAAATTACATTTAACTTTTTCTGCTATCAATGCTATTGATATATTGAAATATCTTAGTGGGAAAAAATTTTACATGTGAATCAGATCTGTATTATGTTATAAATGTTAAATAAAAACATTTCCCTAAACCCACAAACTTTATGCTTCCTGGGGAATAACAAAAACCCTGCTGTGAAGCTGTCCTTGGATATTTGTAAAGGTAAATAAACAACAAAATACTTCATTAACAAAACAGTTGTGTAGGAAAAAAAAAAATCAGTTCATCAATCTCTTTGAGTTTATACATATTAAAAGAAAAAAGCTTCCTTTAATGATTTTTTCTTATTTTTCTCCATTAATATTAACAAATTTTAAATGAACACAATAATGTACCAAAAGCTGCAGGGTATTCCAGTTCTAATGGAAACACTTTGCTGAAACCACAGGTTTTGCACTCTTCTCATTTAAAGACAGTCTTTCAGTTAAAGGGTAAGATTGGAGTTAAGAAAATTATTCCAATGAACAGGACATGTGGTTTGGGGTTGAAATCTCTATTGCTATTATAAATTCTTTCTTTTATGTGCAGCAAAATAGATGTTCCCTCCATACCTAGGTTTACCTATAGAAGAAGGGAGGACATGGCATTGCTGTGATATACCTGAAGTAGAGGCAACTTTGTGTGGATTTTCTTTAAAATGTCAGTTTTTCAGAGCAGAATTGTGGTCTGGGTGGTTTGACAAGGTGGAAGGCCACTCCACCTCCAGGCTGCAATAGTGCCGAGGCTTCAAACAGCAGACGCGGCTTGGTTAAGGACGGAGCAGTAAGGGAAAATGTCAGCATGAGCAGAGATAACAGTGTTCAAACACCCACTGCCTTCAGAGATTATTTTTTAAATTGCTGATCGTGAGAAAAATTATGGGCCAAATTGCCTGCTTATGTAGCTCATCTCAACTCCAACAGAGTTATAGTAGGAGATACATCAACTGTATCCAGAGTATGCCCAGCTTTCCGTGTTCAAACAGCATGAGAATAGCTGAAAAAATGCATGAGGTTTTTAGAAGCATGTTTTGAATTCTCGTTTATGTGTCTTTTCTATTTCAAATCTTTAGGATATGCTGGGATCATGGGGGGCAGGGAGTTCTGGTTTTGGGTTTTTTTCCAACTGCAGCTACTGAAAAAAAGCACTGCATGTTTTCTTACACACACATGAAAAATGAGTATTCCTTAATTATTGCCTTCAAAAACTGGGGATTTACCTGAAAGACCAAAGAAAGCTGGTATCATTGGACAGTGGGGTGAAGGAGGAGATACTGGGGATTTTTGTATACAGGGCAGTGCTATGTAAGTACATTCCTATGAATCCTCAGTATCATGGATGCTTTTGCCAGCTGCCTCTCATTGGCACTCCATTTTACATGAAAGTAAGCTGCAGATCACTATAATCTTATTGCCACTTTTCCTTTTCACAGCCTCAGAAGAAAGATGAATAGTTACTGACCCAAATTCTTGCTTTCATCAACCATTGGACTGGCCTAAATCCGAGACGTGGACCTGGCAACCCCAGCCCCTTCATCATGCCATCGACCTGGTATTGTACGCCACATTAAATTAATCAATAAAGAATTTAAAAGATCTTCCTCCCTTCCTTTTCTATTGTCATATAGGAACTGCATTATTCACATGTCCATACCTTTAAGCATAAACTAAGCTTTATGATCACTTTCATTCTGTTTTTTAGGCACACAGTGTATCAGTGAAGGCATCATCATAAAAATATTGACCCGGTTCATACCTATCATAAGCCGCCACTGATTTCAGTGGGGTTGTGGAACTCGGCTCACTGCTATAAACACTCCCCATGACGTCCTATTCAGCAAAGTACCTGGAAAACCTCCTTACTCACATCTTACATTATCATGGTGCGGTGGCAAAGCCATTAGAACATTTTCCTGTGGTCTCCAGCCTTATGCAACCCTCCTACTTCACCTCTTCCCGGGATGACAAGGCTGGGATGGGTGAAGGGGAGGGTGCAATGGACCTGGCATGCAGACACGGGAAGGTTCCTTCAGCACAGTCCCTTAATCCTGCTCCTGCACTAGGGCTGCCTCATTCACTCCCTGCAGCTGAACACAATGCCACTAGCTTTCGGTTGCAGAAAGTGGCCTTTATATGTAGTTTTATTCCCAGTCAAATTAATAATGACTAAGATTGGAGCGGCTCAGCCAGCTTCAGAGCTGGACGGCTTTTCTGGATCATATTCAGCGCCTAACATGCCTGGCAACAGCGTCCAGGTTTTAACTGTTGCGAGTGAAGGGACTGCTTGCCTTGACTAGTCCCGCACAATGGTTTTGTTGCCACAGCTAATATTTGAACAATGTGTTTGCCAATTACGTTAATACAAACAAGTCCCCTGGATCCCAAGGAAAAGGCTGTGCAAACCCAAAGTGAAAGAGATACTGGCAGTCTGGCTACTCTGCGGAGACTCGTGCTACAAGGCAGGCAGGGGCCAGACAAGGACAAGACGGAGTAGTGAGTTTTCTGCCAGAATGGACAGCGTGGCTTAGCCAGGCTTAGCTTGGAGAGAGTGATGGGTGACTCCCAAAACTCAGGCTGGGATGCAGATGGATGGATGGGATATCAGAGATGCCTGGCTTGTCAAGCACAGTCAAACACTGACTGCATTCCTTTGATTTTTCCAGACACAAATTGAATTTGTCCAGGCGAAACATGAAGATATTTTACACTTATTTTCCATCTTTAGGCGATCTGCTCTAGTGTCAAAGGTTGACGTCCTTTTGCTTCTCTTAGCTGCTTTCTTGATTAACCTGTCCTCACAACCCCGAGCCCCTGCCTGGTTTCCCCCACTACCACCTGCCATCAGGCCCTGCTGATCTGTTGACCTCTAGTTTGAATAATCAGAAACTCCTTATCCAGGAGGAAAATACCATCCATGAGTGCTGGCAGTGCGAGCTCAGGGAAAAAAAAAAATGTTCCTCCAGGATACAGGGAAGCAGTTGGAGTGTCTGGGATGGAGAGAGGGCAGCATGAACTCTTTCAAAGGGCACTGTGTTTCCAGCTCCCCTCCTCCTCAGATCAGACCTGAAGCCAGAAAGTAGCCTTGGGAAGCTGGGAGAGCTTTAGTGGGCTGCAATCCTTCCAGGTTTTGTGCACGCACATGCATGCCCACATGCACATCCTCGCATTGAAAACTGGCACAGATCTTGCGACTGCTGTTCTTGTGAAACAGAAAATACTGCACAGTTGGTTTAATAGCCTTTAAAAGTCCCATTTGGAGCTGTTCAGGAGCTAAGCCTCATCATTACAGATACGCTCATCAAGCTGTCATCATTAATTGCCACCCACTGCTACCACGGTGCCCAGGTCACGTCTCCAGGAAGGGGAAGGGCAGTTTCACCTGGGCTCCATCCCACAGCTGGGGATGTTGCTAGCACCCCTCTTTATCCCCGAGGCTGCGCTGTCGGCTTCTCTGAACTAACAGAAAATCCTCCTGCCACCCCAAAGTTCCTGCTCGTCCTGTTCTTGTTTCAGCTCCAAATGCACATCTGTCTCCAGCCATTTCCTAAATTATGCCTGAGCAGCCTCCGTTTGTTTCCTTCTGAACCTGCTCCAATATTGTGGGTTTGAAAGTTCACCTCCAACCTGGCCATTATTGGCTTTGCCTTCCACTTAGGAGCAACCGTGAAAAACAGGAGCAGAGAGAGGCAAGCGAGAGTCCTGAGAAAGAATAAACAAATTAAATGCCAGCTGAGCTCTGAAAGGCATTTTCTAGCCCAAATAGAAAACACCGTTTGCCCTTTCATTTGAGATCAGAAATAGGTGGCTGTTGCTTTTCATTTTTCTTTTTTCTTTTTATCCTTTTAATAAGTCATCCTTAAGAAACTCAGCAAGGTGGTCGCAGAAGGGATAGATGGAGGTGAAATTACAGCGAAGTGACAAACTCAAATGAAGAGAGTACCCAGATCTGGCAGGATGTGCCTGTCCATGGCATTACTCCTCCCTCAAGTGAATTCTTCTTGCCAGTGTTTCCCCTTGGCTGTCTGCCTCTCCCAGGCTCTCCTCTCGCCATTAATCAATCTTGCATCTCTGTGCTTTGGTCCTACATCCTTTATCCCACTTCTCTGCCTCAAGCCAACGCTTCTGTTTTTCTCTAGCATCTCTGTGCAGCTTTTCTGTCTTCAAAACCCTCAGTTCCAGTCCTTCTCAGTCCCCGCGATGCCCCACTCCTTCCCTACACTATTCATATTTATCAGCAACATCACGGATTTGGCAGTTTTGCCTTTGCAAAAGGCACTTCAGACATTCCCTCTGATTGCTCATTTAATCCCCTAAATCTCTTTTCTGTCATTATAATGGTTTCTTCCCCACTGTCATCTCACACGTGCTCCCCTTCCCCTCTAGCCCATGCTCCTCCCTCCACGAGCTGCTCCTTGCCATAGCTTTCTCCCTTTTAGCCATTCGGTCTCAGTCTTTTGTATTGTCCAGAGTAACACCAGCTTGGAGACACTCTTCTGTTTCAGGCTCCACTGGTTTGCTGGTATTATATGCACCATCACGCCATGCTTTTCTCTCTGGAACTCACTAAAGGCATCTCCTGGGTGACCTCCAGCTAGCTTTGCTCTCCAGTGCACCATCCACACTGTGTTTTGAAATCCCAGCACATACATAAGGGAGTTTCTTCCCTCACACGAGCTCTCTCCCAGCAGCTAGCTCCTGAAGCATGAGATTAGAGGAAATGGAAGTTATCAAAACTCACTGGCAGGAGAAATGCAAACAAAACCCAGCCGAGGTCAGGACACGACTGGCATTCACACAGCTCTTGTACGTGTGAGCACCAGGTCTCAGTACAAGAAGGAGGGTGAGTGTTTCACCGCTGCTGAAGGACAGAAGTCAGGCAAGTGTCCAGAGGAGGACTGCAAGGAAATGCACAGGTAGATAAGACAGGCATGCAGATATAGGTATATAGATGTGTTGATAGATACAGATATATACAAATGATTTACAGATTCTGTTCCTTTCTCCCACCCTTTAGCATCAATACTGATTTTTGCTGGGGGGCCAAGAATGGCAGTGCATCAGCAACCAGATCTGTAACCAGAGCTCAACAGCTCGAGTAACAGTGGTCTCTGAGGGCTTAAAAATCTGCCTGTGCCTCAGGAGGCTCCATTTCCTATCGGTCTCTAAACTCCTGAGTGAAATGGGAGTTTCTATAGACCTTGCTCTTTAAAGATATGTTATATGCCACTAACAGGACTGCTATGAAAGTCTACAGTGAGAGCAACTAATTCACACCAATATGATATCAGGAGTAGCTTGTTTGAGAGCAGTGCAAATGAAAGGAAATCAGGATTTCCTGTAGGTCTAATTAGGAAATATTCTGAATAAACCCTGATTTGTATTTCTTCAACAGGGCATTTCCTCAAAGGGTAAATAACTTGCCACGATTTCATTACTCTGAGTTTACTCATAGCCATTGGCAACCTATATCCCCTCTTCCCCCTTCAGGCTTGAGAACAGGGGAAGAAAGTAAAGAAAACTGTGAAACGAGCTGATTCCCATGTCCTGCTTTACAACCACAGGACACCTTGCGCTCTCTTGCTGCTGGTACGAGAGTGGCTGGGCAGCACTGTGAATTAGTAGGGCTCATTACTGCATCCTTTAGCATTCAGAGCCTCGCGGACGTCTGCGAACCTCCTCAAGAGCCCAGTGGAACATTTAAAAGAGAAGCTGCAGCATTTTCTGTTAAAGAGCTGTTGTTCTGTCTCCAGCTAAAGTGCTGTTGTAGCTCACTTCTGGGAGGGAGAAGCCTTCTTACGGCTGTGCGGCTATGCTACTTCAGTCTGGAGTCCTTGGGGAACCATCATAAACACGCTGTTGAGACAGCCTCATAACCCGGGCAGCATTTCAGCAGTCCTCCCGCTGCATGGGAAGAGGATGGTCCTGGCACAGCCAGGGTACAGCCCACCGTGTCCCATCGACAGTGCCCCAAGGGATGGACACTTCACGCCTTCCCCGTCAGGAAATCTCTGAATTGGACACCAGTAGAAAGTTATTTCTCTTTCCTCAAAGCATCAAATAACTGAGCACTCCAGCAGAGTTGGCTTACGGATATTTTTCACTCACGTGGCAGCAAAGGGAGCTTCGCTGCCCTGTGCTGCTGTTTGGTTTGGTGGCATCGGAAGAGGCTCCCATCGCTCTGGCTCCTCGGCTTTTCATTCACTCCCCACAGCCCCTTTACGCTCCCTGCCTACCCCTCCCACACGTGCCATGAGTCTGCTGGGCCTCAGCAGCACCAGAGAGGTCTCCTGAAAAAAAATAGACTGGGTGTCTCTTTAGGCACTGCAAATGCCTACCATTAAAAACACCCACTCATTAAATTTTGCCCTGGATTTATTATCTACTGTATGACAGTCATCTTCGACAGCCCATTCCTGACCTCCTTCAAGTCGATAACCAAAACAGATGTCTGTCTTATGAGGACTGCAATCCTGGGTTTCCCTTTGCAGTAATGCTAGCACATAGACAGAAGGGGAGGAGGGCGAAAAGAAAAAAAGTTAAAAGTTAAAAAAAAAAAATAAATCCTGAAGTCTTGCACACTACAAACCATAGCAACAGCATGATCTTAACACTGCAATCTCTGTCCTTCCTGCACGTTCTCCCCAGGGGAACAGATCCCTCATCGTGTTGTGTGTTAACTCAGGGACCAGGAATGTGCCGATTCGTTATGGTGGCTGCTTCTAACTTTGGAGGGACTTTCATGATATTTCTTGATATTCTGAAAAATCCCAGCCCTTGGAGTCATGACATTTTGTGTGAATCAAATCAAGTTTTCTCATTCTCTCTTTTAAATACATTAATATTTTATTTCTTGTAAAGATGACTCTTACGGGTCTGCAATTTTTAAAAATTAATAAGGAAATCTAAACAGTCAAAGAGACAGAGCAGAAATGTATACAAACACTCATTATTTACTAATCTTTTCCACAAAATATCATTATCCTATAATGAGCTCTTGATTTTTTGTGCACCTGCCACCTTATTATTGGGGTTGGAAGTGCAACTACCTATTGTGTACAGTTCAGCGTACTCACAACAGTAAATACTAGCTGTAGTAATGAAGATTAATTGGTAGGATGGTATCATAGCCCACTCAATGTGCTCGTTCAAGATCCCATCCAGAGCCTCTGTGGGTCTGGCCATGAACCTGAGGGCCACGGGAGCATCAGGAACCCTCTCAAGAGCATGATCTGCAGACAAAGCCGTGGGATTGAGGCACTGCAGTTTCAGTAGCCCTGGAGAGGGCAATGGAGATGCCATGATATCAAGCCACCTTTCACTCTCTGGTAATGATTAATTATTCACTTAAAACTAGTTTTCATCTCCTGGCTTTGTGTCCATAGAAAGCCACTATGTAAGCCCTATTTCTGTGCTTGTTACACTCTAATCCTAAACAAACATGCAGGTAAATGATAACATCCATCAAATGACCACACAATGTGAAAATCCATCGCAGGGTATATTTTTTTTAACAGCGCTACTGAATAAATTAACCAGGTAGCAGAACAGTAACCTTGAGATAAATGATTAGGTGGTTTTATTTTTTATTTGGAAAGAAAAAAAGATGACACAGTTTTATCATATTTATAATAAAAGTCATTGACATAATAAAACAGTCCCATCACATCAGTATTCATTTCTGCAAATAGAGCGCTGACGTTTTATAATATTAACATGTGTTATAAATGTCACTGATATATTAAGATTTTCAGTCTCTCTAACCAAAAATATAGAGAGATGACTGAGGAAGAGATGACTAATTCTAAGAGACTAAAGAGAACATTTTCTCATGCAATTAAATCATCTTCTGGTGATTGTGAGCTGAAGGAAACATACAGAAGTCGGGTTTTGTGATTGCAATTTCTACCACCACCACAGAATGACCTGGGACACTGAGTAATCGGGATAGTAGGAAAACTTAGGCGTGTTGGGAGACGCGGGAGCTGGAAATCTGTTAAAAGTTCTGTGCTTCCTGCAGCTGTATGGTAGTATGCATGGTAGTATGGCTACATCTACTGGGGCCATTTAGACTGCTCAAACCTTGAACAGTGCCTTTGGAGTCGCCTTGCACTGAGATACATGGCCTGGACAAGGGCTGGAGATCTTCCTCCCATCCCTCGGGATGTTGAGCCAATGCTCAAGATCCCTGGACTTCCTCCCTTACTGCAGGAATATGAACAGCTGCAGGGAGAGGAGTCCGGAACGGGACATTTGCTGGCCGTGCTCTCTTCCTGGGAATGCCACCCTGTTGGCACAAGCTGTTCCTCCAGCTGCGTGGAAGAGCTCAGCTCACAAACAGGAATACGACTAGAACATGACAGGGTGATCCAAGACCAGGACATAGCCTGTATTGCAACAAAACCCCAAGGGACGAGTGGTCAACAGGGCCAGATCCAGGAATGTGAGCTTTAGTTAATGACTAATAAACAATGAGCAAGAAATGGAGTCCCTTGACAGCATGACTAATTCTTTCTAAGAAAACCTTGCTAAAGTTCCTGGGTCCCATCAAGCTTTTATTGAAATTACAGATCCTGTCAGGCATTGGGCTTACAACAGAGCCCTGTGCTAGCCAACAGGTAAGACTAGCTTCCAAACCCAGCAGCCTCTGGGAGGAAATCCAGAATAAAAGACTTTTATGAGCTCTTTTGGTCTTGAAGGTTGAAATTCTTACATAATCCAATCTGAGAATTTAATCTCATGATTTTTGTGTTACATCTGTAATTTCTGTCGGTCTTACTATTTTTATCAGGAGGAGCTATTTGTGTTTTGTACAAGGTCAATACAGAATTTTTACATTCTACACAAGCCAGCACAGTTTGTGAATCAGTCCTGGGAACTTTTCTTCTTTTAACCAACAGTTAAAGCAGTGCAGCACCTGAAATGCATTCCCTCCCACCTGTTCAAATGACACTTACATCCGTACTAATTATTTTTCCTCCTACATGGCAATAACATATATTTATGTAATAGGTCGTTTCCCTAGAAAACTTACAATCTGATCAGGCAAAAGAAAAAAGAAAGACAAAGCCAGAAGCAAGCAGCTAAGGGGCTGACCCAGAGTCACGCAGGTTGGCATTGCAAGTAAGGTGTCCTGAGGCACAGGCTGAATTTAAAGATCACCGTTAATTTGGCTGTCAAGATCTGATTACAGCAATGCACTGCAGCTCCCCCCACCAAAAAACGGTACTGACTGCAAAAGGGTGGGAGAAAGGAAGCAAACTGTAAATCATTTTTTCTATATCTATGAATATATCTATATATCTGTATCTATCTGCCTGTCTATCAATCTTTCTTAACCTCCTCTTTTCCACTGAGATGCAGACATCTTCAAAATGTTTTCATCAGCTTTCCAAACAAATACCACAGATATTGCCAAATTTCAGTTCACGGGAGAGAAAATGTGTGTACTTTATATTATTCATTCATATTCAGGGAAACGGTGCTGCTGTAATTATGCTTGAAGAGCTACAGGGGTAGGGAAGGCCTAAATAAATGCATTCCTAGACAATTGGAGTAGCGAGTTTTAATTGGGTTTGCAGCTTCCTCCAGTTCCATTTTGCCAGTGGTGTAACTCGTGGTCTTTGAACCGGAGCAGGCGTTGGGAAATAAACCTAGTAAACACGTTCTACAAACACCTTGCTGACCTTCAGCGGTTACATCCTTAGTTACTGCAGAAGCATTTGTTTAAGGGTAATTTGATCATGGGAATCCTCCTGGGGCTACCGCTGCTACAGGTCTTGCAAGGGGTCTGGCAGGGTTTATTTGTGTCACTTGTCAGGGTTTCCTCTCCCGGGAGTCCCAATTACAGCGGCGTCAGGGAGGTATAAATTTAAATCTTCAGGCTCCGCGCGTCTCTGCAGATGAACTCATTGGTGCCTACAAGAACCGTTCCCATTATAAAATATCACGTAAAACGACAGAGACCTTGGACCGCTGAGAGCAGAAAAAACAATAAACATCCCACAGAGAGGAAATGAATTTTCCCCTCTGTCCGCCTTTCCTTCTCGCTCCACCGCATAATAACAGTGAGCGTTTGGATTGCAGGGGGCTGCCGGGGCCACGGGCGAGAGAAGGAGAGGGAAGCGAAGGCAGCAGAAATGGAGATTTTGTACTTACTAAAGCAAGTTATTTTTCAACCTGCGCTCAGCTCTAAAGTTCACCACTGAATTATTAAGTGTGGAAGGCTTAGAATCTGCTTCAGCAAATAACAGCTATATTTCTTTGGGAAAGCATGTAAGCCCTAAACTTGGGACTGTCAGAAAAGCAGAGCAACTCCCATGTATGGACAGGAGCCAGCCACCTTTACACCATCCACAGGAGGTGGTCCGTGGTCCAAAGCTCATCACTTGTCACTGTCCTCCCCCCACTGCTGTCTCTCGTCTCAGCCTAGCTGCCACACTGCGGTGGGGAGAAGAGATAATCTCAGAGCAGGCAGCAAGAGAAGCAGACAGAATAGATCATAGGATCTGGACTTGAGTGAAGATTCCAGCTCTAAAGCAAAGGACACGGCGGGGAGGGGGCGGGGGGGGAAGAAAAAGTGTTGTAGCTAATCTTACACTGCAGTTAGAAAACATCCACACGTGCATACTCATGGAAATGACTGAGGGGCAGAAATACCATCTTTTCACTGTTATCCACAAACCATACCCAGGTTAAACAAGTCACTGCATAACAATAAACCCTACTGATCTCTACAAACAGTCATCTCTCTGTGTGCTCTTTGACTGCAGGTGAAATACTACAGCTGACTAGCAAGAATAAGATCTCGGGGCTTCAGTGTGGTTACGAGGGGAAAGCTCAGAGCTGTTCTTCCAGACAAGTTGCAGACTCAGGCCAGCATCACTGAGAAGATGGTGTTTGATTCACACTGTGAAGATTCCTCTCGCTACTGAAGTGCTGAAGACTTAATTATGTTTTTAGTTGATAGCTTAGATTCAGAAGCACAAGCTATATTGTACAAACAAGGAAGCTGACTCAACGAGACACCCAAGACAGCCCAGCCCAACCCCTTCAAATGAGTTGCATAGATGATTGCTTCTCCTACAAGATTAAAAACTGAAGCAACATGAAGGGTTAGTATGTTTCACAATGAATTCTGATTTATCAAACATGATTAGTGGATTATGAATATGGATGTGATTTCTAAAACCAAAAGAAAGTTCATGTGGTTCATCCTTCTTTAAAAGATTAATTTAAACTCAAGAAGCAGTAACAGCAACACAAATATATTGTGTGTAAAGTCAGGAAATATGGAAAAAGAGCAAGGGAAGAGAAAAACAGGAAAAAATCAGGTGAACTCAAGCAGGATCGACTATGTCCAGGGATTTACCAGAGTCTTGTACTGTAAATGCAGTTTTAGGATGGAACAGAGTTGTCTAGAATCTATTTTGACATTTGTTATTAACCCTTGTGATTTAATTTACTCCCAGAAACCAGAAGCTCAAATTTTGCGGGAGGGAGTTCTGGCCCTGCCATACTATTTGTCTTTCTCCTTTTTCCCCCAGACACAGCCCTCAAGGTTTGGCATCAGTTCCCATCTGCAGGAACCACACTGGAGGTTCTTTATCACAGCAGGCTTCCTAGAGGCCAGCAATCTTCTACCAGCTGGTTAAGCTGGCTTTATAGCTGTGTTACATCAGAAGAAGTGCATAAAGGAGTAATTAGGGGACAAGAGAAGGCCCAGCGCAGTTCTAGCAGGACTGCCTGGAGACGAAAAGATGGTGTTTTTGGAGCGCGGCGCTGGGTGCAAAGAATAAAGTTTAACACTGAAGGCTGGTGATAACAATGAAAGTACCTGGGAGCTGGCTGCAAACCCATGGAGGGCATGCTTGGACAGCTAGGATCTTGGACATCGTAGAAGTGACCTCCAGCCATAGCTAAGGCCAAAATTCCAGGTTTTCTGCCTGAAAGGACAATGACTCTTGTCTTCAGAGCAGCTTTCAGGTGCTCCTCGTATGGCAGCATGAACACAACCATGTTTCTATGCTGTGGACAAGAGCAAAGAGCTACCCCTCTGTTGTGAGGGCCTTATCCCTCTGAGCAATATTGTATTTATCAAGGTAGCACTCTGCCTAAGCATACAAGGTCTCCCATGCTCATCACCATGGTATCTGAGTGTCTCATTTATTATAGAAACAAACAACTCACTTCAGAAACGAGTTAAGGTTGCTAAGTGACAACAATGTACTTACTTATCACATCATTTGCAAAACCCTCACACTTAAAAGCAAGGAAATGAATGATTAAGTACTCCTGAAACCCTATACTGCCCACATAATAAATATATATTTTTAAGTTGAGTACAAAGAAGTGCACTTTTTATTTTGGCAAACAACCTCATGCTTAACCTGTGGATTGTTTTCCTTTTTGTTTCCACTCTTTTATGTGATATTTTTATTTCATCGAATTTGGTGTACAAACATTTTCTTTTAAGGAATATTTAAGTGGCAAATACGATTAGTTAGTTGAAGTATTTCCAAGTACCATTACCATTGGGTAATACTGCATTTGTAATAGGTGAATATGTACCCATTTTTATATTTAAAAAAATAAAACCACAAGCCATTTTTGTATTTTAAAAAGATTTCCATAATATTGTTCTTCTTCAAATCAACATTCATTTTGCAGGTGTGTTTCATATTTTTTAAAAAGGCTGTTTTCTGTTTAAATTCTAGAAGTGATCATAGAAAAGTATCTCTCTTGAGTCCAAATTAAGGCTGTTGAGGTGTCTTACAACACACGTTTCGTTGTATTCAACAAAACAATTTAGGTAAAATCCAAGTTCATCTAAAGTCTAGAAGAACTTTGACATTGCCTTCGGATGGGTCAGGATTGCACCCTTTATATGCTTTATGTAGGCAATAAAAGATGTATGATGCTCTTAATTATTTATCTCCTGGCTTTTAAGCACTTGGGTTTTGTACCTAATGCAATGGGAACAAATGGTGCTGAGGGAGTAATGCTGTTACTTAATTGTAACTCGTTTGAGGAACAAAACTGCTGTTTGTTTCAGAATTTCCTAGATCACTCAGATGTTTATTTTCTGCTTCTCTATCTTTTATTTTTGTGTGGATGAATTAAGATCCAGGATCTGCCTTCATTTGCACTAGGCCAGAGTCGTGTAGCTTAGAAAGATGTGAGTCTACATCATGGGATGAACCTCCCACGTGCTGGGACCTTGTACCTGAATGGGCTGGAATAGGTACCAGTTAATTAAACTCAAGTTGTGATTAGCCCTGGGTGAGCTGATAATAACAGGAACCCCACATCCTTCTCTTCCCACTGTCTTTGAAATTGCAGAGGAGGAGATCTCCATCAGGGACATGTGTAAGTCCAGATCCTCGGCCAGAGGCTCTCCGAGCCATGCCATGGTCCAGATTTCCGAGCAGTCAGGATGTAAAAGAGAGGGCGATTTTCAAAAGCACTCTCCTTCCCTCGTACCCACCATTACAGCACTCACAAGAAGAGTTTTGAAAGGGCTCGGTACTCATTGAGTTGTGCTCTCTTGAAAAATGTGGCCACTCTCTTTGTGGCCTAAATGGGAGCTGGGTAATGTCGCTTCAGTTGCTGGAAGAATTAGTCAATGACAAAAGGGCAGTCACGGCAGCTCTTCTCCATTAGCTTCCTCTTTCTTCCAACAATATCAATTATGGAAGCTCTAGCCCAAGGTTTCAAATAATAGCTATTTCTCTACAATGTTACTATTTTTTGCACATAAAAATGCCTTTTGCATGAACCACTGTCAAGGTCTAATCTAATCTATTTATCTGTATTTACAAGGCACTTATCTTTAGCATCTAAGTGCTCCACATGGATTAATAGACAACACTGCCATCCAAATACCGCATTGTTTCAGTGCTTTGTAGTGCACTGAAAAATCTCCTGGGCTGAACACTTTCCCCTTGGCTCCTGTGTAAAATGGAAAGCATGATGAAGACCACAGCCACGCTGGGATCAAGAAAAACACTATGAGCCAAAACCTGCTGTCAAAATTCCTGTTGATGTCAGTGGATTTGACACCAGCAGAGGTTTTTAAGGTGTCTCTCTCCTTGGTACAGCCCTGTACCACTGTTTTTATCACCTATATTAAGGTAAGACCTGTCCTCCCCTTGGTATCACCTTCTTTTTCATCATGGGTAGTGTCCCCAGCTTTCCTATGCTGTTCCCTCTGGGTTCAAGCACATCAGAAGGACAACTGTTTCTTGAGAGAAGTCCTGGGCTCCTTCCAGCTGTGGGTTTGCTATAGCAGAGAAAGAAATTCTGATTGCAAATCTGCCCTGAAGCTGCTCTACAGCTGCTTGGTGCTCACAGTGCCAACCTGGGATGGATTCGGTCCAGCCCAATAGCACCTTCCCCTGTAAGAGAAAGCACCTTCAGGAAATACTCCTTGAGGAAACCATGAACTCGTATCACTGCAGGATCAGGAAAGATCCCTGTCCCTCTGCTCGGGGAGGGCAGAAAGAGCAGGCTCTGACCCCCTGCCCCGGGAAGATACTCTCCAGGTTTCTGTGCTGCACACTTCAGGGTTTGCTCTCGGTTTGCTTAGCCCTGCTGTGATTCAACAGACTCAGTATCCAAACAAACAAGGATTTAGCTGAAGCATAAATAGAGCCAGCACCCGCAAATTCCCATTTCTCCTTCCAAAGGATTTGTCTAGTTTGTATTTTTAGGATTAGATTTGCCTCTGATGAGTAGTTATGAGACAGAACGGAGAGAACCGTGTCTTGCTGTTCAACATCTCCTCCTTGTCCAAGTCACTCCTCTAGCACAGCCGGCATTTTCCAGCCAGCAAAGGGCCCTATACCCCTTTCTCCTGAATTCTGTCTCCACACTGTGTGATATAGTTGGACAGCAGAGAAAGAAGAGAAAAGTGGAGAGAAAATATCAGCCTCTAACACAGCAGTAGATAGATATATTTTTAACACTTAACCAGAATAAATTTCTAGCTCTCCCTTTCCTTCATCCTTAATTTCCCTAAATGAGACACCTTCTGTGATGAATTCTCCCCAGGCAAAGTAAAACCAAGTTTTCCTGTGATTTTGGCTGGCTGGGTCAGGCCAAAACTTCCTGACAAGCCCATACATCACAGGGCAGGCAGAAGTAATGGGGGAACTGGGAAGAGGGGGAGCTGGACAACTCTACGGGAAAATTAAATCCTGCATATATAAAGGAGAAAATGAATGGATTTTGGTAAGGGAGAGATAAGGATGATTCCACTGCCAAATTCCACATGAGAGATGACGTTGTGTGGGAGAGAGCAAGAATTGCTTAGCAAGATGTGGAAGAAAAAGAGGTTATATAAAAAAAAAAAAAAAAAAAGCTGAGATCCCCATTGTAGAAATGCAGGTATCCAAACCCAGCTAAAAGTGGAGGCAGGTTTCTCAGCCGCAAAAGAAGGCCCTGTTCAGAGCAGCTGTCACTACAATCTCCTAATTGGAAATAATTGGGATTCTGTCTCAAACCACAAAGCCCTGAATTAGCCAGCGCAGCCTCCACCAGGAAGGATCTGAGCATCTGTTGCCATCTCCAATGGCAACAGTTCAACCCCCATCACATCCAGCCCGCTCCCTCCACCCGCCAACTGGCAGGAGATGCCCATTCCACCCCGAGCATCCTGCATCTGCGGGCGGCGGGGACTGCCGAGGGAGCCCAGGGAGAGTCAGGAGGAGGGCGAGGGCTACCCTTGGCCTTGAGAGCCGAGGCCACGCTGGGATGCTGGGGAGAGTCATGGTGGGGGTTGGCCATGGGATGCAGGGGTGGGAGGACGGGGGGAGAGATGGCTTGGACAGGCAGCCCCACGCCCGAGCTCCCAACACCATGAAGGGCCCTGGGAAAGATTGTTGGAATTAGTGCTTTTTGCTGATTATGTTAATGGCTCCTTTGTGCTGTTCGTATACTCGTGTATAATTAAGATGGGTTTTATTTATTTATTTTTGGTTTTGCATGATGAGGGGGAATATGAAAGATAGCGACAATAGTAAAGAAAGATGCAAAGAGCACTTGAGCCTTTTGGGGTGTCTTTTTGTGGGGAACAAAAGAGAATTGAAAATATTTAGAGCAGGAAAGAGCAAGTCCCCACCAAGCCTTGGCAGGTGACAGGCGGGGAAATGTTTGTTTGCTGAAGGACAGGCCTTCTGAGAGACCTGGGGGACCAGACCACCCATCTGGTCTGCTTGCTTTGCTTCCTCACCTCTGCCTGTGGGTTGAACATGCCATGTTCATCCCTTGAGGGTTACAGCTCTGCATCACCGGCAACATCCCAGTTCCCTCCATGCCTGTTTGTGCCACTCAACTGGCCGAACTGGGACAGAGAGCTGCTGGCCAGCTGGGCTTCCCCTGGTCCTCGACAGCCCTCAGCTGCCGCAAAGCGGGCAGAGCCAGCTGGAAAACTAATGGTGGGATGGGGAGGCAGCCCATCAGGCAAGTATGCATTTGGTAAGGCTTCTGTGGCCAACGCACCAGCAGCAAATCCTCCCAGAAGTCCTTGTCTATGTTTTGTGAGCAAGCAGGGGATGGGTGATGCTTTGAAAACCACAAGCTCAGACTTTTGCATAGACATCACCCTGTAGGGAAAAGTCTGAAAAGACCATCAAATTAATTGATTACTACAAAATGTGCTATGCACTACCTTCCCTTCTGCATGCTCCAGGCTTCCTCCTTTCCATCCACCAAAGTACTGAAGCCCTATAGATGGTGATTGCAGACAATGTGAGAAGTAGTTTTTATTGCTGAAAAGAGATACAACATTAACAGATGCTTTTAAAGCACATTCATCCTAACCTGGGTGCCTTGGAGCCATTTTTACTCTAGTATTGCACTTAGAGGATTTTCATCCTGGAACTTGGGAGACTAAAGAGACCATGGAGAAGTCTGATGCATCTTGGTAACAAATTGGATCAAATTGTCTGGGTACTCTGTGCCTGGGGCAGATGCTGCAATGAAGCTGGAAAACACTTGGAAAAACCTGATTCCCTTCTCTGTGATATCTGCATGATGCTGGGCTGTGAGATGGAGGAAAAGGGGACTTTTCCTCCAGAAATCATCCTTTGCCAACATTTCTTTAGTTGAATAGAGTTCAATAACTGGCTGAGTTATTCTAGCTTTCCTGGGGAAGTTTCACTAGCACCCATTTTGCTTCCTACCTTGAATCTTAATTAGCTGAGCAGGTTTTCATATTTGCCTGCCTGTTTTGTAGAGTGTGAAGTTCAGCACTTAACAAACACAAAAGTGATTTTTTTTTTCCAAGCCTCTTAAGGACACCAACTTACTCCTCTCAGCTTCAGGCAAGAGGAAGGGGGATGGAGAGCCTTTGCCTTTCTTACTTGTATTATATTAGCACCCTTGTACATCTCTTGAGATCAAGGATGCTTTGTGCGTAGCACTGCGGACCCCGGACCGAAGAGATGATCCCTGTCCATTTTACTCAGCCGGGAACAGGTGAGATGGGAAATGAAAAGCAGAGGAAGGGTTTACCTGAAGTCACAGAGGCTGCCATCACCGGGGGGGTTGGAGAGGTGTCTCCTGAGGCACAGGCTGATTTTTAACCCCACTGTCTCTGAAGCTGTCGAGATCTACTTACAGCAATGCAACGCAGTGCAGGTTTCCCCTGCCGAGAGTGAGCGGTCCTGAGTGCAAAAGGGTGGGAGGAAAGAAGAGAATCTGTAAATCATTTTACAGTCTTTTGTGTATACTTACATGTAAACCTCACTCTTTTTTTTTTTTCCCACTGAGATGTAGACATTTTCAAAACGTTCTCATATGCTCCCCAAGTAAAAATCAAATTAATCGCTAGATTTCAGTTCGCAGGGGAGAAAATTCGTGACTACCCCAAGTGCCAAATGGCAACAGGCACCTCTGAGAGAAAAGTGTTACAGTCGGTGTTCTGGATTAGTGAGACGTGCACACTGCAGATATGTGGGGCTAATTTACGGGAGCAGAGGGGAAGCAAATTACAGCTCTGTACCTGAACCTTCTCTCCATCTATCCGATCTCAAACTGGCAGCATGAGGCTGTGTATTTATGCTCATGAGAATTCAGCGCAAAGCAGCATAAGTCCAGACAGAACAGCTGAACTTTTTCTCACTACATTAGAATTCAGAGAAATTACATATTATCTTTCACTTAGGGTACATATATTCCCCCCCCCCCATTTTTTTTTCTTTTCTTCCACTAAATCCTAATCCAGTCTCCAGTTCCTGTAGGTCAGAGTCCTGCTTTCTCGGCCTGACCTCTGTTCTATAGATCACACTAATCCCATCTATAAATTAGTTCATTTACTGAACATCAAGCACAAACCAAACAGCGTGATGGCATCTTTACCTGGCCATAATCCTGAATCAATACCATTTCATTCTTCTGTCTAAATCACCCGTGATGTACCACTTTTAAAGTGCTAATGGTCCACCTGGTACGTACCTTAAAGATGGGATCTTAATGTGGGATAGGGGCATCTTTCTGCCTGTCTATGCGATATTATCAACATGCCAACAGCCCACCCATTAGGGTCCTATACACTCCAGACATTCTCAAGCCATCATGTGGCCTGAAAGTCCTCATTGTTTGGAAGCTGAGCTTTTCAGTCCTTGCTAATAAAAGCTTAAGAGGGGAACTGCTTAGGAAAAGCCTGAAACAAATCTTGTTAACTACAGGTGGGTGTAATGTTGGAGGTCAATTTTTTGTTTGCTGAAAAAGTAATTTCAGGGCGAAGGAAGCTTTTCACAAATTTGTTTTGACTCCCTCAAATAGATAGTCTGGACACAAGAGCAAATAAGAAAGATAATATCCCATTTAGGTATTTTAGAAATGAAGATTCTCTTCAAAAGAAAATAGGTTTTTCTGTTATCCAAATTGTATTTGTCCTAAGCTTAAGGATTTCCAAAGAAGAAAAGATTTTTTACGCTTAATGGAAAGCAAAACTTTCCAGTTGAGCCTAAGAGAAATTCCCCTTTCCTTTTATTTTCACAAGGAATGATAAAGGGGGAAAAAAATGCATAATCTGTATAGGTTTGGGTGAATACTAAGCATTTGTTTTACCCCCTTGCTTTGCCCAGGAAAGCAAACAAGAAAAGCTCTGCAGCTTTGCAGATAGATACGCCTAAAGGATGTCCTACTGCAAGGAATCGTATCGCCTTCTGAGGCATGAGGCTCCAGTTTTTTCTACTTTATCCCTTCACAAGCACACTGAAAACAAGCTTTATAAATCAATCGGACACCAAGGACAAAATTGTTTGCCAAGATACACATGCTTCATCCTTAGGGACAAGGCCTCAGCGTTTGTGATTCTGGCTGGGTGGGACTGTACCCAGAAGGGACGTAGCAGAGAAATCACTTTCCATTTGTTAAGACACTTACTTAACTACCCTGACAGGAGTGTGAGGACAGAGCTAGCGGCCTTGAGCCACTTGTTAGCCAAGGAAGACTCAGCATGCCACAGTGCTAGGAGCATCAGCGGAGGCAGCAGAGACCTGGCAAGTCCTGGAGGTAGGGCAGCAGCCCGGCAAGTCATTCCTGCCAAGTCTGCTTTTTGGATGTTTTCTGAGGAGGGACATTGCAAAGTGTAGGTTTTTTTGGTGCAGGCAGAATATTTCCTTCCTCCCCCCCTTCCTGGTCTCATTCTGTACCAAAATGAAGTGTACCATGACGAGTTCACTTTTAATGAGGTCCTGTGATCAGTTATGCAAAGTTACAACCAGTATCAACTTGCTTGTAGTCACTTGCGTTATCCGTAATTATTTCTCTTCGCTACCAATCAAACTGAAAGGTCTCCTTTACTGCCACTACTACTATTACTACTACTACTACTACTACTACTACTACTACTACTACTACTACCAGAAAACAAATAAAGAATATCAGTGTTCTTCATCACAACTAGCTACCAACATCTCCCTGTAAGAAGTGCCAGAGCGGGAATAGGTGATGTCAAACTGACATATGAACAGTGTCCTGTGCTCAGGAGATAGGACCAACATAGGATTTTATTATTCTTATAAAAAGTCTCTTAAGCTAAAGATTCCTGCAAAGCATCCAATGTCCTCAGCATAACTTCATGCAACATTCCCCACATGCATGCAGTTACAGATGGGCTTCATTTGCCAGTAGCAAAGCCCAGACTCCATAGCCAGGGAGCAAATTGGTGAAAGGATAACAAACAACCAAGAAGAAGCTGACTTGCAAATCCATGCTGAGCCACTGGGCATTTGGTCGTCTTGCGTCTTCTGACCCTCTTGGAAATAGGTGAGCTTGTAGGAAATTGCTGTGCCACCTCAAAGAAGAGACCTCCTGAGCAGAAATAAGTACACAACTGGGAATGAGTCCAACACTGAGCCATGATGGGTTGCAGAAAACTTTGATGGCAGCAATCCTGCACAACAGACATACCAGTGCAATGCAGGGGAGCAAAGGCACCTTGGTTTCATTCCCACCATACATCGAGCCCTGAAGAATGCTCAAGGGGTTATAACATGGGGCTGCCAGAAACATCCAGGGAGATCATCTGCCAGGAAGCAGAGCACTGTTTCATGGCTCTTTTGGTGCTCCACAGGAACAGGTGGGTTATCAACTCAGTCATCTACTGGATTGAATGTCTTCTCTAGGCCTGCATATCCTTAGGACACCCTCTGACGGCACGCAGTCCTCAGGCTGTGTTATGTGGCAAATCCTTCTGTTTGACCTGATCCCAACCCAAGCTTACACCAAATTCGCCTGTGGAGAAGTGAACAAGTGAGTGCCTTTGATGTGTTCCCAGAGGCGGGTGAAAGGAAAATCTCAGCCATCTAGCATACTTTCAGAGTCCCTCAGCTGGAGTTCTTCACGGGTCTGATCAAGGTGGAACAAAGCTTCCTGTGCCCTCCTCTGCCTGATTGCCCCCTCCACATCAGGCTCAGGAACACCGACGACTCCAGTGCTACCATAGAAACGGGTCTCCTGGCTATCTGAAGGTGTTTTTTGGATTCCCCTTCTTGAAAAGGTTCTCACGTTGGAGGCAGCAATGTGGGAAGGAGCACAGAGGGCTCTGACTCTATTCAGCTGTTATCCACCCTGATTAATTTTACAGCTAATGACTCTCCAGACATGGTGATGTATGGGGCTCTGTCGGTGACAAAAAAATTGAACTTTTACTAATTAA
The DNA here is from genome assembly GCA_013400195.1 of Aramus guarauna. Lineage (NCBI taxonomy): Eukaryota > Metazoa > Chordata > Aves > Gruiformes > Aramidae > Aramus > Aramus guarauna. Next base: position 807,666 of record VXBL01002641.1, on the reverse strand, counting down.
GTAGAACATCTTCATAGGGTGAAAGGTTTTGCTAACGAAAGTAACTCACAAAGAATTATGTTGGCTAGAGACTGCTGCCGAGATCAGAGAGAGAAGGGAGGGAGAGCAGTATAAAATATTTGCTGCAGCTACCAGTCCAAGATTTTACTCCCAGGTTGCCTCTGCACAGAGACTACTCACTGCCACATTTCCTGGGCTGCAGCCCACCTCTGTCCCAGAAGAACAAGGCTGACACTCTATGTCTGCACCCCCTGACTGCATCATGAGCGTTATTTAATGAAGTAGCCTTGGCCCAGCACCAGGAATGAGTGTTATTTGTCGCAATCGCTGTGCGAGGACATAGAGGACAACATGAGGTTCATAGTGGCACAAGGATGTGATTTTCTGGCTTCTCTTCTTATGGGTGCCACCAAGATACTACACTGGGTGCACTGTACAACTCCCTCAAACATAGATCAGGATCAGTGCAAACGTGGCCTTCATGAAAGTGCCACATAAAGGACCTAACATCTGACTGAACAAAAAAAATTCCACGTCAGTACAAAGAGAGAGGCAGCAGGAGCAGTGTCCTGGGGTGGGATGAGAGGTGGGAAAGAGGTGGTGGAGCGGTGCAGGTCTACCACCACCCCATCATATATGGAGAGTGGAGAATCACCACTACAGGCTGCACTGGTAAAAGGGCAATGAGTCACTTAGTGATGGGTAAACCAGCAAGCTGTCTGGGTGTTTCCTCCCGGTACGCTCTGGAAAGCAGCGCCTGAAATGAGTCAGTGATGATTTCCACCTGATGAAGATATGGCCCCCCAAAATATTCTGCAGCCTAGCCTCTCTTCTTTCCCCTCCACTTCCCTTTCCAACCAACTTCTCACTTGCTGCAATGCTCATTACTTTATAATTCTATTGTCGCCCTTTCACAGAGAGATTTGTGGTGTTTTAACCAAGAAACCTACATTAAAATATTGAAATAGGTCATTAAATATTTATTTTCTTCAGTTATTTGTAAAGGCAGAAGGAAATTGGGGAAAAAAACTGTCAGAAAGGAGCATAACATTCACATTTTTTGAAGCGCCTGTTTACGGTTATGTTGCCTGAGGGACCTGCAAAGACAGAACCACAGAGGCCACGGTGTTAGCTTTTCCTCCTTGCACTCTGTCTCCCTCTCCAGTGGCCTTTTTCTATTCTAGGATTTGGCTTGTTGTGCTCAATTCTCCCCTCTCCTTCTCCAGTGTAAATCAAGGTTAACTCCATTCAGGTCAGCCAGACACATCTTCTCAGCCAGATGGAAATATGGGGATTGACCCCCACCTGTGTGCCCCTGAACAGCTCTCTGTGACAGCTCCTGCTTCTCCTCTCCTCTGCTCTGCGCTGATGGAAAGAAACCAAGAGCAGCTCTGCCAGAGGCACTGGGGCTGCCTTGACATAAAATCAGTGTGACACCGGTGTCGAGCCCAAGGTCTACACTTCCAGCTTCTCCACAGGCTGCTCGTTCCTCTTCCATCTGCACAGGAAGGAAATGTGGAGATGGGGAAAGGTGGCAGGAATTCCCTTCACAGGCAGTAGGCAGCAAATCATCAGTAGACAACACTTACTGTCCTAGGAGGAAACTACCAAGGGATCTCTAATAATGCCCGGTGCTGGGATCTCCGAGAACGTCACGTGCCAGCCAAGAGGCTGCTGTGACCATAGCTGGGGACAGCTTCATAAATTTGCTCCTTAGTGTGGCTTTAAGGATTTCCCCTGCAATTCTGAATTCTTATATCCACTATAACAACTCCATCTTCCACAGACCTCCTGCATGACAAGGCTGAGAACTGCACTCAAATTTAGCCTGATAACTGATCTTTGAAGATCCACGTCACCGTGCATGCAGCAGAGACAGGCTCAGTGTGCCATCAGCCCTGGCCACTGAAGAATTGAATTTCCACCTTCAAGGAGATATGGTCTCCAATTATAAAAAGCAGAAGAACATTTTGCTGCGTTTCTCCACTTCTCTCATAAACACACACCCTCTCTCCAGTGTCAAGCACTCCATTTCTAGGATGCTTAACAATTTACTTACGGCAGCCTGCTCTGCTTTGTGCTCACACACACGTACACATTCCTGGACATGCTGGATTGTTGTCACCTGATTTTCAAGGCTTTTCATTTTCATCTGCAGGTGACAGATAGCACCAAGGGAGCCAAAGGATGATGGCAACTAAACTAAAATAACCCAACAGTTTGCGAAGCAGCTGGTCAGCAAAAACAGCAAACAAAAATCCACTGGAGCTTGTTCTGCATGAATTCACTGGACAACCTGGCTTGTGGGTTAAAGAGCAGGTGAGGCTGGAGCCCCTGCTTGGTTCGCCTGTCTCAACACACCTATGCATGAAGGTCAGGGAGATATTCTTGAGGAGCTGGAGCACAAAGCAGCAGCACAGATATCAGACACTTTGCATTCAACATCCCAAAATTCAGGATGAGAAGAGCTGTTCACAGAAGCCGTCCAGAGGAAGGGAGGACACCTCACATGTAGGATGCTATTGCGGAGACTGTTGCAGATTCTACCCCCAATATTGCATCTTTTTTCTGCATTACCTGGTTAAAATACATCCCTCCTCTTGTGAAAATATCAAATGGTGCTTTACACATGTGAAGTGTCGATCAGGTAAGAAACCGAAAGAGAAGGTAAAATAGTGATCCCCAAAATAATCCCAGCTGCAGGAGACTTAAAAAGATCCATTCATACGTAAGGTGTGAAACTTTTTTGACCCACCTCGGTGGCTGCCTGGGCAGGGATGCTCACGGCACGGAAGCTGGGCCACGGTCAGGCTGTGAGAGGGTGCAGGCAGCCGGTGCTGCCAGAGCAAGGGCTGGACTGCAGTACAGGACGTGGGGAAAGCACTCCAGAAAACATCGAGTCCTACAGCAGGGATGGGATTATTTGGATTTTCTGCTCCAGGACATCAGGTGCCCTTTTCCCTCTCCATCACTCCCTCAAAGTGCTTATAATGTATAATTTGCCTTTAGAAAATTAATCATCATCTCCCAGTAGTTTTTTTTTTCNCTTCCTTCCTTCCTTCCCTTTTCAGTGCTCATTTTTTTGACAAAACAAACGAGCACAGAAACCACCAGACCAAGCTGGCACTCCCTGTGACATTTTGTAATAGTAATTAAATGAATTGTTTTGCGCTGCTCAGCGCTTTGATGTGTTTCAGGTGCTTTTTCTTTTGTCTGTCTGGGAAACAGGGGAGACTACGCCAGGTGTTGGCCCAGGTACAGGGGAACAGAAAAAGGAAGACTTCTCTGAGACACAAATAAGATCCACATTATGCATGACTCAGCACCTCATGTCAAAATTTGGGCCCTATCAAAAAGAACAGAAAAGGCTGATCACAATGAGCAATAATCCAAAAATACGCTGGCGAGAGGAGCGTACTGTGGATTTCAGAGTGGGGCATGACAATTAGAGCTGCGCAAGATAGTCATAGGGACAAAAATAGATCCAATTCCAAGTGGAAGGTGCCTTTGAAATTTGGGATTTGCATTTTTTTTGTGTGCATGCTTTCAGCTCAAAAATAGCAACTTGGTTAAATAGAAAAGGCAAAGTGTGAGGATAAAAATAAATATTACATTTTTTTAACAATAATATATCTGAATCTGGAAGAAACCTAGGAGTATCACTTGTGCAAGATTTAACACAAAGCATTGTGCTTTGTATTGTTTTGCTTTAACAAATCCATTTCTAATTCTAATAACTGTAAGAGAAATACTGTAGCTCCTTTCCTTTCAGCAGAGAACAGACAGATTAAGAGGATGCCCAGTGATATCAGGAACCCATGTGCATGTTCTTGATCTTTCACTGACTTCTGGGGGAANGCCCTTTTCCCTCTCCATCACTCCCTCAAAGTGCTTATAATGTATAATTTGCCTTTAGAAAATTAATCATCATCTCCCAGTAGTTTTTTTTTTCATTGAATCCCCAATCAGGTTTGACTGTATTTTTGGTGTGCAGAAATTAAGTATTTCACCCCCAAGTCCATAGACCTCAGTTTCAAAAGAAGATTCCTTTCCTTTCCTTTCCTTTCCTTTCCTTTCCTTTCCTTTCCTTTCCTTTCCTTTCCTTTCCTTTCCTTTCCTNATAAGATCCACATTATGCATGACTCAGCACCTCATGTCAAAATTTGGGCCCTATCAAAAAGAACAGAAAAGGCTGATCACAATGAGCAATAATCCAAAAATACGCTGGCGAGAGGAGCGTACTGTGGATTTCAGAGTGGGGCATGACAATTAGAGCTGCGCAAGATAGTCATAGGGACAAAAATAGATCCAATTCCAAGTGGAAGGTGCCTTTGAAATTTGGGATTTGCATTTTTTTGTGTGTGCATGCTTTCAGCTCAAAAATAGCAACTTGGTTAAATAGAAAAGGCAAAGTGTGAGGATAAAAATAAATATTACATTTTTTTAACAATAATATATCTGAATCTGGAAGAAACCCAGGAGTATCACTTGTGCAAGATTTAACACAAAGCATTGTGCTTTGTATTGTTTTGCTTTAACAAATCCATTTCTAATTCTAATAACTGTAAGAGAAATACTGTAGCTCCTTTCCTTTCAGCAGAGAACAGACAGATTAAGAGGATGCCCAGTGATATCAGGAACCCATGTGCATGTTCTTGATCTTTCACTGACTTCTGGGGGAATCAAATCATCTCAGTTTTTTATAGGTAATTAAGTACCTAGTGGGATTCTCAGATGCACTTCAGAGCCCGATGGCCATAGACATATTTCTTTGCGTGTTTCTCTCTCTGAACCACAGGTGATGGGGATGGCAGGATTTCCTCAACTCCCATGAAAAAGACAGTGAAATGCTTAGATAGAGCATTGATGAAAATCAGAGAAGATTTAAAGACAGGTATAACTACCAGTTTTGAAAGAGCTTGGTTTAAAAAAAATTATTAAAAAAATAAAAAGAAAATTTCCACAGTTCACCCATGACAATCCAGCCTTTTGATTTTGCCCTACTGGTACTCATGCAGGGAGGAAGACCATTCTTGGAACAGGGTGTCCATCCAAAGCAATTCAAAGAACTTATTTGCAATTCTCATTATTAATATTTCAGTCTGGATTTTAAAGATGCTTCCTGCAGCTACTATTTTGACTCTTTCAGCCCTCTTCTGAGTACTGAGCTCTTTTGAAGCTACTAGCCTTTGCTTTGCTGTGATAGCCCCAAAGGTTCAACATATTAATCAGCTTTCTCTCTGCTTTCTCTCACTACAAGGGTAGGAAATTTCCTTCCCAACATCTCCAGGAAGTGGTCTGTATGTGAGCACAGTCCCCATTCTGGCTGCTGGGGTCCTCGCCTGGATCCCCTTTTCAGCCCTCTAGCTCTTTGCAGACAGGTTTTGCCTCAGATAAAAATGGCTTCACGCTTCCCCTGTGTTTATTCTGTTACTTGCCTCTAACAATATTTTCCAAGGTATTTTAGGTGGCTAACACACCATTAGGACACACAGCTGATGCCTGAAATCCTAACATTTTCCACATTTTGTAAAACAGCTCATTACCGAAAGGGTGCTCCCATGCTGACATTTCTTTCTCACACTTTTGTCCCAGACCTCCAGATACATCTCAACACCATATCAGTGCTTTAACATCTCTCGCTCCTGGTTCCTATTCTACATGAAGAGAGTGAAACAAAAGAACTTGTTCGTCAACAGAAAGGGTTCGTGTTTCTATTCCTCTTGAGACCATCCCACTCAGTTATTTATTTTACTGGACTCTGGTCTCTTCAGTCTTGGACAGAATTAGATACAAAAATCCTTAAAACAAATCCCAGGACAGCAGTAAGGAAGACCACACAGGCAAATCTTAATGCTGACAACCTTCATCAGTTTACCAGCTTTCTGGTAAAACAGAAGAGAAGCGGAGCCCACACTTTCCATCACCTTTCATTGAAAAAGAAAATCCTGCTCTTATCAGAGTTTTGATTTGATTTCATCTGTTGGAGTGGGTGGGGAGGCTGGGTCTGATTCTGATTAAGATGAACAGCTCTGTCTCTCCCCACTCTTTGGCTCTCTGACACTCTGACATTTATTTGGAGAAATGAGGTCATTCTGGGGTATTTTGGAATGAGGTAGCTGGCACATTGCACAGCTGAATGGAAGCTATGGCCAGGGCCATCTCCGGTGGTGATGGATCTTTGCAGAGACCCAAGGTCATCACCGAAAATTTGGCCACATGCACCAAGGTCAGCCCATAAAAGCTCACTGTGACGAACCAGCCTGACCTGACTGCTCTTTGATGGGGCCTGCAGAACAATCCCCCTTCTAAAATAACTGTTTTCAGGCCAATCAAATGACAATGCTGCCAAGCTGAAAAGCACGCCCAGCTCATCGCAACACTGCCTGCCCTGCCAGCCGTACTAACGCTCTCAGAGCTTTAGACAGGGATAAGAGAGGAGAGAGAAAGGGGTGAACCGAGCCATTGAAGGCATCACTGACCAGCCCAGAGCTGTTTTTGCCCTCACCTGCTTCCCATTTTTTCTCTTCCCCATGTTCCTGGGGCTGTGAAAAAGTCTCAAAAGCAAAGAGTTGACCACCCTGAGGTGGATGAAGGAGAGTATTCCCAAACTGCCTCCTGCAAGGATTCTTGCATTTAACTGCATATGACATTGGATATCTCACCCATTGCCTTAGAAATGCTGAAGAGGAGCTGAAGTCCATCCCACCCACAATGTAAAAGGCAGCCCAGGGCTTTGGGCAGTATTTCTCCCAGGGGTGCAGAAATCTCAAGACAGATGCTCTTTGTGAACGTCTCCAATGACAACTTCTATCAGACACCTCTGATCTGAGTACTCACTGACCACCATACCACCGAAACCTTCTTCTCTGCCTCTCCACATCCCATCAACAGACACACTAGTCATTTTTATTTAACACCTTTTTTAGTTTTTTTCATCTTTCTTGGGTGACAAATTGCATGAGACATAGAGAGGAAGGGTGTGGTGGTTAGAGCTCAAATTTGAGACAAGAAAAATGTCAGTGGCTATTTTTACCTCTGCCTCAGACAAAACACATGCCTCAGAGCGGCCATTCACACTTTTTTTTTTTTCTTCAGCTGTGTTTGTAGCACTTTGGAAATGCTTAGGTAAAAAGGTGAATTGTCATCATATTCTACACTCCCACACTCATCTCCAGGAAACTGGACCACTTGGACCTCAGGAAGTTTGGTTTTCAATTTCTATTCCTATGGGACCCCCCAGAAGTTCTGAGTATCAGGAAGCTCAGATAACCCAGCTGGCTTCTCTTCATAACTCTGTCTTTAATTTAGTTATCCATACTGAGAAACCCTGTCCTATAGGATCTCCAATATTTCAGCCACCAGACTCTCTCTAAGCACAGGGGCAGCTGGATGTCCCTAAATCCTTGTGTATTCTAGAAGTGTGATGGGAATTATGGACCATTTTTCAAAAGAATGAAAGATGTCCATTGATATAGTGAAAGGCAGAACTGGAGTTAATCTGAGTTAACATTGAATTGAGTTATCTTGGAGAATAAACTCGAAGGTAAAGCTACTCTTACCCTGTGAGCCACCACTATTTTTCTCCGTCTTTCCTTCTTCCTTCCAAAAGGCATGAACCTGACAGAATGGCAGAAAAAAAGACCAAGAAACAAGCCACCACTACCAAATCCCTCTACCAGAAAAGCCAGCCCTGAAAGTTTGTTGCAATGTCAGCAGGAAAAGCAATATCGGCCTCTGAAAAATTAATATGATGCTCACTTGCTGTCTAGTTCCTCCTCTGCTTGTCAATAATTCTGTTCATTCCACGAATATTAAATCTGTTTGCCACAGCCCTTAATGTGACAAGAAGCTGATGCCTGAAAGCACGATTACTTTCAACTACACATCATATTTAATTTATTACATAACCTGGTGTTATTGGTTTTATTGATGAACTGTACTGTATAAAATGATTATTTGTTAAAGATTTCACTGTAGTAAAGGAAAAAGAAAAAAAAGAAGAAGAAAAAGAGAAAAATCTTTACTGCTCCAAAAAAGCTACTTGTAAACATTCTTCTGCAAAGATTCAGGAATGGGAGTTACTATTATTACCTGATTTTTGGCTTCACACATTCTTTGCACTGCAGAACAGATCCACCTTCCTCCATCACTTAATTCAATCTCCTACTGAGACAGGAGCAAGCAGCAGAGGAGCAGAGTGAAGCTCTTCCTGATGGCGTGATGTATATGTAACTCCTCCATGCTCTGCGTCATTAAATCTAGGTGGTTTGTTTGGGCAGGACAATCTAAGTCCCGTACTTAAGCTTAAGCTCCATCGTTTCCTTTGTATTAATGTAATGTGATAAGAGTTTATTGGTATCAGTCATTTATACTGACAGACTGCCTTTTTGGCCCAGCTCTGATGCAAATGTGTTACAAGGCTGCACGTGGGCAAAATGAAAGATGAGATTCCTGCCTTGAAAGAACGTATACCCTGATTCAAAAAGACAGTAAAAAAAGGAGTTTGTTTTGTGCATATGAGAAACCAAGGACCAGAGGCATGTTGGAATCAGTGCAACTGAATTTCAATAAAGATACTATTTCTCTGGCTTCCAAGTTGGCCGCTGGAGTGGCCTGTATTTTTAAGGACTCTCAAGGAAGCAGATATCTTGGATGACTACGGTGAATGCTGATGGTTGAGTCACTGGATAATCCCCACTGCCTCTATTTCCCATTTTAGGGTTTCAGTTCAGAGCCAATCATGAGAAGCCTGACAAACGTGTAGTCTCCTTTGGGTAAGTCAGTGCCGAGAGGCTGCGGTCCTTCTCTGACATTTCAGTTCCCGAGGACGGGACGCTGACTTGCAGCTCTGAGTAGCCATCTGGACCTTTCATTGAACCTCTATGGATCTTTCCTTCCTAATTCTAGACCCAGAGACAGTGACTGTGAATCTCCTATACAAAACTGATTACAGCAGGAGACTGCAGAGGAGTTAAGACATCCCCAGCAGAGTGTCTTAGCAGAGTATTTTAGTCTTAACGCCATCCTCTTCCAGACATACATGGTTTCAATTTGTTAAGTGGGGGGAGAAGGGTGTGAAGTTCAGTTTATAAGAAAATGGATTAAAAAATCAAAACACAAAGGAAATGCGTTACTCAGTCCCAAGTTTTAGAAATTATTTATCTGCTGATTCCTGAAACCTGGATATCAGCTGGAGTTTTATGTCTGATTTCATTCAGGTAATAATACAGCATTTTGAACAGAAGAAATTTTGAAGTCTGCAACCTAAATAGAGATGTTCCTCCTGATTAAAAAGTGCACTGCATTTCCATAATACACTGGGCGAAATGCAGTCTCAGAAGAATTCTTGGAATGGTTTGATACTGAAACAGATGTAATGAAGAATTCAACCTGCTGCTAAGAGACATTTCTCTTGTTAATTGGTTATAAACAATGCTACTGATGGCATCAATATATGAAACAAGAATTAAGAAATAAGGAAGCCTGGGTTTGGAAGCATTTCTGCCTCATGGCTGACTGCAGATACCAGTTGAAGACCTTATTGTAGGGGCTTTTCTAAAATAGACCTTTCCCTGTAGACTTTTTCTTTTCTGAAAGTCTTGGACCTCATGCTGCAGCTTCCCTGTTCACCAGAACTTCATAGAGTCTCCTGATTCCATCCAGCTGTCTGACTCCAAAAAACAGAATCAAAAAATGTGAGCATTTTCTCTGCAGGGTTTTGACCCAAGCTCTATTTCCCTGTGTGAAAGGAAATTTTTTTTGGAAAAAAACAGAAATACAAACCCAAATGGTCTGCATTTCCCAGAAAGCCCAGAGAGGCTGTGGATGCCCCATCCCTGGCAGTGTTCAAGGCCAGGTTGGATGGGGCTTTGGGCAACCTGGGCGAGTGGAGGGTGTCCCTGCCCATGGCAGGGGGGTTGGAACTAGATGGGCTTTGAGGCCCCTTCCAATTCAAACCATTCTGTGATTCTGTGAAATAATAGGAATGATTCAACTGACTGTTTCATTGCCTTCGTGACCCCTGGCACTTTCTACCTTCCAGATACTAACAGGATCTAACTGGGATTCAGGGAAACACAAGAGAGCTGTAGCCTCTGATCACATAAAAGGAATAGAACAAGAAAAAGAAAAGAAGGGGAGAGCAAGACAGAATAAAGCAAATGAGCCAAAAAAAAAAAAAAAAGACCTACAGAGCTGATAAAATTTCTAAATGGCCCAGGGAGTTTTGCTCATCCCCAAGACATTGGTGTTTATCTGAATAAGGATCTTCCTGCTCTGTCATGTCAGCACAATTGTCCCTCCTTCCCTTTCCCTGGCTCCATTCCCTTTTTCTCTTTTCCCTTCCATTGCTATTCAATAGCAATGTCTTCAATATGAGGTCTCCTGCTTTCCAGAGGGACTACTGACTCATGAAGGCCACTGAGGTGAACGGGAGATACAGTCGTTCACAACCAACTTTGCCAAGCGCTCTGGATTTTGGTTAGTTTTTCCCCAAATACACTGCTCCTCCTGGCAACCCAGCCAGTCCCACAGATGTGCTTATGTACAAACGCAGGTCTCTGCCTGGCACAGCCAGTCTGATATCTGTTCATATGCTGAAGAACATGAAAAATGCCTCACTGTTACCTGTTTTTCTTTGCTTAAATACTCATCCCTGATTCTAGCCATCCAAACTGAACTCCTGGGTAATTAAAAGGAAAGCAGATATGGGAGTTACGTTTTTGGTTTTGTTTTTAAAATTCCCCCTCATCTCTAAGGAATTTACCAGAGCTGATTTCTCAATTGCTTTTTTGATTTCTCCTCTGACAGCTTGCTCTGTGCCAGGGATGTGGCATTGACCTCCAGCAGCAGAACTTTCGCTTTGTTCCCAGCACTGTCCCGAAGCGCTGTGCAACTCATTGAAAATCCATTAATTCTGCCTGTGCCCTATCAGATTAAAACTTCTCTTCAAATAACATTTCAAATATCAGTTGCTTCACCTTAATATCTTTCTTCCATAACATTTCTCACAGCTCCACACACGTACTCCGCTCCCCTGGGTAATTCCCTTTTCTATGCGTATTGTTGATTCTTTAAGAACACACACTCTCCGCTCCCTCTTTTTGCTGATGATCTGTACTGCATCTTGCTGTCTCCTACCTCATCCCCTCTTTCTCTCACCCTTATTCTATTCTTATACAATCAGAAGCAGCAGGTTTTTTCTACATTTCCCAGAGTCCCAGATTACAGCCCCAATAGAGACCTGCAGTTACCAGACACTTCCAACTTGGTCAGCCTGCAAAACTTACTCAGCTGCTAAACTGCTGCCACTGAATTTACTGGGGCCATGTATGTGGATACACCAAAACACGTTTCTGAGCAACCCTGGAAGACCCACCCAATGATCTCCCTACCCACCAACTGAGATATCCTCGTTTTCACTGGACTGACTTCCAACCCCGTATGGCCAGACTTCAGCTCCAGGGAATGGGGAGGCTGTGAGGTTTTTTCACACCCCACCAACCTCACAGACAGCCTGGGCTATGACTCCACAGCCTCTGTCACAAGGCTTTTGTGGGTGGTAGCTCATTTTTGTTTGCATCGCTGAGCCCCAGAAGTTATGGATGCAGCGTGGAGATCATGACTCAGTACATCCTCCCCTTCCTCAGCCAACACCTTCCAGATTTGGAACAGCAAAGCTTGGATGTAGGTTCAGCGTTGGTAGGCATGGGCTTGCGTAGGAGAAAGGCAAAAAGAGATGACAAACACCTGACACCATTAGAAACTCTCTCCTGACATCATTGAGGACCTGCCAGCCTCTGCCCAGAGGCAGAAATTATCCTGGGCACAGTGGAGTTTGCTATGGATCCTCCTTTCCGTGTTAACAATTGTCTAAGTGCTTATCTTAACTTCTCTGCTCCCTTCATCCTCCCTCTCTGTCCTGCTGCTTGGCTGGCAGAGATCTGCATCTGCTGTGGTGGGGCGGCAGGAGGCTGGGGCAGTGCTATAGACAGCCAGGCTTCGACCCAGGGAAATGTAATAAAGCAGAAGAAGTCAGTGAGAGGAAGCAGTGTAGGCAGCAGGTTTTTCTGCATAGGAAATGGTGATAACCCATAATAATCATCTCCCACACAGGCAATAAGTGTGTTTACCCAGGAAAAGAGAGTGGAAATGGGAAATGTGGTTTAGAGGAACTAAGTACCACTGGGGTGGTAGAATGCAATGGCCAGACCTGGGTGAGATTGCCACCTTCTGCGGGTCCCACCCCAGGGAACCAGACAGCACCCTCAGCCTCGTGGCAAAGGGGACACGGACATCTCCAGCGAGCTGTAGGAGCTGGTGAGCAGTCTCCAGTGTGGGCAACGGTAAAGCTGCTGCCCAAGAGATCATTCTCAGTTCTCCTTCCCCGATCTTTGACTTCTGCTAGAGCAACAAGCCATAACCTAGAGCCAGACAGCGCACCGGTCCTTCTGCTTCATTTCTGTGCTCAAGACACTTTTATGCCCATGTGCACTGAGACTCAGCTAACCTCCGCACTGAATTCCAGCTGACGTCTCTCCAATAAGCCAAAATACCACAGTTTCCGATCCCTGCTGATTCTACAGTATTTTGGGATATGGTGCATCCAAGCATTAACACAGCCAATTATTTTTTTCCCTGGGTGACTAAGGCAAGGGAGTTTGGTGGGGCAGAATTATCTAATGTGGTCTGAAATATTCAAGAGAAACAGACACAAATCTCTGCATATATTTCACTCACTGAATTTGGGAAGAGGTTGCCCACAGAGAGAAGGAATACTCCATATGGATGCAAACCTGTGCAAGGTGGAATGGACTCAACTGAGCAGTTTACAATACATTATTTATCAGAGGAGTTTATCTTCTATTTTTGCTTACGGTATTCCTCAGATCATGACTTTTTTCTAACAGTCCTTCATTATTCAAGGCCAGTTTGGGATTTTTTTTTTTGTATGTGTGTATATATATATATATACATATACGTATACATAAAATCTCCAAGGATTTATCAGAAGAGGGTTTTAGTTGGTCTCACTGTTTCAATTGCAATGGGTGAGTTCAGTCATATGCCCCTGCTCTTATTATTCATAATAGGAGGAAGTTGCAATCACCGCTGAATAGCCATGCACATTAATTTTGAAATTCATGTTCATCTGGAAAAATTCTGTGGTGCAAATGTTTATTGCTGTTGTTATTATTGTTTATTTTATAATAGCAGGAGGAGCTGCATTGTCCCTGGCCTCCTGGTGGACACAGAGGGGTGTGAGACAACTGAAGGAACTTCATTATATGTTTGGAGGATGTATTAATACCAACATTACCATTATATTCTTTCTTCCTGGTATTTTTTCCTGAACTGAATACTTAATTCTTCTTCAAGGACCAGCTTTAACATATGCAGGGCCCTGTGTGAAACCAACACAGCATACTCATAGAGGAAAATTATATGGAGGGGAGTATTGGAGGCTGGAATTATGAAAACTATATATAAAAAAAAATTTGGACCCATGCTGACTCTTTTCTAATTATAGGCATTTACCTAGACCTGGTCTAGTGGCAGAAACAAAGAGAGATTTAGTTGGATCTGCTCCATTACAAAGTAATCTTAAAAGAATTTATTTTGTAATTTCCTAATCATTCCATCGTTAGTACCTCAGTCAATAGTCAGATTGTGCAATCTGCTTTCACATGGTTTTGAAATTTGAAACAGGTAGAAGGATCTTTCGCACTAAAACCGTTCCCAAAGGCTGCTAATGTCCTAAAGTGAGGTGCGTTAGGGGGAAAGATAGCACCCTTAAAGCCAGTTTGCCTTCTTCACCACTCACAGAACCAGGACACAGGAAAATACTTCTCTGTGCTTCTCCTAAAGCCTCGTCCCCTGATTTTCACCATTTTTGGACTAGGGACTAAAATCCTGGCCCTGTTCAAAGCAATGGCAAAACTCAGAAATGTCAATCTCCTAGTGATGTCTACGGTTTCAAAAGGAAAAAGAAAAGGGAAAAAAAAAAAAAAGGCAGAGGGACTTCCTGTGATGACCAAGAATAAAGCAGCTGCAGACTGGAAATCAAGCCCTCTTTGAATGAAAGCTAGGAGCCCCAAAATCTAAGGCATACTTCTTAATTAGTCTCTTCTGCAAAATGTAGGCAACAAATGCTATCTTAAGGCAGCTCTCGGGTTTTATTTGCTTGTTTGTTTGTCTGTTTGTTTCGGAGCAGCCAAAGCAAACTTCTCCAGGGACCTGTTTGATTCCTCTCTGCAGTGTGGGCTGGAATATTGATCCTGGAGAAGAGATGTATGTTTTGTATATGTGGGTACGTGAGTACGCGCAAGCTTGCAGGAATGCAGAAGATGTGAGACAGGCTTGGAATTTGCCTAGCAGCCCCATCCCCTCCCCACAGCACAGCTCCTCCTCCTCTCCCCGAGTCCGAGCTCAGAGAAGCTCATGTATGGCCACTGCTTCAAAACCCAGCTGTAATTTTCTGGCTAATGGAAGACGTATTGACAAAAGTTGACATTAAGTGGAACTAATTACACTGTAACTGCTAAATAACTAAGAAATAACTACCCTGTAATTTATGGTGCAGCACGGACTCTGTGCAGGAACTTTCAGAGCTGTTATATCTGCACAGAGCTCACTGATGCATACGCTGCAGAACTTTTCCCCTGCCAGTAGGATCCAGTCGATGTGAAATTGCCAGCTCTGCAAACACACCTCGCCACGATTATAGAGCACAAAGACAGTCAGGCTTCCCACAACCCACCGCAGCCCTGTCCCAGAGCAATAGAATAAATGACTGCTAAGATGCTCTCCCCAGACCATTAATTTTATTTCTGGTTTTCATTTAAAGTCCTAATCCCATCTGGGATGTCCTCCCTGCCTTCAAGGTGTATGCAGGAGTCAATGGCACCTCCTGCATCCCTGGATTTCTGTTGGGGATACCGAGAACTGGGGTACACAAAAAGGCTGGTGTCCCATCAGGTTTGCTGCCTCTTGCAATGGTGGCAACCAACCTCCTTCCTCTACTGAAATAATTTGTCGGATGAGGCATTAACCACACAGCTGGGAGCAGGGGAAGGCATGAGGATGGGGTATGCCAAGGGACAGGGGGAATCTCTTCCATACATCACTGTCACGCAGCAATATCAGCATCCAATTCAGAATATACATCTGAATGTGCCTTGTTCCATCTGATCAAACTCAGGATTTCTAAGGGCTCATCATTAAAGTAGATGAGAAAACAGGCATTCTGTCTCCAGAGAAATCTAGCAACTCAACATTTGTTTATGTCTCAGATAGGACCAAATCAGAAAATATGTTTTTTGAAATATTTCTCTTCAGAAGTTATGCCATCACCCGCTGAAATGCTTCATTTTGATACTGTTGAAATGCAGTTTAGTACTTCAATACTGGATGGTATCTAGATATGTAACAAAATAAAATTAAGATTCTAATATAGAAGGGAAAACAAGTGGGAAATGGAGCAGGAAACAGCCAAAATAATAAAAAATTTAGAATCCATTTTGATTTCAAATTGATTCAATATTTTGCCTTTGAAACATCATTGGAATTAGAGAACTGCAATGAAGCATTCACATTTTACCTATTACCCAAAGAACAGCCTTTTCCCCGGGGGAAAATGTTCCCACAGACTAATTTGCAGCCAAATGCAAACAACAAAATTTTTAGACTGGAAACTCTTCACTGCAGAAGTTCGGTACTTGGTGCTTTGGTTGTCCAGCACCGAGCACAGCGGGGCAGGTCTCCAGGCACCGCCTCAACACAAAGCACAAATCATCGAGCTGCTGGTCAGGGGTTTTGCCAACGAGTCCCAGAGGACGTTAGATTGTGCATAAGAAAAATGGAGAATTTGTAGGTAATGAGAGAAGGGAGAGAGAAAAATCAGCCTGTGTTGGAGCCGGGAAGACAAAGAAAAGAGAGTGAGATTGCAAAGACAGACAGTTGGGGAGAAAGAGAGGTGCAATTCAGCACCTGCTTCTGCCAGATTCGTTCCACCTCCATTATCATGCACCAGAACAACTCATTCTTCTTTTTTCCAGAAAGCGTAATAATGTTCCACAGGTGAAGGAGTTATCTCGGCTTTTCTCTCTTTCAGCAAAGCTAACACTCAGTACATGAAATAAAGGTTATCTTGAAAAATAGACGCTGCAACTCGCATACAAAGGAGCCCTTTCCTGTGACAGGGAGTCTTTTCTGAAGGGGCCTGTTAGATTTCGTGCTTGGAAGAAGGAGAAGAATATGGAATTGACTGCTTAGTCCCCCTGCCAAGTTTCCAAATTGACTTTTGAACAGGACCTCGGGGACTCTCTCCTATGCCATGAAGAGCAGGTTACCCCTAGGGACATGGCGAGGATGAGGATGGAGAGGAAAGCAATGTTGCAGGCAACACCAAGGATTAGAATAAAATCCAGCTTTCACATCTCTGATAGGACAAGGGGAATGGCCTGAAGCTGCAGGAGGGGGGATGGAGATGACATGTGAGGTAGAAATCCTTCCCTGTGAGGGTGCTGAGAACCTGGCACAGGGTGCCCAGAGAAGCTGTGGCTGCCCCTGGCTCCCTGGCAGTGTTCAAGGCCAGGTTGGATGGGGCTTTGGGCAACCTGGGCTAGTGGAGGGTGTCCCTGCCCATGGCAGGGGGGTTGGAACTAGATGGGCTTTGAGGTCCCTTCCAACCCAAACCATTCTAGGTTCTATGATCTCTCCCAAACTGATGAGGTCAGGGATGCTCTGAGGAGCAAAGACCCCACGAGCTTGTAGAATCTCACATGCACAACAAGGGGAAGGAAAAGATGAATTTCACGTGTGTCCTTGTACATCGGCACAGCTACGTGCCACCACCGCCCAGCTGGGGAGCAGGACATCCTGCCTGGGTGCTCCTCTCCGCCGTGCAGAACGGTGCAGGGTTCTGCCTTTTGCTGCTCCCTGTCCCCGGCACCCAGCGTTCAGGGCCACGACTGTGGTGGGAGGAGGCTCCTAGCTGCTCCTGTTACTGAAATAACAACATAACGCGTGTTTTGATACGTTTGCTTTGCAGCTGAATCTGGGCATTCTTCAAAACAAACCTTGAAAGGATCTCTGAAGAGAAGCAGCCCATTTAAATGACTAAATAAAAGGTCTGGCTGTAGTTTTTAATGAAAGACCTGTGTGAACTAATAACACTTTGCTTTGTGCCCTGAAGCTCATTAAATAATGTGCTAAGCCATGCAAAGTGATCTACAGAACACTGCACTGTGATTTTTCTTTTTAAGTGTCACTTTGCTGATCGGGAGTAAAGAGGACAGCTTCTGGGCGGCATCGTCAGGGATCTCAGGTGTTTATTTAGTATTCAGCTGCAATAGGTCTGGGCGTGTTCCTACCTAATTTCCTTGCAACAGCCGCCTGTCGCTTTTATGTTCTCGGATACCTACAAAAACCCTTACAGGAGGGACGTATTTATTTTACTAGCAGTTCCTGTCATTGCAATCAGCACTTGGGTGAAATATGGGGGTTTATTTTCATTGAATTTTGTTTTATTTTTAAATAACTGACAATAAGTTTACAAAGCTCCAGAAGTTTGTCTGTCTGTGTTTACACTAAATTGTTGGAAGTTTCTGAATAGCTCCAATGCTTCCTAAAATCCTTGAAGTGTTGACATAGCACAGAGTGATATCATACACCTCGGGCTTTGTCGGTCAAATATTCTCTTATTTTGAAAGCACTGGATACCAGTGTGGATGCTGGTGAAATTCTGCCATTTCTGGACAAGAAAATGGGGCTCTTTCAAAATCCCTTCCACCCCTCTGAGGATCCCTTCCCATTGTCTGCAGTGAGCTGCAGTTCAAAGACTGTCAGAGCACATAAACATGACACAGTAACTGAGAACATCAAAGAGCATTATGTTTTCCATACATAAAGAGTGACAAGCTGCCTAACTCTTTATATTAAAAATTCAGACAAAAAACAATTCAAGAAAAATCAAAGCAAAGTCTCCAGGAGGGAGTCAGATACCACACAATCCTGTTACATGCTCTTATCTTTTTTGCCTTGCATAGTGGCTTTTAAACTCTGCTCCTAAAACACCTATATAAAACCTAATTTGCAGCAGTTGCGTTGCTGTCTATAGAGGAAAGGTATATAAGGAGTGTAATATGTAGGGAGGCAGCTTCTGGAATGGAAACCTCTGCCACCCAGGTAGATAAAGTTGGAAGAAATCCTCAGAGACAGCAAAGTCCATCGCCACACCCAGCCCCCATGACTGAGTCTCTTAAAGCTGGGTCTATGGACTTAGTACTGGTACCAGAAAAAGATGATCCAGGCACCATGGAAAAATGAAAGGAGGGGTGTAAGGACACAAGACATGAGACCCTCTATTTGGCAAAATAACTGAATAAAAGATAGGTAGAAGCAATGGGAAGCAATGAAGCAAATCTGTTGATAGAAGGTAGATGCAAGTTAAAAGTGCAGAAGCAGAATAAAGCTGACTGTCTGCCAGAGAAGGCCTTGGCATGAGCTGGGCACACTTTGAAAAATAATGGAAACATTTAGTTTCAAAGAAATGAAAATCATAGTGAATTGGGATCAAATTTAGTGAGGAGTTTTGGACCAAGAAAAGGGAGCAGAAAGGATTTTGGAAATCTTTAAAGATTTCAAAACTTGTTAAAAGATTTTTTTAACTCTTTTATACTAAGCTTTTCTTTGTTTCACATCAGCATTTTCATTGTAAAAAATCAGCTTAAAGGAAAAATAGGTGAAGATGTTAAATAACTTTGAGAACTTCACTTCTTAAGCAAATGTAGTGCTCCAGATAAAACCTAGGTTTGGGCTTTTCTTTGAATTGTTTCTTTTCCTTTCATTCTCCTTTCATCTATACTATCAAACTCTAAATTATCTGAAGTGGATTTTGCCCTTCAACACTTTTTTTTTTTTAGCTTCTTTTTCAAATATATATTAAAAAAAAAAAAAAAAAAGAGTTCTTAACTTCGCCTAATCACTGATAACTCCTGGAAAAACATACGGCACTAACCATTGTCTGTGATAAGGCTCAGGGACAAACTCTTACGTGAGCTCCCCCCGGAGCATTGCAACCGGTTCATCATATACCTCAATTTTCTACCTTCTCTGCACCTCCTCCCTCCCAATCTCCTAAATGCCAACACAGCTTTAAATACCACCTACTGCCATCTCACTAAAGAAACGAGGCCCCAGGTAGCATTTCCGTGCACAAAACAACTGCCCGGTGATGGCCTCGAGCCTTCTCCTTCTGCAGCTCCTCCCTCCAAATCCAGCTGCAACAGCTTTTCTGGAGATTATTGAGTTTGCTCCATCCTTCATGCCCTCTAAGCTGCGCCTAGAAAAATCAAAGCCTTTGGGGACCAGCATGGGGGTGACCGAAGCTTGTGCACAGAATATACCCAGCTAATCCAAACCAGAGGCAACTGGCCTGTGATTTGACTTGATTTGATTCTTTTTTTTGTTCTTCTGCGGGTGGCGTTCTTCTATCTGTTCCTATTTACAAGCTAGGGGTTATTTGAAGTGGGTTATTTATTTATTTATGCACTTCTATTATCACTACAACCAAACTGCAACCTTCAAGAAAACGTGTCTGTGAAGGGTGGTGGCGGGGGGGAGCCAACAAATTGAAGTCAGAGAAAGGGGGCTACATCTTTATCAAAAGACAACATCAAATTAATTTCTCTCTGGTCTCAGGAACTCATGTAAAATTTATAGGCTGTTTGTTAATTTTCCTGTAGTGCCAGCAGCACGGGTGTTTGTGATTCAGAGGGAAGGGACGGCAAGAAACGAGAGCGGAGGGGAAGGGGGTGCAGAGCAGAAGTGCTGCAGCCCTGGCCGGGCTGACACGGGTCCGTACGTGGAATGACCTTGCTCACGTGCCAAACCTGGATGCAACACAACCGGGAAGGCAGCAGGATGGAGGGCTTTGGATGGGGGCCCGCTCGCTCCCTCTCCCCCGTGCAGCCTGGCTACTTAAAATTCAAGCGGTGTCCCCAGCTCTCCGTGCCAGGCTGCCCTTTCAACACCAGCACAATGCCTTCTCTTGCATAACCCAACAGGCAATTTAGCAGGTTCACAACTCAAAATAGAAGCAGACTTAGTTTTGTATTAACACACCTTCTTTCCCCTCTCCCCACCCTCCTCTGCCATCTTCTTTCTTTATTTTCTGTTGGGTTCTGGAGCACCTCTGTGGAAGTGTCTGCAGGATTTGTGCCTTTTCCATCCCCTGGGCAAGACTAAGCAGGACCAGGGGCCACAGTCTAAGGTGGCTGGAAAAAACCAGGGAGGTATCCCCAGTGTCTTAACTGAGGTGAGAGTGCATGGTCCCCACCGATGCTTTACCACGGCAGGGTCATTTTCATTAATGTTCTCAAAAGTCTCTTCTGGAATTAGGGATTTGCAGCTTTCGGGAGCTTTTCAGGCTTTGACAAAACCCACGTTTCTGCTGGAACCACCAGCTGCCGCAGGGAGCAGCAGAGCTGGAGTGGGATCACCAGCCAGGATGCTCTGATGTCTGTACCCTTCCTGCACCTTAGACCCTGGCAGAAATGCTCTCAGACACACCAGGAGACTTTAAAGGATCCCAGTATCATCTCGTATGTCTCGTAACTTAGCGAAGGTTAGTAATTTCCCCAGCAATGCTTACAAGCTGAAGCCTAATGCTACATCAGCAGCACAAAACAAACAAAGAGCTGCAGGAATCACATGAACTTCAGTTTCACCCCAAACTTTCCAGCTCTCAGCATCTCAGCGTAAAGCATCTGCTTCTTCATTTTAAAGACATGAGCTGGCAATACTGCAAAAATTCCCAGCTGAATGAGAATACATCTTTTTAAAAAAATGCTTCTAGCCTTGATTTAAAGACTTCAGCAGCCCACCACCTCCCTTGTTAGCTGGCCTAACATTTTAAGAGCCCTGCTAAGCAAGCATGTGACTTATTTTTTCTTTTTCCTTCCCTTTTCAGTTTCAGAATGCATAACCTGAGCTACCAGCCCTGGACACTCACTGGAGATGAATGCTCCCAGACTCCTATTCTGATCCCCAGTCTCCCATTTCCTTTCCAGCTAGAAAACGGGGATGCAAAACCCATCTTACAGATGTGCTGGAAATGATCAAACCAACAGGAGAGAGAGGTTAGATTAGATTAGATTAAGAGAGAGAATAAAGAAATCATCCATTGTTCCCCACTCGATTATTGATTTTACACCTACTTCTAACAAGTTACTTTATCGTTAGACAGAAAGAAGGTACGTCCCTGCCTGGGATTTGGCATGTGCCTCCCTCCAGTCCTTCCTGCCAGGAGAGGTGTGTAGTCATCCTCACAGCAGCCCATGGAGGGGAGGAAGAGCGTGCCTGCCAGCTGGGGGCAATTTCTTTCCTCTACAGCTACGGAGACGAACGCTGTGCTTCATAAACACACTTCAAAGATGCCACACTATTAAAAATACATGGACATCATGTGGATCTAAGCTAAATACATATGGCCTTTGATTGCTTGGCATTTCCAATTCATACAGGAACATTACTGCCATGCATTATTGATGATCAGTAGCATTTCACTGTCTCAAACTAAGGACACCTCTTCCCCCTTCCTCCTTCCTCGCATGCAGCACCCTTAGCTCAGCGACTGAACAGTTTAATTAAGCCGTGATTAACTGTGTACGTAATTCTGACTGTCACTGATTTAGTTCTGGAAATGCTACCGCTGCGAGTTGAGTGCTGCACTGTCGGAGCGGGGGCCCTGCTCGCAGGGTAGCTCCCCCTCCGGGTATCTCAGCTGCTCGCACCCTGCCAGGGCACATCTGTCCAGCTGTTGTTCAGCTGGCGGGTGCTGTGCCACAGCCGGAGCCGCTCACCGCATCGATGCACCCAGACCATGGTCCGTGGGGGAGAGCAGGGGTGAGGCACGCAGCGAACGGAGAGTGGGGAAGGGGGATATTTGTCCAGCTTGAAAGGGCTTGATGTGGCGGGGAGAGGAGGTGAGCCGGGCCACTGGCTGCTGGCTCAGGCGAGGAGGGCAGCGATGGGAAAAACCTGCCCTGGCTCAGCCCCGTCCCACACCAGACACCTTCAGTTTTCCTGGACAAACTCCCACCCCACCTCTCTATTCTGCTTTGGAAAGCTCAGGCATCTTCCCTGTTCTCTCCCTGAACATCCTGGCCGCTCCTTGTTTCCCTCCTTCCTGGCCAAAAACACGGTTTGGCCCCGCGGGCCGCGTGTCCCGTGTGACAGGCACGTCACTCCTGCTGCCGACCTGCCGTCCCCACGCGTGTCCCCAGCTGCTTTGGGGAAATTCCACCCAAAAATGCTGGTGTCTCTCCGGCTGTCACTTTATTAGCAATTCCTCACTCTGACTCAGTCTCCCTCCTCCTTTTATTCTTTTAAAAAGGAATTCTCCAGAAGCAAGAATTGGGGAGGAGGAGGAGAAGATTTGGAAAGAAAAAAGCAGAATCATTACAGCTGAGAAACAGCTCTTGAAACTTATTAGCTCATGACTCATCTCTCTGAAAGGAGCTAATACCTTAATTTCATATTTCTCTGCTCAAATGGAGACCAAAGCATAAACTGAAATGAAACTTTACACTAATGGCTTCTTAATTACACCCATCTAAAAGCAATTACCTGAGGTTTAACAGATACAAAGTTAGAGTTGATGCGGCCACTGGAAGGGAATTGCGCGGCAAGGTTGTCTGGGAAGAGACGGGCTGCGGGGAGGTGTACCGGCGAGGTACCGCGGGCGGGCTGCCTCCGCTTCCCCTCGCTGCACCGATGCTGCGGAGCAGCTCGGCCGTACTCTCTTGCAATCTCCCTACGAGGACGCGCGTAGCACCAGCCGTGTAGCCACAGAGAGGGATATTCCTCAGGAATCCACCTGCTTTTACTGTACGGGAATAGAAATTTGTATCATAAAACTCCAGCATGGAGGACTCGGCAAACGCGATGCCAGCAATACGTGGGAGACAGAATAAGGGAAAGGGCAAGCCTCTAGGAAACCTGACCTCCTGCATCCTAACTCCTGCCCGATAACCCTTCTTTCTGCTACTTTCACACCTGCGGGAGGAGAATTATTCCTACCAGTCTCACACTGCATTTTAAGAACTTTTTAATACTTATTGAAGGTTTTGAAATTATCCACAAAAAGTCGCTACAGGAGATCAAGGTGGTGGCATTGCTGTTATTATTAGGACTATTATTACTACTACTGTGGGTAGATTTCAGCAATGTTTTGTTCGCAGTTTAATGGTTTGGCACTAACAAAGGGACTTCAGCAAGCCGGTGGAGTCCGGGATGCTGCAGTAGCTGTGTAGGCTTCCCGGACAATGTCTGGGAGGAATTAGCTGCCAGGAATGGGATGGAGAACGGGCAGTACACAGTGCTGAGAGCCGTGCTAGCTGGGAAGTAATAACTGTCGTGGAGGTGGATTTTAAATCCCAATACTCTATAGAGCTTTAGTCTGAGCTGCAAGGAAACAACTTCACCCCCCTTCGTGGTTCACAGCCCAGAAGCATCAGCTGGATGTAGGCACCTTCTTTTCCCTGAAAAGAAACATGGAGAGGAATCATTCCTTTCCTTCAGAGTGTTGGAAATGGACTGCCAGGTGGTGCACCCCACCTCAAAGGTGGATATACGTTTTCTTTAGTGAGTGTTTAATATCCAAAGGAAAAATAATATTTGCAGCAGGAACTGAAAGCTACGTCTCCTTTTGCACAGGGGCTCTAGTCACCATGGCCATACAGCCTATGTCCTTGTTCTTTTACTGTCATGCTGCCCCTGAACACGAGTGTCAGTGGAGCCTGCAAAAATTAGTGCTACAGGGCTTTTGAGGCCAGCCAGGCTTGTGAGCCGGACACCTCTTTCTTTTCCTGAAGGAGCAAGCAAAATGTTCTTGCTGTGATGCCCTGGTAGGACCATATCCTAGGAGGCAAAGGAGACTTAGTTGACTCTCACAAGAACCAGTAATAACTCAGCCCAGTCTTCTGTGTATGAGGAAGATGCTGCAATTATTGAACTACTGGCTAAAAAAGGAGGTGAAGCTGTTTTCTTCCTTGGTCACAATTTTGGTTAGAGTGTATGATGTGTTTGGAGCAGGCTTAGGTCTCTGTAGTGACCTCAGAAGGGACCTGCCTACCTCATCTGTGCCAGCAGAGCTTGGCATTGCTGGGCAGGAGCCAGAACTGCGGAGGCTGGACAAACACAGGACACATGATGGGGGGATGGACATCAGCAGGAGAAAGGTTTTGAAGCTCATTATTTTTGTCTTGCATACACAGGGTAGGGCAGGACAGCAGCTCTTAAGTTGTCTCCTGCTTCCTTCACTATCCATGATGAGGAATGACCCTAAAGAATAAAACTTTCATGGCGAGGGCAGGGTTCAGGCAGCAGGTTTACAGTTCATACACAAGCAGTGACGATAACCACGGACCAGCCCCTCCAGCCTTGCAGAGGTCTTGCACTAGCTGGTGGCTTTGTGAGGGAGGAACAGATTTTGGGAGCAAGGCCACTGCTCGCTGCCATGTACCCCCCTTGGTGTAGCCCCCAAGCCTGCCCAGACCCCTCGGACCACACAGAGACCCACCAACAGCTGTAGGCAACAAGGTGCCTGCCAAAGACTCAAGCACCCACGTAATTTTGCAGGGTCTTGCACTGAGTCGCACCACTGAATGAGATAATACAATTATTGGATAATTAGAGTCATCAGAAAGCGTTCTGCAATGGCAGGCTTTTAATTGACTTCCCCATTAACAGTTAATGATCAGGCTCTGCCTCCTGCCAGGATGACCCCCCACTTCTCTTCCCGCCCCCCCAGGGAGAAGCAGTTGACCTGAAAGGGAAAAAGCGCAGCTGTCCTGAGTCCATTCACAGCTAACGTATCCTTCCAATTTGGTCAGGAAAGCAACAAACTGAGACTAATAGAAAGGAAAGAGAAGGTTTCTCAACCTGGCTGCAGGGATGGGGAGAAAATCCATCCCAAGCAGGCTGTGATTTAGCAGAGCTGGATGATGCTTGCAGCCCCCTCTGCCCCAGGGCTGGTACGGCAGTACGTGTAGCAGCAGATGCAGTTGCACAGCCCCATTCTTCTCCCGTCAGCTCAAAGCTCTCCCCAGCGCTACCCCAGGACCCTGATGCTTTCCTCCCCTCTGGTCTGTTTAGTAAAGAAGTCCAGAGAACATGAATTCAATTTCACAGCTTCTTTCAGGGTGCCAAACACCTGGTATTTCTTTGCACTGGAACTAAAGCTAAACATTTCCATCATATTTCACAAAACATAACTGGGCTGAAAGCTCTTGTTTTGGAAGAAAAGGGTTGAATTCCCTTTTTGAGTTTCTCTTCAGCGAGGAGTGATTTTCTAGCCTCACAAAGACCACCAGATACCCTTCTGTTGGAAACTTTCTCGAAACAACGCACGCTGTGGTGCCTCGGTGTAGAGGGATCTTCTCATCAGAAATATTTAACCCACATGCTGAGCTCTCTTTTGGGTACTGAGCACTTGGGGAAAAAGGCAGAAGCTACTGTATCCAAGCACAAATCTTGGCTAGGATTTTAAGTGCCTTTGTGATCAATCAAATAAACAAGTTTTTCCAGCAGCAGGGGGAATAAAGCCAAGTTTCCTTTTCTTCCTGTAGCCCAGTAACCTGGGTTCCCCACCAACAACTCAGAAAGACCCCAAATCCTCTTGACTTTAAAGCACTGATGAGGCAGGAGGCAGCAGGTTCGTTAGCTAAATGGCATCCAGACAGAGCTGGTAACTGCTGAAGTGGTGCATCAGTCAAGAGCAGCACTAGTTTCGGGCTCTTTTCACTGCCAGCTTCACAAAACAGGTTGGAATTTCATAACCGTTTCCTTTCCTACTGCGTAAAATGTGCTTGAAACTGCCTAATTTATGTAAAAGTTACTTGGGAAGGACTGACAGACGAAGAGACAGAGAAAATGACTGTGGAAAGTGGGTTTCCTTAGGAACCAATTTAAAAATAAACCAACTTTCTGCCAGCGATGTGATGCCATCCTCAAGAGTCCAGTGCTTTCTACGTCTGTGATTGCAGCTTTTCCTTTGGCATAGGAAAGATGTGCTGTCCTCACATGGATTAAAAACAGTAATAATCTGAAGGAGAGGATTTTCTAATACATAACAGTTGAGATGTTTTTGGATTGGATCAACTGGTTAAAAAAAAAAAATCAATGCTGAAATCCATGGAGCCCGATTTACACCAGTTGAAGATCTTCTATGTTTCTGGAAAAAGAGCAGGCAGCAAACTAATATCTTCTGGTGCATTGATTCACTTGCATTTCAGAGCATTAGCTGGTACATGGAACTCAGTTCAGATGGCTATAAATGCAAATTTGAAACTTAAGCTAAAAGGCTTTGTGGGAAGATGCTGGTTATTGTAAATTCCTGAAGTAAGCCCGTCCTTAGGAACAGCCAGGACGGAGGCAATGCAGGCGCGCAGCCAGCTCTCCAAACTGCCAGCAACTGGGATCTCACAACATCCCCAGATTGCACAATTAATCTAACTGTAAATCAGGTATATTGATGCTATGCTGACCATAAGACACTACAGGAGCACAAAGAAACTGCCAGTGTCGGCAAAGAATCATGAAAACTAGTCTACATGTTTCCAGCATGTTCACTGCTACGGTCTTTTTTTGTTGAGGGCTCAGTTACAACTCACCAACACATCCAGGGGACCTGGGGTACACCCCAACAGTCTTGCACAAGCAACTGGTGTTGGGAAGGGAAAGAACGTGAAGAACTGTCAGGATCTGTTGGGGGTTTTTAATTCCTTTTTCCAGGCTGGTAGATAAAGACAGAAATAATCCCAAGCTCTGTTCTTCTTAAATGCAGGTCAGTAGATAGAGTAAGTGACCAGTAAAAGCAAAAAGTCCCAGTTGAGCAGTAAAGAAAAAGGGAAGCAGTGACCCGACTGTGTTTCTCTGGCACATTATTTTACTGTCTAGACTGGTTTTCAGATGTTGTTTTGTCATTCTGTATGCCTAGAGGCCATACCAAAGCTGGGATCCCCATGTACAGGCTGCTTTGTTTAATGAGACAAAATCCTTTCCCCCAGGGATCTATAATCAGAACAGGCAGGACAAACAAATGGAATAATGTCACTGTCTTCATCCCGCGTGTACCCAATGGAAACAGGACCCACAAAGAGATTAAGTGACCTGCCTGAGGCCACCCAGAAAAACTGTGGCAATGCCAAGGAAAAACAGACACTTTCTCTGAATCCTAATACCCAGATGTGTCTCCAAGAGCGATATGTCTCCCTATTTCCAGAAGAGTCCAGGGAGATCCCAGTTAAGACACTGCCCCTGTTCTCCTACAGCTGCATTTCTTCATGGAGAAATCCAGCACATCAGATTTCTCCTGCCTTACAGAACCTAGATGGTTTATTACCTCCCTGGAGTGGGTGAGAGATCCTTCCCTGAAGGCACTGGGAGGAGACAGTTGAAAGGGGTGGGGGGGAAGAAAAGTCGCCAGCCTTTCTGACGCTGGAATGTAAATAGTGTTTTGCAAAAGAGTCATTTATCAGTGAAATTATAGAATCTGTTTGAAGATTCCCCTGGAGGACGCACTAAAAAGATGGCTTGTATGGAACTTAACGAGAGGTTTCCTGCAACACGCCTGGGCTCCGTGTAGGCAGGAGCACTTTGCCGAGAATTAAATCCGCGTTGGAAATGTTAATAAATGCAGACACATGTTCTTGTTTGTAGGACGCGCTGTGCCTCCTTTATTTATTTCCTTCATTTTATTCTTTGGGATGTAGCTACAGTGCCAGCCCCTTTGCCTGACACATCCCTGGGGAAAAAGTTGCCATCTCTCTTATTGCCATCCCTTGGGCTGTTCTGCAGTCCTTTCAGCCTACTGTACCGCTGCCAAGCCTCTAGCCAGGAAGCACGAAGGTAACCGCAGGGGACCGGATGATTTCATTTCTGGGCAGATATCAGCTTTTATCAAGGACTGAAACAAAGAATGAGAGATATAGACCCAAAACTAGCTGAGGCAAAACTTTCCTTCTAATCAAGGCTGTGGAAAGGATTCCCCATCTGCTCTGCTAGCAGAGGGATAGAAGGGAATGAGGACTGGTTTCCAAGCAGAGATATCCACCTGGATTGAATCTCCCTCTCCTGTGGCTGGAGCCCCAGGCAGATCCCATATGGAACAGCTAATCAGGTGCTTCTGCTCTCTGGAACAAACACAGGATGCTCTCCAGCACAGGAACAATTGAAAAAAATAAAGTGAATTTTCTTCCTCACTGGAAGAAAACCTAACCACAGTCATCAGCTTTCCAAGCCCTAATCTGTGCCGTGACTCAGACCAGCACCGTGGCCCGTTTGTACCTTCAGACAAACCCTGCAAACTGCCTGAAGGACTGAAGCCAGCACGAGAACATGGCCTGTGCCTCACACCTCTTTTTAGGAGCCGAACACATCCCAGTACATTCATTCAAGTATTATCCATTTATTTCCTCCTTTTGCTACTCTGGCAGCTCCACTAGGAAAGAGTAGAACGCAGTAGGTCCTAAAAGCTCTGCACATCTCTGCCGAGGCGCTCAGCTTCCTTGAAAATCAGGTATTTCTATTTAAGATCCCAAATCAAGCATTCATAGGAATCCCTTTGCTCTGGAGGGAATTTCAACTCCAACTGAATCAAACACGCATTTAAAAGAAATAAGATACAGCTTCTAAGAATCTATAAGAATGGTACCTTCACGTCTACCAGCAACCTGCCAAGTGTCCCTTGCTCCTCCCCACGCAGCAGCGGATGGCGTTAAAGGCTACAAAGGGCTCACCTTGTCCTCTCCACGTAGTACCTCTAGTATCTGCCTTTGGGTAATCCTTCTGTTCCTTCCAGACTATTAAATTGATCAACCCCTTCCCTATCCTTTCCACGTTAATCACCTTATCTAGACGGTCAATGTTCTCCCTTTCCTCCCACCGAGCACAGTCCTGTCCTTCGGCATCCCCCTCCCCGCAAACCAGCTCTAAGGGCGTCTGGGGGCAAACCCCCTCCCATCCCTCCTGCAAATGGCGTAAGTGCTCTCACGCTCTCTCGGGCTTCAACTTAAAGCAGATTTCTCCCCCTCCCTCTTTGTTGGCCCTATTTATTATAGAATGAGGAAGAGATTAATTACCCAGACCCCCGTTTCTGTCTGAGGGCAGTTCAGCAAAACTCATGGGCCCAGTAAAATCCAGGAAAGCCAATGATTGAAATTCAGCCTTGAAACTAATCTTTTTTTCAGTTCATATTATTCTCCCTTTCTGTAATTTAATTTACAACATAATTTCATATTCCTGCTCTAAAGCAGGAGAACTTCTCTCTTTATATGTACATATATTTTTTTATCCTGCCAGGTTGGATTTGTGTCTGATTTTATTTTATTTTGTTGAACAAGGAAGCTGAAGTCACTTTGTTTCCTTGAATAGAGCAGGAGGATAAATCATTGCTTGGAGATGTGCTGAGGCATCTCTCCAAACTGTGGATCTTAAGAGGGGATGGAAGAAAGTCTTTTAATCAGGCATTTTGGCACCTGAGCCTGCATGAGGAATTTGCCTTTGAATGTTTGGAGTATCATATCCATTGGATTATATTACACCACATTAACAAGTATTGATTTTATTGTTCCTTCTGGGGCTGGGAGAAATGTTTACAGGTGTATGAAACTGCTGAAGAGGTCAGAGAACTTTATTACTTTATTAACTAGTTCTTTTCTGATGAGATTCAGGTTCACTATAGGGAATCCGAGTCCACAGCAAAGTACAAACCAACAGTACTAACTGTGACCACAAACCAGTGGCAGATACAGAACAAGGGGTCTTGTGGTCCTTCCCAACCAGCTTTTCATTGCGCTTTCCTGGTCTTTCACAATCTGAGTAAATTTTGCAAGAAAAAGAGCTGTGAAATTAGTTGGTGTGCCATGGATGAATAGTGGAAAAAAAAAAAGCCACCTCCTTTTTTACTCCTCCTATTGACACAGTATCAGACAAACAAGCCTCCAACTAAATGAAAAAGTCCACTGTCATTGTATACCATATTCTGTCTTTGCCTAAAGCTTTGCCCTATCTGTTTACTGTTCAAAATTAGGTTTAATCCCTACCAAAAAAAAAAAAAAACAACTAAAAGGAGAACTTTTTCCTCCCCATTTAAAGACAATGGAGAAGAACCATGACAATCCAGTGCTTTGAAAATAAATAAATAAAGTGTTCCCCGGTTAGCACTGGGGGTTCAGATGAGAAGTTTTCTGGGAAGATTTTAGAGAGGAGATCACACAATCCTTTGGCTTGCCCTTCTTCTAGCAGCCCTGGGACTTCCTGTTTTGCCTGAAAAAAATCTCTTTATTATGAAGAGATGATTATTCTAGCAGAGATCAGTTGTGACATTGTGGTGTGTGAGCATCCCTAAGCACCAGTGGTACAAACCAGGTATTTGGGCTAAGAGGTCAAAATTCTTCTTTTCACTTTGATGCATGTAATAATCATGCCTACTGGTGAAAACTATTTAGAAATGTATTTATAAATACTCTTCTCACAGCCAGCAATATCACTTCTTCCACTTTGTGGGGGGAATAACTAAAATCATTTCATACAGGACAGTTGCAGCTATTACCAGCCTTAGGAAAAAGAACCAAGACCATCTTTGTGTCAGCACTGAGATGTCCACTGTAGGGGACGTTTTCTCTTTTCCAGTGCTCTGGAGACTTCTTTGATGAGACATACTCCCTACAAACTGAAAGTTTTAAGCATTTGAATTTTTTTTCCAATTTTTCTTTGTCAGCAAGTTTATTTACCACTTGCTCACATCTTAGCTGCTATAATCCATTCTTGAAATATCAAGAAAAATGTGTTACCATGACTGTCAAAGGAAGAGCAGGATATCTCTTTAAGGTCTGATCGATATCTCAATATTGACATTGTTCTTCAGCCATCTTTTTGCTTGGCTACAAAAACACAGCTCCATTTCCCTGACCACGTCTCTCCTAACATCTCTGTGCACAAGGTCTACAACATCAGCTTTCCCACCAGAGTGTGTTTGATGGACTCTGCCTCAGATTCTTGCACTAAACTCAAAATGGGAGTTAATATCGTGCCAAATGGCTTCCATCTCTATTCCAGCATCTAGACAATTGATTCATCTCGGGCCAAGCCAGTGTGACAGGTATATCCATCCATACAAGGACATTTCCCAGGTAGGATGGGCTGCTAAATGAATGCACCAGATTGCAGCTGACACCCATAATGCTGATTTTCCCCTCTCCTTATAATCATAATGGGATCTCAGCAATAGAGATGGATTTGCTAATTTCCATCTCCTCTCACTTTCTCCTTTAATCACTGTCAGGCATAAATTAATTTCTGCTTAAAGAGCTTTCAGGTAGAGATTCTGTCATTGCATAGAGCACTTAAAGGTTGTAAATCAGGGTAATCCCAGAACATTTCCTTCCCAATCTGAGATTTCAGAGCATGTAAATATGAGTCATCCAAGCAGTGTCACAGGCCTTTTACTTGGGGTAGGGGAGAGAAGGAAGAAAGTCGAACTCTTCATGTGGGACTTTCAAAAGCAAAGTGAGAACTGCTACTAAGTCACTTGAGTGTTGCTGCGTAAATTCCCGTATTTATCCCACCTCTGTCAAATAACAAATCTAAAAGTACAGTATTGTACTTGTGTCCACTGAAAAAGGAGAGAGCAGACTGTCCAGAGATCAGTTCAGCCCTTGAAAAAGCTAAATTGTTGCTTGGAGTACCCTGTCTTTCTTCATTGCCTCTGAGGCTGACTGTGCTTCTCAAATAAGGGGGTTTAAAGGTATTTAAATGTAGGCAGGGTGCACCTGAGCTCCAGCATGCTGCACTGAAGATATAGGCTGGGGGAAAGCAGTAAGCTCTCTAACTAAACCAGAAGGAGTAAAATCATTAAGAAAATATATCATTTTTTCTCAAAAAAAAATGCTAGTGAATAAATTATCATTCCTTTTCATTAAAAATTCAGTGGAGATGAAACTGTGTGTGGTGATAATGAGCAAATGTTTATATTTGCAGAGAAGTGTAACTACATAGATGGAAAGTTATTGATTTATCCACAGCTTTAACACATTTTGTGCATCCATTTGGATGGATGTCTGTCCAGCTGGCTGCACAACTAGCAAAGGAAGAATTGTCATGTCCTGAAAAATGGGTACAACTCACTAAAAATTATTTCCTGAGGAAATTCAAACTAATTTTTATAGTATCCTGTAGAGTTATTATTTTAAGAGAAGCAAATCTAAAGACAGCATTCATGTCATTTTCTCCTACTCCTGAGTTTTCAAACAACAGAAAACATAGGGGAAAAAAATCCCATGAATCTTTCCTCAATGTTTCACTTTGCCTGAAAGTTACTTTTCACCAACAAAAACACTGACAGATTAAAAATTGCTTTCTATTTTTTTAGTTCTATTTTTTTCCAGTTCTCACTACAGATAGGTTATTTATTCATTTACACCACTACCAACACTTACTAGCAGGAGGCTGTGGGAACATAGAAGTGCCCGAGATGATTTCCCCCCGCCTTGCACCATCAGGTTGGCACTCCATGTGTCTCTCCTTCAGAAGACATGGCTTTTCCCGCCCAGCCAGCCTTGGTTTTCTACCCTCTGGGTTTGTAGACCTCCTCTTTCAGCAGACCCTTTTCTCTCTTCTTTCCCCATCCTTTCCTTCTCTATTAGTGTCTCTGTCCACTGAGTCTCTGCTGCCCAAGCTGCCCTTGTCTTGCAGGACTCCAGGACACTGGCTCAATGTCCCAAGCTGTGCCCAAAGGCAATGCCCTCTCCTTTCCCCACCAGTATTGTCTTTAAGTGTTTTCAAACGATGCAGTTTCCAGGCTCCCAGGCAGCCAGTTGGCACTTTTTCAAATGAGCCACTGAATGGCAAACGCAGAGATACACTGGGATGAAATGAGCTCCTCTTATTGATTTTCCAAACCAATATGGCACTGACGCTGCCTCTTTGTGCCATTTCCCTCCTCTGCCAGGAGGCATTCACACCTCTTCCATCATTTTAATTAGACATTACACCTGACACAAATGCAGAGTTGATTAACCTTAAAGGAGCTGAATAGGTTCTCTGATCGTTAACACGGGGCCCCTGACATCCTATAACTCATGCTAACATGTGCTGTTGCACAAACTCACAGCTTCTTCAGCTCACTCTCCAAAGCCACAATGCAATGTAATAACATCTACAGAGAGCTTTTTATGAGACTGTCTCACATAATAATGCTATAAAAGCAAGATTTAAAAGACGAATTGCCCTGGACTCCACAGACTTCACTTTTTAATGTTTACATAAATGCACCTTTTCTATGGTGCTTTCAGATAACAGGCCTTCCCAAGTCATGGAAGTCAAGGCAACCATCAGCTTCCCCTTCCCCCAGAAGCGGCTCTCAGCAGGAAGCAGAGAGCTCTGGGATTCTGCTGCCACTTCCCCAGCTCCACCTTTGCTCAGACGGGGGACAGAAGGCACAAAGCAGCACGCAAAGACTCGTTTGCTATAACCATAGCCCTCGTGCAAGTTCCTCATTTGTAGGAAAAGTCTCCGGTGTGAAGAGAATCCATCCAGCCTTAACGTGCCTTCATTATATCACGCTAAAGACCAAAGGAGAAACATTAAGTTGTGGTATGTTTAAGAGTGTTGCCAGAGGAAGTTTTCCTGCTCAGATGTGACTCCCTGCTCTGTGCAGATACAGCTTTAACTTGCCTGTGACTGGGATAAATCTAAATCAGCCACTGCCTGGCGCAGCCCAAGTACAACTGAATCATTGCAACCCTAGGCAAGAGAAACCATTACTTGCACAAATTTCATTTTATGCCTGACAGCCTCAGAGAAGGAAAGTAGCCCAAGCTGCACCGGTGCCAGGCTTCCTGGTTTAGCTATGCCATTTGGTGGCATGCGAAGGCTGAATCTCAGCTATGGCTGTCACATTATCCAGGATTTTCCTGCCCTCGTGTCAGTCACATCAGACTCCACTTCTGGAAACAGTAAGAGTTGATCTTTCTTTGCCGGCAACTGAAGGAAGAGGGATAAGAGATTGTGAACCTATCTACCTATCTGTGTTGGAGGGGGGGAACAAGCTGTGAGGGGAAAAGAGAAGAAAAAAAAAGTGATTTGGTATGGCTTAATTGATCTGGGATGAAGAGATACTCCTCAATCAGCAGACATAGCTCCACTGAGATTGAGGAATTGCTGGAGATGTATGAATTCTGACGAGATCCCCTGTTAGTTAATCGGCAGCACTGATTTTGCTGTGCCTTCCTCTTTCACTTGTTTGTTTATCTTTGCCCTGCATTAAAACCTGTCAAGCCTGCAAACAAGACAATGTTTTTTGATTAGGCTGCTCATCTGACAATAAGCCAGGGATGGGAGAATTCCCACCTCCAGTAAAGCAGAAAGAAGGTGTGTGATCCTATTAGGATACAGCTAAGGTACATCATTAGGAAGGAAACTTGCTGGACTGCTTGAAAATGTCCACAATACCAGGAAGATGATGCTCCAGGCAGCATGATAGGTCCAGAGTTCCCCACCAACCATAGAGTTCACACAAGGTTGGTTAGGAAAAGCTCTGGAGCTTCATGGAGGAGCTAGCTGTCTCCACAGCAAGCAGAAAGTGCACAAGCCATGAATTTCATGTGTAAGTCCAGTTGTAACTTCAATCCTGCACATGTGCAGACAGAGTAGTCCCAAGGCAGCAAGGACTTCACATTATTATTTTTGTGGTTTGTTTATCTGCATTTTGGAAATAGAATGGTGTTGTTCAACCTTTCAAAAACCTGCCAACAATCCAAACTCAGACATTAGCAGGCAAGATCGACTTCTGCTATAAAGCCTGGGATGCGTAAGAATGAGACAGAGGTGACACATTGTCAGGATCTCCTAATTGTTACTCCACATGCTGTCCCTGGCATCAAAGCTGTCTTGCTGGACCTTTTTGCACAAGACTCCACCTGCTAAGCAGTGGTGAGATGGACAGAAGATGACACAGTCTTCTGCTGATTTCACATCACTGGCTTCCTCAAGGTTTGTCCAGTTCTGCCTCCTAGGCAAGGAAGCAATGACTCATACATTTCAAATTTGAAAAAGCCTGCTGCTACCTTGCATGGCAGCCCAGCAGAACAGAGGGAGAGGGTAGCCACAGCTGGCTGCTGAGCAGCTTTCCTTTGAATTCCTTCTCTGCACCAGCAAGGCAGATGTCTTGCCAAGCTG
Organism: Aramus guarauna; assembly: GCA_013400195.1. Taxonomy (NCBI): domain Eukaryota; kingdom Metazoa; phylum Chordata; class Aves; order Gruiformes; family Aramidae; genus Aramus; species Aramus guarauna. The sequence continues at coordinate 772,422 of VXBL01002641.1, read as the reverse complement.
AATGAGCACAAGTGGAAAACAGTGAACACAAACACATCTGTGGTGGTGTCAGACACAGGAAGATGTTGGTGGTGCAAGATGACAATATTGCTCAACCCTCCTCCCACTAGGAGCAATGGAGCTATGTTCTCCAGGCATCAGTAGAGAGGGAGAACGAAAAACTGCCATGCAGCCTAGGGGATAGCTCAGATACGGATGCCAGAAGGGCTCGCTTGTACATACAACAACAGGAAGTTGAGGGATAGCCATGTCAAGATGCTGGTGTTGCACCAGGGCAGCGAGGCAGACCTGTGCAGCGGACAGGAGGGGTTGAGGAATAACCAGTCATAGCATTGGCTTGCATTTGCCTGAGCCTCCTTGAGTTGGCTTGTTGAGTGTACAGCACAGGAGAATAGCCAAACTCTGACCAGGAATCATGTCTCCTGAAGGGCTCTTGATTATGCCTTTTCTGAAGAGAAGGAAAGCATGTAAGTGATCACACATCCTTTGTGCAGGCCAGGTATTTCCCTTCATGGGGAAGAGCTCCATCTTTCTGTTCTCTCCTCCACTCAGCCTGCTGCAGAAAGCCTCCTTCCTTCCCTTATTTGCATAAGTGATGATGCAGCCATCCTAATTATCAAGGGAATCCACTGCTCCCCCCTTCCAGCACCTCCCCCCTAGCTGCTGCTCTTTCCCTGCTATGGGTTTTGCTGGCAGATGGAACTGGAGCCTCCTCAGCCCACTGGCTCTTCCTTGAAGAAGAAGAAAGTGACAGCCCTGCAGGCAGCCGAAAGCGGCCGAACCACGGCAGCATGACTAATCCGTCAGTCGGTAGCATCCCAAAGGCCAGCATCAAGGTTGTGCTCACGCAGCCAGCTTTGCTGGGGGAAGAAGGGTGCTGAGCGTGGGCCAGGGGTGTTATTACCCTCGCATGGATCAAATATGCCCCACACCCCCTGCTGAGCTGCGGAAGCTGCCTCTGAAGTCCCTCCTTTTGTATTGCAATCTAAGGTTCAGGGAAAGTTAGCTCTGAAGCATCCAGTTGGGGGGGCAACCAGAGAGCCAGGATATTAGCAAGCTCATACATATGGAAGGATGACCTTACCAGCTCTGCTCAGTGTTCGCTCTGCAAATCATATCTGATTTGCAATCAGCCATGGCCATGCTTTTCTCCATTTCACCCTCAAGTCCTGTCCTTACAGCACTGCTTACATATGTTTTTACCCATGTTTTTTGATTTATCTGTCCTACTTTTATCCCCATAACCCATTACCTCAGCAAATTAGTAGTTATTTGCAACGCCTCTTCTGCCAGATAGCTTTGTTTGCGCTAGGACTGGGTCTTTCATGCAGAGGAAGATGTATTTCGTAGTGTTGTTTGTCTGCCTGTACCAAGGTTGCTAGCAAAGTCCAGACAACAATAACTGCAGCCATAGCAAGGCCCGTTTAGCACAGTCTGGTCTGTACATAGCTTGTTTCCTTATGTACATATAGCATCAGATGGTCTAGCCATGTGATCATCTTTTTCGGTATGCCTGGAAATGCTCCAAAGAGCTGATGAACCAATTGGGATTATAGACAAGAGTGAATTTAGTTCTAGTCCCTGGGGAAAAATGAGGCCTGCATGGAAGGAAGTAGGACAGGGGAGATGAAAATAGTCTATCAGGAAAGCAAGCCAAAAACCTGCCAGAATACCAAGCAAAATGCAAGACAGCCTTCTCCCTTACTCCAACCCCGTGGACTCCAGCATCCCACAAGCCATCAGCTGAGCTGTCAGTACACAGTCAGTAGTTCTAGGACACCCATTTCAAGACCCAGAGCTGCAAAGCATGAAAGCCAAATTTGGGGATGTGGAACAGAACAGGGGAGGACAGCAACCAGGTCCATTCCAGATAGTGCAAGGATAGACTAAGCACCTCCTCCTCTGTCCTGGCCAAGACTCTTTCCCACATTGGGCTCCTGGTTCTGCTCTGAAAGGACACCAGCAGAGCAAGTCAACCACTCCCTCTTACAGCAACCTTCTGCACATGGACTTTCCTGGGCATAGATCCAAGGCTGAACTGAACTCGAATAATGTTTTAAGGCTGTAGAAAGCTTGCACCTCACTCTTATTTAGAGACCTGGATCTGTGCTCAGAGGTCACCCTCAGTTCTACCTTCTCATGAGATCTGTTTTGTCATTTTCTACTTGCTCACCCTTCTCCCAGCCAGTATCTCAGCTGGATCTAACATGCCCCATCTACAAATATCCCAATCCAGCCTGTCCAGGATGGACACATAAACACTCACAGCTCCAGCCAGGGAAGAGGTAAAATCCCTCCTGCAGATGGATTCCACAAGAGTCTTTCACCAGTCCCTCATGCCACAAACACTAGCCAGATGGCCGAATCCACTGCTGTCCCACCACACGGTGTCCCACCACATTTTGTAAATAGCAAAGGCGCCAATTATCTCTTCCTTCCCTGCTTCAAAATCCTCACTCTCCCCACAACACATACACTCTTTCAGTTGTCCTGCTTTCCACGTTCCAGGTTGGCAATTAGAATCTGCAACCTCTGAGCTTCTCCGCAAACTGATGAGCTGCTAAAAATACAGCCCCTGCAGGCACCCATTCAACTTCTATTTCTGTATTTTTTATTATTTATTTTTTTTACTTTTTTTTTTTAATCAATTTGAGATGAACAAAGCACTTCAACAAAGGGAAGGAGAAAACGCTGTGATTGTGAAGATGGATTGCTGCCATTTACTTTGTTCATTTTAATTATACAAAGTCATCACTTAGTAGGGAGCCTCAGGATAGAAAAAGAGAGCACAAAGAAGTTACCATATCCCACCTCTTTACTTCACTATGCTCCATTTTAAAGCTTCCTCTGACAACCTGTGCAACAATACCTGAACTAGCACTTCCATACTCTTAAATCTTTCCACATTTCATTGGTTACTCACCTGCCACATCTTCAACCAGGAAAGCCCCAAGGGTCTCAGTCCTTGTGAAATCAAAGTAGAACAAGCAGACACTTCACTCCTCCCAAAACTGCTGCACCACCATCACCCCTGCAAGGGCAATGGACAGCTTGTTTATAAACTTCTCCTAACCAATCCTCACCTATCACCTCCCAAAGTGGCTCCAGCTGGGAGCTGAGGTTGGAAACAACTAAGAAGCTTCAGGGCAATTAAGAAGTTCAAGCCAGAAAAGTAGGAGTTGATACCTGGGCAAGGTCAGGAACCAGGACTGCCTCCCTCTTGTCTTTGCTATTAACCCAGGGCAAATAATATTCCTTTTACTGACTCCCTGTTGGCAGACTAATGATCAGTTAATTCCCCTGAAGCACCATGTGCTGTTTGGACTGGCATCCGTTGCTGGGCTAATGGCAGGTGTTTTGGAGCAAGCTGTGGAACCGAAGCCATGGAACCCACAGGAGGCAGCTGTCCGGCTTGCTCCCTGGCCAGCACAGGCAGGGGTGATGTGCTCACCCCTCAACACTGCAGGTCTCAGCCTGATGGACACCGATTTCACTTTAACTCAGTGGTCCTGCAGAGGCTGAGGGCATCTGCTGCCCTCCCTGTCCTGCAACAGGGCATCTGGAAAATGATGGCATGCTGTTGGAACGACTGAGCAGAGACCCCAGCAAAGTCACTATCATGCTGGACACAAGGCATTCCGTACGGGCTTTCCACCAGTGGCACTTCTGCCACTCTTTGGGCTTTTCTTGCTTGTCTGAACCACTCAGGCTTAGTTCAGAGGATCAAGAGAGCTCCTTGCACCCCATCACAGCACTTGTGCAGAAAGCAATCACTTTTGGTAGGATCATCTCTGATGCCAGCATTCCCAAAGCTGCGAGCTCTCTCTTACTCTCGTGTGGCTGCAGCAAGCTCTCTGGTTTTGGGGAACTGGGGGGAATTCAGCTCTTTCTCCCTTTTAACCCTGCCATTCCTCAGGTATTACCCCAGCTCCTCAATACAAAACGTCATTGTTCCTCAAACAAATCCCCTCACTTGTGGTTCCCACAGCTGCCTGAGATGCTTCTGGTGGGCCACAACAGCTTCATCACCTTTGCTCAAGATTTCAGCTCCACCTTTGCCTTCCTAAAAGTTCTGACTTTCCTCAAAGGTCTGATTCAATTTCACCTTTGCAAATCCTCTCAATTTTCAGTCAAGGGCTATTTGTAAACCATTGCTGTGAGTTTGCAGCTTTTTTATTGAGGGGTTTTGGTTTTCACTCAGGGATTTCTCTGCCCATTTTCTGAGTATTTGAGGCTCTGTATTTAGATATTCTCTCCTCTCACACCAATTGCCACCTTGTTCTTTGTTTGACATGGATTTTCTCCCTTGTAGTTTTATCTCTAGTAAGCTGTTGCCTTTCTTGTTTAACTAGAGGGTTTACAGGCATTAACCATGTGTCCTTTCCCTCTAAGGCCCATGGGCTGCATTTCCATTTGCTCTCCTGCTCCTGGCACCAGCATTAGCTTTTTCACAGCCAGGATCAGGTCCTAACATGTTTTTTTCACATTCTTTTCTTATATTTTATATATACTCTCCAATTTTTGGTAATTAGTAACATCATCTAACCTTCAATATTTGCAGGCTTCATCTTTTAATTCTAAGTTTGTTCCTACACTCCCTTAATACCCTCCTTCGGTTTGGATTGCGTTCAATGGATAAGACTTTCACAGACAGCATGGCATGCTGCTACTGCTGTTGTGGTTGTTGCTATTTGCCTTCAAATATTTACAGCATTTCTTCCAAGGTTTCTTTCCATTACTCCTCAATCTCACTTGGTAAAGATTTTGCATTGACCTTAATGAATAAAGTTGTTGTTATTATTTTTTAAAAATCATTCCACTCATTTTCCCTTCTTTTTTCATACACAGGTAGAATTAGATTTGGATAAGAGTCAGAATTTCTATTTCTAAGAGAGCTCTTGCAATTTTGTTTCAAAGAAAATTTGATTCCTGAAAATATGCCAAATTTTTGAAACTCTTCTCAAAATGACTTCACTAGAGCAAGTTTTTAAACAATCAAAGTGATTTGTTTGGAAAACATTGAAAGTAAATTGACCTTGGAGGTGGAATGAAACATAAAAATTGTCACCATCATGAAAGTTGATCCACTTGGTCATTAAAAATAACAGCAAGAGTGATAGAGCTCTAAATTTTAAAATAATACTGTTAAGACTGAAGGTTGTAGAGAAGAGGTGAATGTGACAGGATGCACCAAGATAGTACTGCAGAAAGATGTGTCAATCCCCTCTTCATAGCCCCAAATCCATCCTTTTCTCCACCTTGCTCCCCAGCAACTTTACTCCTTCCTTTGTCTTGTCCTTTGCATGGTATTAGCCCGTGCGAAGGTCTAACACAACTGCAGCACTGCTGACTCCACTACCTGGAGACATCCTGTCTACAGAGATGTCCCCACTTTTCATCTGAATGACTCCTCTCTCCTGGTCTAAAGCCATCAGGTACTAGGGAGCAGCGGAAAGAAATGAACCCCTGTGAAAGGAGATGGAAATGTTGTTTTATCCAGGGAGCAAGGCAGCCTGGTGAAAACAAGGTTGCCTCCTTTTAAAAGCCCAGAAGAGCGCCATGGCATTCATTTGGTGTCCTGCAACATTACCTTTGTAATTACTTGCGGAAAAGAAGTCTCCTTGGCTGACATAGATAACATACTGGGGACCTTTACCTAAAAAAAAAGTAATCCAAGAACATAACAGGTGTAGAACTGGAAGGTTATCTTTCACATTGCAGATGTAGGAAAAGTTCTTTGTGGCACGCAACCAAAAATGGCTGAAAGGAGGCATTAAGGACCATTAATTCAGATACTCTGTATGATGGACCATAGACCAGCGCATCTAGCCCAGCTTTCAGGAAACAAGTGACTGTGTATCCAATAAAACCCCACACTTATTTATGTCTCAGCATGCTCCTCTCTACTGCAAAAACATCAGATTAAGTGTTTACAACAGCTTGTTATCCCGGTGATCCTTCAACCCACTGCCCAGCCAGCAGAAAGAGTAAGTTAGGAGTTATGACTGTCAAGAGAACGGCGGCAGCAGCCTGGTCAGCAGCTCAGTGCACGAAGATTCAGGAGACAGCACTCCGATGCTCAGCTTTGTTGATGCGAGGCCGAGCCAGCTTTGGCAGGCTGCTCTTAGCTCTCTGTGCCTCAGTTTCCCTACCTGCAATAAGGAGAAATACCACTGAACTCCAATGTAAAATGCTTTGAGAATCCTGTTTCCCAGGACCGTCTCGTGACACTTTCTCAGGGTATGCACAATTTGGGATTTGGTCTTTCCCCGACTGTTTCTTAGAGCTAGCACCAGCATTTTGTGTTCTCATCACTCAGACCTAGTATGAACACCATTCGGGAGACATGAAGTATATCTACATGCACCTCCGATAATTAGACTAAAAATCCCACTAGCACGGATGCAGCTCTTGCAGAATATATTAGGAGTAAGGTCAGTGCCAGGAAGTTTTTTGGGACTCAGTAAGCACACCTGAGATCAGAATTAGAAAAGGCCAGACAGAGGATTTTTACTGCACAGCAGATGAGCGGGGAAAGGTGGGAGTGAGGAGCACTGCATGTAAGGACTCAGCCTTCTTCCCTACGTGGCTGTTGCAGCCACTCATGCTCAGCCACTGCTTTGCTCACACCTAGAGCTGGCTCTGTTGGGAAATTAAATCTCAAAGGACTCACAGCCACTCCGTGACTCCCAAAGCCGCACATGGCTTTTGGCAATCCTGACAGGTTTAGCTTTGCTGACCTCTCTAATTCAGGGGCAGATGGTCAAGCCTTGTATATTTGAGGAGCAAAGACTCAGAGCTGGCTCTGCACCTCTTTTTTGCAGGGCATCGCTCTTGCCTCTCCCCCGCCATGTCTCAGACGCATCTGTTGAACGAGCACCTGCGGAGTGGGAGTAAGACAGTGGGACTGGGCTGCTGGAAAGGAGCCAGCCTCACCTAAGGACCCTTCATCCCTTGCTCACAGCTTCGGCATCCCTTTTCTTGCATCTGACCCCACGTACTCTGTCCATGCAGACCCAGGCATTGGAGGTGAGAACAGGTCTTCAGGGAGAAATAATCTGGGAGGAAAGCATGGAAAGTGACTGCGGTGGTCTCCCTTTTCCTGTGGCCACCCATCAAAGCGATGCGGGTCTCTTGTGAAACAGGCAGATGAAGGATGCTGTGTGGATGGCCGAACGCTCCCCCTGTCCTCCCACACATCACAGCTGCAGCGCTGCATGTACCAACTAGCCAGGATCTCGCAGGCCAGGATTCTTGAAAGGGAGGTTATGCGGAGGAAAGTGACATCTCTAAGTGAAGAGCAGCACTTCACTGCTTTTCAATCCTTCTGCTGATGCCAGTTCACAGCCTGCAGCAGACTTCAGAATACACCTAAAAATAAAACAACACCTGGGCCCTCTGCTGCTGGAGAGAACAGCCAGAGTTTGCAATCAGCAGCATTTGTGAAAACGCTCTGAGCGCAAGGGAGCAGGCAGAGGGTCAGCCCGAGGCCCTCTGGTTCTGACGCTGATTGCAAACACGGGCGATATCTCCTACGGAGCACGTTTCCCTGCTGCTCTAGTCGACACATTGTCATTCCGGAGCGGATCTTTGCTTCGATCATAATCATACACAGACACAGAAGAGGAAAGTAATGTTAATGCACTGAGCCCACTGGTGTGGAAAACATGCCTGGGAAAATGAGGTCTTCTCTTAATAGGCAGGGCATTTTTGGTGTCTTCTGGACGTGGCTTCTGTGAGAGTAGCAAAATATGAGCAGTAAAACAATGACAGACTACACTGATATGCAGGCAGGATGGGATACATCTCTAATCCCCCGGGAGAGGGGGATGACTGGTACATGTGCTCTGTATTTGATTGATACCTTAGACAGGCGAGTCCCAAACCTGGGGTCACGATGCTCACGGTTGCTATAAGGCTGCCTGACAGGAGGACTTGCTGTGTTGTCATGCTCTGTTGGGCACATGTCACGACTCAGAGGCAGGAAGCAGGTTGAAAACCACTCTTTTAGCAAAAACATCAGCATTAGCAAGGACTTCATGCTTGTGGGGATGAGTGACAGAGAAAGGAAGATCAGGGAGGTGACTTCTTTACACCAAACAACCTCTCCATGGCAGCACAGGTGAGCTTAATATTCTCAAGACAAAGAAAACATGCAGATAGGGAACAAATACTATTCATCAACCACAGCTTGGCGCAGTTGGGTCACCAGATGCAAGACACAGTTGCATAAACTGGCTGTGGCCCTGGTGCCATACAACCTGGTCACATTGGGATGGTATAAGGGAGCTATGTCTTCCACTCGACTGCCAGTGTGTTACCCATCCTTGAACCACGTATCGAACACCACCATGTCTCAGATGGGTTTCAGAGACTTCTTGTTTCCAAACATTTGGGTTAGAAGAAAATAAAAAAAAATAGTGACAGATCTGTCTGAACTCAACAGGATTTTTTTTCCCACCTCCAGTGGAGCTCTGTGTATGCTGAAGCACAGCAAATGGTGCCCATGAAATTTATACTGGGGAAATCAATTTCTTGGAAGCCAGGATTTGACCAAGCAATGATATACCAGGTTGATCAGCTACCAAGAAACTGCTAGACAGAGAGCCTGTTTGAGGCTACATTTTCACAAGCAAGTGTGAAATCAAATTTCCGAGACCTCTGAGATATTGTTTGCAAAAGTGTCCATGCAAAAAGGAATAAAACATTTTGTCTCAAAAGATCACAGGATAATGGCAAGAAGAGAATGAAAAAGGTTGTCTGATCTGCTACTGCAATTCTGATAAAAAATTCACTACTGGGTGATTCAGAAGAAGGTTTAACATACCTGCTCATCAGCTCAGATCTAACACATTTAATTGTGCATTTCTTCCCATGGGAGGTCATTTTTGCCTAACCTTGTCTGATAATTAGATTATGTTGTAGAGTTTTAGTCATTATAAATTTCATCCTGTATCATGTTTTGTCTGGACACAGCTCTCAATGAGGTTGCAAATGCTTTGATTCCTCCTAAATTATTCATTCCAGTAATATCCAGTGACAATAAATTCCACAGGTTCAGTTCATCACATACATGGAAGGTTTTCCCACGCTGCCTATGCTATCTGTGTTTTGTCACCCTCATTTCCTTCTACTGTGTGATAGGCTGCCAGGTCTTGGGAGCTAGATTTTTGAAAAGAAGAGTATTCTTCTGGGCTATGATGATCACCTTCATAGTACCACCCATCATTATGGGCTTCTGTCAGCAGAGCAAACATCCTAGGGACAAAAATCCAGGGACCTCATTCTCTCTATATACTGGGTAGTAAATGTGTTGTTCGTCTTAGCTGGGAAATGGGTGGAAAAAAAAAAAAAAAGAACTGGAGAACCTCAAATACAAGGTTGCATATACAAGAGTATATACAAGGTAGAGTGTGATGGCACTACAGAAGCCAAGGTGAAAGGATGGATCTTATCTGCTCAGGTACAGTGAGACACCTGTTGGACACAGCGTTTTACAAGGCAGTGTTTAACTTAATTTCAGCTAATACACAGCAATATTTCTAATAGCAAGCTTCAAAAGAGCACGGAAACAGACAGGAAAACAGATAGGAGGTAGAAGGAGGAGGAGGATGGGGGAAGGAAGCCTAAGAAGGAGGAGGCCAAGCTGATGGTGAATCCTGGGCTAAATCCCCCTCCCTTGCACTCCCAGAGCAACCTGCACACCTATGGGCACAGACACACACCAGCACATCCCACCTCTGTCTGCTTGCTGGCAGGTAATTCCAGACCATGGAGATCCCCCAACACACCTCAGCAGAAAGACGGGAACAGCGGCTGGTGCAGCCCCACAGCTCTAGGCAGCAATGACTCTCTACCACAAAGCATGGAAAAGCTTGGGGGGTTCTAGAAGACACCTGAAGAGAACGCCAGGATGACCATCAGCAGCTGCCTCTGAGAGGAGCCGTCCCTTCGGATATGCCCAAGCTGGTTCCCTCTCCTGCATACCCCTGACTTCACACCCCTCCAGCAGCATTGCACCCCCATAACAGCTTTCACTGTGTTTGCCTCTATCTCAGTCTCTCTCCGGCCCAAGCTTCAGGCTCAAATGCTTCATCTGCGCTCTGGCTTTGCCTCCACCGTCCCTGGCAAGTGCCTCTGGAGCTCAGCCATGCCACACCATCCTCCATCCTCTCTGCTTCCCAAAGACCTCTCCGAGCTCCAGCACTGCAGATCCAACTGACATCCCTACGGCCTCTGGACTCTCAATATAAATCCAGACTCTCCTCCCTGACGCCTCCCTGTCAAAACCCCACTCTGGAACAGACAGTGACTGCTTTCACCATTAGCTACCTCCCTGCTACACGCTTTCCTCTTCTCTTCATTTCCTCCTCCCCTCAGGATATTGATGCTGGCTGAAGTTTCCCATTAAACCAGCCACTCTTGTAGAAAGGGGAGCTGACATGATTGATGCCATTCGGTGGGGAAGGCAGCGAGTGCAGCCAGAGAATGAGGAGACAGGCAAATTCCCATCAGCCAGTCATTAGCATTTGCCCCAAAGAGGTAGCAGGCACGGGATGGACACAATTTTTCCAACTCTGCTATGTGCTGGACACAAACGTTTTTTGGTCAAAGAGGGAAGAGAAGCTACCTTACCTTTATTTCATTTTGAGCTTATTCTGTACCCAAACTGTGCTGTCCTGGCCCCAGGTACAAAGGAAGGAGTGACCCTCCTATGCCTGTGCTGTGGCAGCGTGGAATACACAATTCAAACTTCAGATTGGTCTCAAGGGAGGTCAGATTTATTTCTCATCTATTGAATTTTTAGCTGCTGTTACATTTTCTCTCTCTCTCTCCATCCTGTTACTGCTTTCTCTCTCCCCCTGTTTCTCTCTGCCGTTTCCAGCAGGTCCCCTGTGAGTAGCTCTATTGACAAGCCCAGTCCCTCTGATTTTCCTCACTAACCCAGAAAGCCCCACGAGGGGGGATCACCTTCTCCTGACACTGCAATCTCATCACCCGCGAGGCTCAGGAAACAGGGGATGGATGGTAGCCCCCAGCTAACACTCAGCTGAGTGAAGTTCCTCTTATACTCAATGGAGAGGAAAAAAGATCTCTCCACATGATCATTAAAAACAGGAATTTGGCTTATGTGAGCTGGAGGAGTCTGATTCCCTTCATTGACTAGCAGAGGAGACTATGGTGATTAACTTTCAGCCTTTGCAAACTTCCCTCACCACCATCACAACGTGATCAAGACCCTACATCTTCCCGTAACAGTTTGCTCTAATCATCCTCACTATTTAAATAAGCAAATCAATGAATAAGTAACTAAAACCCAGGAAATCTCCCAGTTTTAAAATTGAACTAGTTGCCTTCAGCTTCCAGCCATTGATTCTCCTTATCCCTTTCCAGATTGAAGGGCCTTTCAGTATCTAGTATCTCCTCCTCGTGCAGGTCCCTATAAAGAACTCCAACAGTTTCCAAGTCACTTTTCCTTCCCCAATTGGTGGTTTTATAATATTATCATTTTATTATACAAACCATTCATGAAAAATATTGAAAAAGAGCAGTTCTGGTACTGATCTCTGTGTACACCCTTAGAAATATTCTTGTTGGGGTTTTTTTGTTTGTTTGTTTCTTCTTCCAGGTTAGCCAATGTCTTTAAGACCAGCAGTTACCCAGTATCAGATGTGTAAGTGCTCTTAATCCATAATGAAATTAGCACCATAAAGTCTCAGGGGGCTGGGAATTACTTAAACAAAACTCAATCCATTATGCTCATCCACACTTTTATCAAACAAAACTGCAATCTCAAAGAATAAAACTAATTCTGTTTGAAAAGATCTTTTTCTACAAAATCATGTTGACAAATCTTAATATTTTTTTTCTCCCCTTTGATGGTTTATTACTTGGCATCAGCTTATGTGGTCCCATTATTTTACCTAAAAGACTGATACCATGCTACCTATTTTGTAGCAAGAGCCTCCTAGCCTTATTTAAAATTAATATTATATACTACTCCCACAATTACTTATCATGCTGTAAGGTTTATTAGCAACTAAAGTCAGCAGACCAAGAGGAAGTTCAGCTAATTCTTCAAAGGGTCTTGGTGCAAGTTTTCCATTTCAATCTTGAATTTTCATATGTAATTCTTATATATGGATATAGATTTCCCATTTGTCTCTTCCTTTGTAAAAGATCAAGGCTTGGATTCCAGCCAAAGTTGTCTTCTTATTTCATATGAAATTGTGGTGTTTTGGCTATCTAATAAACTCCTCTTACAGAATCCCCAATTTGCAATCAGCATTTTCTCTGCCTGCAGTTTCTCTTTTAATCAATTTTGCTTGTAATTTTTCTCAACTTTTGAAAATTAATGCTTTTGAGACAGCAAATGTACTTATTACTAGTTATGATCCTCTGTTTGCCCATATTGAATCTTTCTCAACTGTGTAAACATCTGGTAAGTAAGGAATAGAAAAAAATGTCCAGAAAGGTCTTACAACACATTAACCAAAAAGAAAAAAAAAAGAGAATTAAAAAAAATAGAGAGGTAAAGAAGCAATTCCTTAGTAAAGGGATTTTGGAATTGGGATGGAGGAGAATTTGAAGCAAAAATTTCATGCCTTCAGAAGGAAAAAAGAAAGACATAAAACTGGCATAGCTCACTTCCATGACAAATACCATGACTCCTCCACTCAACTCATGCTAGTGCTTTGGCTTCAACACTGTGTGTGAGTTTTGGGTACCACCTTACAAAAATCATAGTCACAGAATCATCTGGGTTAAAAAGAATCTTAGAATTTCATTCAATCCATCCTCCTGCTCAGAGCAAAGTGAACAGTGAATTCAGACCAGGCTGCTGAATTCAGGCCTGCTGTTTTGCCCAGTCAGGTCTGGTAAACATCTGAGAACAGAGATTCATGGATGGAGGAAAGTTTAAAGGTAGTGTCAGAGTCCAAAAGTCAGTCAAGGCTAAGAGAAGCAGGTTGGTTAACCCAGAGAGCAGAAGGAAGATGTCACTGCCTTGCGAATGACATCTGAAGTAGGTCCTGCCTTGGGGCACAGAAGTGGACAAGGTAGCCTCTCAAGGTCCCTGCAAATTCCTTTTCCTATGACTCAATGAACTCCACTGAAGCAACTATCAGCTTCCAGTCTAATGAGTAATTTATCTTTATTCCACATAATAGTTCCTTTTGCAGAAGAGCTACAAGAAGGGTCACACATGACAGAAGCTGTTGGAAAACTGCATTTTTGAAAGTTATTCTAACATTTTCATAGAGCTTTCAGGAGACAGGCTTCACACAGGAAGACCTCTCCCCCTACACGTGAACACAGTTAAGGCTGCATGTGAACAGTGCTAACGGAGAAACCATTGCTGCTCCCTGGACCTTAACTGAGGTTTGCTGAAGACCAGTCCCATGCTTCGTCTGGGCTCAGTTACCATCTGAGGCGGCAGAGATACTCCTCCACCAAAATGTATGCACTAATTTTGCTCCCTTAGTTAAAAGCTAGTCTGTCTTGGCTGTTTGTAGGCAAGGGAGAGAAACATTGACTTGCCACTGCCTATGCATGGTTTTAGGGGAGACTAATTGTTTTAATTAGACTTTTTATTAGTATCTGAAGTTCGGCAGCTTGAGTATTTCTCCCTTGATCTAAGTGCATGCCAGAAGCCTGGTTTCTGTGTTATCAATTACACTGAAGCCTGTATCTTTTCAGTTCCACCTCCCTCGCTTTTACCTATAGCTTTTTCTCTATGTTATGTGATTCGGCCACTGGATTTCAGGTACACCAGTTACAAAAATTACCTTTTCTCTCTTAACTTTCACTTCTTGTTTTTTAGCCAGCATGGGGACCTAGATAATTGATGACCTAATTTTTGATAGTTACTCCAGACTGAAACCTTTGCACTGTGCAGTCCATATGAGTGCTTCCCAACTAATTTGGGCTGGAACACTGGCCCTGGTTTCTCCTCCCTTTCAGCTTCTCCACTTTCTTCTTCCTTTAAACACACTCCGAGTTGACGTTTAGTCTACTTTGGTAAGAAGCTAAGTTCCCTCAGCTGTCAAGAATGAAGTTCAGTGACCATTCTCTGTGTTCCTCTTTTCTTATGCAAATTACCTTTATATGGATCAGGAAGTGGCCTGACAGACACACGAATCAGACACGTAGATGAAAAGAGATCGTTACCAGATCTATGCTCCTGACTTAGATAAATAAGCATTGGACATGATTCTCCACTCATTAAAGTGTCTTCCTCAGGAGATGGCTGACAGTTCATTAAGTAAGATGAAAAGTTATTATTTAAACTCAAGACTGATCAGACTGGGTGGAAACTTAGTCTACTGTATTCATAATTTCCTGCATTGACAAGCAAGTTCTTGAAAATATTCCTCTGAAGTGGCTGACCCACATAGAAATTAAGATCCTGCTGTCACTAGTAAGTAACAGGGTAAGTCCTGTCGTTTAATAGTGCAGCTCTGTTCTTGGGGACCAGATTTCAAATGTTTATCCCCCAATACCAAAAATGGTTCGCACTGAGCACCTTTTCATTTTCTCCATGCAAATAATCTCGTCCTGCAGGCACTTCGCCCCTTCCTCCCATACCCATTCTCTCTGCCCCTCTGCGCTCAGCGTGAGCTGCCCTCCAGCCTGTCCACAAAGCAGGACTCCACAGTAACTGGCAACACCATAAACTGCCAACCCCAAATGATCATCCCCATTCATGTTACTTCATTTTATGCCCCAAATTCAGCTTTTTAACTTCCTCTCTGAAGAGGCTCTGTACCTGATACAGGGTCATTCTTCTTAAGGACAAATGTCTATTGATCAGCTGTTATCCAATTTACAATAGGCATGTAATACCACCTGAACTCAGTGGGCTCAAGAGGGAATTCAGTGTGAGACCATGGAAGGCACCTTCTATAAACTCTTCAGTGCAAGCAGACCGCACGTTAGTAGCTGCTGTAGCTTTACACAGCAGAAACCCCAGCCCCAAGCGCAGGGACGATGTAATAGCAACAGGACCATTGCTAGAAAATAACCCCTCTGTACCATCCCCACCTGCAGAGAGGCATGAACATTTCCAACCATGTTTTGACAGTAAAAAAGGAGGAATTCATGCCCAAGAAACTTTACAGCGAGAGTCCATTAATGCCTCCTAAACCCTCTGTAATATGCAAGGGTTATACTTCCCCCCCCCCGCCAAACACAAAGAGCAAATATCTACTTTCATGAAGAGTGACCTTTACATTGCACTAGGAGAATGAAAGAACAAGGCAAGAATAGAGGCAGATCTTTGTGAAAGGGGATCCACACAATGCGTGCATTGACTCTCAAGGTTGGTGTTGGACTGAGCCCAGAGAGGGTACTCGTCTCTACAGACAGCAGAGCGCTTCAGAAAAGGTGCACTGCCTTGAAAACAGAGGTGCACTGACAACATGGCTCAGTGACAGCAGAAGAGCTGCCCGGGTACTTTTCAATAAGCCTATTATTCTTTGGAAAAGTCCATTTCTTTGAAATCAGAACTGTTTGCAGGAAAGCGTCAGTTTTAATAAATCCTTTTTTTTTTTTTTTAAAAAAAGAGAAGTTGCAATCCTTTTAAAATTTTCTTTTAGGTTGGTGTTTCCCCGCTCCCCCCCAGGTTGAAATGTGTTTTCTTACAGCATTTCCACTGATTAAGCTAAAATATCAACATGACCAAAAAGAACAGGACATAAGAAAACTACACAGAAATGTTTCTATTGCCCTAATCAGAATGTAGTTTTGCAAAAACTTAAGACTTTCAAGCTTTTGTCTAGATATTTTCCCTGGGACAAGAAGACCTGTTTCGTGCAGCTCGGTATCATGCTGTTTCCTGTAGCAATTTTGCAGGACATGAACACTGATGTTACGGGTAAAGTAACTCTATTTTGCACCTTCCCCTGATTTCCTTTTTCCTCTTTGATGTTCACCTCCTACTAGAACATTTTCACTGATATCATTCTCTGGCTGAATGTGACCTGATTCACATCTCATGCCAATTACTCTGACATTGTCAGAACTAAGCCAGTTTACACTAGCTGAGGAATATGATTATTTAGCAGTAGTATCAGTCCTCTGTCTCCTCCTTCAAGATTTCTGGCATGGGTGAAGGCTTTGAATGAAAGCTTTCAACCCCCTCAGAAAAAAGGATAAGCAACTGTTTTAACTTCTGTATTGATTAAAAAAAATGGGGGGGTAAAAAAAAAAATTAAATTAAATCATAGCTGAAAAAAGTGGATTTCCTTTATGTTATTCATGATGCTGAAGAAGTGAGCCTGTACACCTTCTAGACCACATTCTCCTTTATATTAGAAATGCAGAACAGAGAGGATGATGTACAACTTGGCACACCCCACTCCTCGTAGGCCAGGTCCCAAAAGTCAGAGTGGCAAACAGAATTAATTGACTACATTGATGGCAACCTCTCTCAAACCTGCTTGTGACTAGCAATGATCAGAGCTGAGCACGATCAAATATACCCCACGACACGGGGCGGGGAGGCTCCAAGTGCCACTGTCCGGCTGCTTCATGGATGGGGGTTATATGAGGTTATTTTGTGATTACCAAGACAGACATAACTTTTGCTGGAGATTCTTGAAAGGGGAATAGTGACACTTGAGCGGAGGAAAAGCAGCATCCTCATCAGGTGAGAGGAGTAGGGACAAGGAGCCAGTTTCTTCCAGAGGAACAGGAGACAGCAGGAGCCCAGTCCCAGACAAACCGCATCTGGGCTGGCAGCAAAAAGGATCACGGGCATTTGCAAAGCAGGAGAATAGTGACGTGAGCAAGAAGGGACTTCTTTCACACATGGTAGCCCATTTCACTTGCTTGGGATGCTTTTCTCTCTCACAGATTCCCTTCAGGATAGAAGAAACCTGCTCCCAAATGACTTCTCTAATCACAGTCCCCATTCAGTAAAACAGCTTAGGAATGACAGGGTCAGAAGGAGAGGCTGCTCCTGGGGCACAGACACCTGCAGTCAGCACATTTGTTCCCCTCTGGTTGTCTTCTTCCTCCTTTCGGCACTTTCAAGAAGCACCAAGAACTCCTTCCACCGTTGCCTTCTGCCACACAACCCTCCACTGCCCCTCTGCGCTGTGAGTCTGCTCTTAAGGATCCCCCCTCTCCTTTCACACCTCCAGCCCTTGACAGAGAAGATGCAAACTGGCCCCAAGATCCGACAGCAGGCTGGCGTGCCACACTGCATCCGGAAGGGACCTACACCCTAAACCCAGCTCTGTGCTTACCTGCCATATTGAGCATCCCTGTAGTTCCACCTGAAGCCACCTCTTTCCTTCTCAAATCACCATCTCAGCATTTCCCCTACCATCTCCCAATGTTTTTATCCTCACACACCCCCATTATCCCACCCATCTTTTCAACAGCTGAAACCTCTCAACTCCCAGAACCTCCCTGACGCGGCTAGGGCTGGCTCAGTGCAGATAAACACAGCACCAGCTCAGCACACACCACCACATCCTAATTTCTCAGGGGCAAAACCAATTTAGCATGGTTTCCCACCCTGGCTGCGCTTTCCCACATTGCAACTCAATTTACTGCTCCAGATATATGGAGGCAACTGCCTGAGGGCTGCACTGACACTGGACCGCATTTAAGAATAAATCTTTTAAAACTGATCCACTTGAGCCCCTACTCGGAGTTGCACGGACGTATCTGTTGGGAGAGCAGCTTGCAGCGTGGAAAAAAGGAACAATTGGCCGGAGAAGGGCAGGATCCTCTTAAGCTGCCTTTGCTGCCAGAGAAATTGTAATGCAGAGCCATCCTTTGCCTTGTGTTTCCTCTGGCTTGTTTACCTTTGGGCTAGGACTGTGTTTATAAAAAAGCAAATAATTGGCATATGTTAGATACGCGTCCAACAAAAATGACAATTAGGGGGAATGAGAAAGTGGATTAGAAGTTCGTACCTAGATCTGCACTCATTCCAAATTCAGCAGTGGACTCGGGGATCTGGCTTCGGTTTTGTTTGTGCATTTATTTGTTCACCTTTCTATGAGTTTTGTTTCATTTGAGCTAATAAATACAGTCACAGATATGAATGATACAAATCTTCCCAAATTTCAGGATATAACTTTAGCCTTTTGATCCAGGACTCATCTGAACTCGAACCCAAGTAAATGGATTTTTTTCCTTGTAATAACTATGTTAAAAAAATACACAACCCCCCAAACTAACAGTGCTGCCCTTCTACCTTTTTAAAGTACAGGGCTGTAAATACATCTGATTCGAGGCCCAACATGTGACAAGATTCACAGTGATAATATCTTATATTAAAGCAACGGATATTGTTAGAAAGAACTTTAGCACACCTCATTTTCTTTGAGACTCACATCATTATAACTGCAACATGTTTGGCATAGACACAAACTCAGGGGCTCTCAACCCCCAGTGGGTCCTACAGGCACAAATCCATTATCGCAATATCCCAAACACAGGAGAAAAATTGTTAGGGGTAGCAGGGAGGGAGGTTTTTATTTGTCTTTCTGTTATGGACTTCAAATTGAATCTGACACACAATATCCAGATTATCTGCTCAGCA
Organism: Aramus guarauna; assembly: GCA_013400195.1. Classification (NCBI taxonomy): domain Eukaryota; kingdom Metazoa; phylum Chordata; class Aves; order Gruiformes; family Aramidae; genus Aramus; species Aramus guarauna. Next base: position 753,863 of record VXBL01002641.1, on the reverse strand, counting down.
TGAAAACAAAGAAAGTTTTTTTTTTTCCTTTTTTGATGAAAGCGGAGGTGTGTACTAATGTCTTGAGGGCTGAGAGTGTTTCAAACACCTATTACCATAAATTAGCCCTAAAATGTTGGAAGCCGGCAGCCATGCAATTATCTGCTCTCCCTTCCCCAGTTTGCAAACCAAGCAAGCAGCACATCGACGTGGACACTTCATGCTCCCCCACCGCCCTGCGTCATCTTGTGCTTGGGGAAGTCCTAGTGTGGGGTCTGGAGAGGAGGCTTTGTTTGTTTGTTTGCGCATTGATCTGTGCCCAAGTGGGAGATAACTCAAACATCACCTTCTTATCAAGCAAGAGAATTGAAGTCTGATGTTTGGATGCAAATATTTGAAGTGTCAGCCTCAGAGACCTGGAGGAGAGGGGGTGGAGAGGAGGATATATCCAAAACTGAAGCTGAAACTTTTTCATTAGAAGTCATCCACTTTTCTTGTGGATTTCAGCCACGTTCTCTTTTGTTAGTCAATTCAGAAATTTCAGACAATCCTTTCTGACCAGAACACTTTTAGAAGCCTGCAAGGCTTTATGGCAATCACTGGAACTTGTCCGAGTCCCATTTGTCCAGCAGAGGACAGTGACAGGTGTGCACACAGCCAAATTCAGCAGAATTCAGCCATTTTCAGCCAAATTCAGGAGAAGCAAAACCACTTCTTGCCAGAGAAACGCACACTTGTCCCCCCGATAACTCCGAGAGAGCGTGACATCGAAAGGGTGCTGCTTAAGGACCAGATATGTCTCCGTGAATCCTTCATCCCAGAGACCCTTTGCTGTTATTTGGAAGGTGGCTCGGTAGCAAGTAAGCTTCAACCTCTGCATGGCGGTGCCCTGTAGTGCATTTATACTACACGGGTGTGAAGCACACACACACACACACACACACACACACACACACACACGTACCAGCCAAAGCTGTGGTGCTTCTCTGCTCACGACAGCGAAGGTTGCATATAAATTGGCTTATCTGGCAGCACTTCACACTCACTTTTTACAGGTGTAAATGCCTTCTCAGAGGACAGGGCAAGCTCCAGCCCGTGGAGCAAAGCTTTTCCTGAGCAAAGCCTCTAAGTGTGAGTGTGTACGCATACAGCTGGATAGGATAATCCTCTACACCATTAGGAGCCATGCATTAAAGATACTTGCCATCTTCTCCTCTACCTGGGTACTCTCAGAGCTCTCTAATCCCTGTCACCCACCAGGATGTATTATATCTGTACTAACTAATTTCACAGCCCGTAAATTACAGGCATACTCTGCGTATCTTCATCTCATTAGAGAAGGTTAATTTAAGCAGACAATCAACAAAAATACAGAAAACTAGTTTGGAAAGAGGATTTTGCTCTGTCTCTGGCAGACAATGAATTCACAACCCCAACATCTGCCACCACTAGAGAGAAAATGCTGGAGGAAAAAAAAAAAAAGAAAAAAAGAAAGAAACTCATTGCTATTTCCTCTGATGAATGGTGAATTTCCAATTAGCATTTTAATTACTCAAGCCAGACTTTCAGCTGGTTTGATGATCACAAGAAACTCCATAAGCAACAAGTCATCTTGGTTTGACATGTGCTGGGATAATGCATAACACACTTGCTGGGGTTGGTCTGTGAAACTTTCTTTCTTGGAAAAATCCTACAGCACTAATTGCCTTTAAGTTTTTATTTATAGTGTTACATACACCCTTGTCCCACCACAGAAAATCTGACAAGACTGTTGTAAGTTGATACAAATGGTGTAGTTTCTTGTAAGAAATATTCTGATAGGCTCCACTTCATCTTCAGGCAGATCCTATAGCAAATCCATCAACATATGAATCCATACCACTTCCCTGAGCAAATCCTGCAGCAAATCCATCCCATAGCATTACAGACACCTTTTCTGTGTTCTTCACCTGAACTAATCCTACAGAACTTGTCCCAGGGGGTTTATGATGGGCCTCTCTCTGAAGAAGGTCCAGTGATGACAACTCAGCCACGTTGTTTGTTTGTATAACAAAAAAAAGGGCAGGGCGTTATTGTAAGTACCTGTGCAGCATTATAAAGTGCTATGTCTTCTGGGGAGAAGGGGTGAGCAGGGTTATGGTCATCCTTGCAGATGAGGATTGCAGCGTTGACTGTCCTACTGTTTGCACACTGTTTCTGCACCACAGTAGCATGCTTGGGTTTTGCGTGGGACCAGCTCCTACACAAGCTGGGATTTCAAGAAGCTTAAGAATTTAATTGCTAACAGAGATGCTAACACAGACTGCTCCTGTAATTGCAGGCACTGGCTTATACACCTCATGGTTTGCCTTGGTGGCAAGATGCACTCAGCTTTGAACCCATAACTTGGTGCTGAGTACCCACAAATATTGCAATGAATGGGGAACTGATGTAAGCAAAGATCAATAATAAGTTTCAAGAACTCAGAAATGTCTGAGACTTAGCTTTAAGACTCAAAATGGTTGATCTGGGGATTTGGGTTATTCTAATCCTTTAATCTGAACAGATCTGGAAATGGATAAAGCTGAAGACTGGGCTGTTGTAGACCGTCATTCTTCACTTTGATTGTCAGCCCACTTTGGTAATTTTTTTCTTCCATTTTGGTTGGTGATTTGGTTTTAGGGTTTTTTTTCCTGGGAAGACTTCATTTTCTATTTTTTATGTGATTTCTCAGCCTTATGAAGACATTGGATGTCCACCATACAGCAGCCTTCTATGGTGTGAAGCTACCTGCACATCATGGAAGTATACACATCATCTATGACAACATAACCCTTTCTCTCCAGTAGTAATAATAAAATACCAGAATCGAATCTGTTTCCTTGGAAAAAAATTACATATGAGACAATCATTTATTCAGAGCGAAGAAAACCAAACCAACCAACCCAGCAGTGCCCATTTCATTAACATGTCAAATGGGGTTTTTTAAGTTCTTGGCAGTCTGATGAATAAAGGCAAGGTCCCAACCTTGTCGGAAGGTGCCTTCAGACAGAGTGACAGAGAAAACAGAAGGAAAAGGTTGGGAAGAAAAACAGAGCTGTGGTTACAGAATGAGTGGGTCTGACTGGGAGCTTTGGTTTCTGTGTTGTGGTTATACAAAGAGCTTGCAATGCTACCAAGGTGCATGCCCATACAGGACAGACAGTGGTCCTCTAGACTCTACTGAGTTTTTATTTTCTTTTTTTAAAGTGATCTTGTCAAATAAATCCCTCACTGCAAGTGAAACCTAATCCTTCTCTCTTTCCACATCCTACTCCTCCATTCCCATCCTTTCATCCTGAATGAGGATGTCCACCCATTCCCTTCTTGCAATTTATGTTATTTTTCCCTCAAAGGTCTAAACGTGGACACTGCTCAGTCACTTGGAGAAGTGTCATGTAAATCCCATGGGGAACCACATGGTGCTCAGTGAAATGAGAAACCAAATGATAGAAATTTTCTCTGCCTCCCCCTTCCCCTTTCTGCGCCAGCAGCCCTGCCTCCTCTACGTCCCCTTTCCTCCTTCCAATTCCACCCCTTGCCCCCTCCCTCTCTCCAACCCCTCCTTCTCACCAACACTTTGGGAGGGTTTCACCAAAGCAGGCAAGTGCAACACTTCACTTCCAATCCCTGAAAGAGGCCAGGGCACAGAGGAGTTTATTAGATCATAATTTAGAACATGAAAAACTAATACATTTTATACATTGTCAGAGAGAGAGAGAGAGGAGAAAAAAAAATTCTTTGCTGCCAGGTTCCTCATAGCAAATCTGTCATGTTGGAGAGAGGCTGCTGAAATAGAAGTATTTACAGACAGATAGAGCCCTGGCGCAGAATAGCAAAGCTTGCTGCTGGACGCTTCAGGGCTCTATCAGGAGCCAAGATAGAGTTCTCAAGCCAAACCACACACGGGCCCACCGCAAGCACCTTCCCTCTTCTTGCACGGGGCTAAAATAACGCAAAGCGAAGAGCTGAGGCAAAGCTGTCTGTGACTACTGCGGGCTCTCGGGGGACTCTGCTGGTGTTTGCATTACAAGTCTGGATTTACCTGGTGCTGCATTACAGAAGAAAGGGGGGGAAAAGTCAGAACTCAGATAGGATAATTCAGAGGAAATTTCTGGGAAATCTGTTCTACCTGCCAGGTACCCAGCCCCTTGGCGTTCTTGCTCTGTGCTCATTCTGGATGGATGGTTCCATTTTAGCTGAGTTTTTCCCCAGTCCCGCTACACATCCAGTCCCTGTTGCATTGCTTTTCTGCTGCCTGAAGGATGGAGCTGCCTGGCACATCCGGTGATGATGGCTTTCATATCTCTCCTTCCACAACTCAGAACTCGGGTCAGGAAGGCATTTCCCAGACATAATCTCCCTTGAAACAGTCAGCAAGTCATACTTAATTAAGATAAAGAACAGCAAAAAGCAACTATAATTAAACCTTAGCATTGCCTGCACAGACGAGAAAGTAAAAGGAGCTGGGTGCTGGAAGGACCACTGTGTCTGAAGTTGGCATTCACCCACAGCCAGGTGTTTTATCCAGAAGGATGTAACATGGAAGATGGCTGTGGTGGTGCCTGACGACAGTTCAGTTGAAAATGCAGACAAATGACCTCATCAATGCTTGCTCCAGCCTGAACAGTCCCTCATGCAGCTGCTGAACTGGTTAGTGAAATGCAATAGTTACTGCTTGGGTTATTTCGGCTTTCACCACCTCCAGCCTGCAGGACACAGCTGGAGACAGATCCCTGAGATTGTTGCTTTGGGAACATTTATCTCTGTAGGGGTAGAGGTGTATGTGAAGACAACACTGATAGAAGGACGGGTTGTAACAAGAACAGCCATGGAGATTCATCTAACCTACCATCCTGTCCTGACATCAGCCAAGAGCTAAAAGCAGCATAGGACGAAGGCAAGCATAGAGTGATTCCTTCTTTGACTCCTCCTCTAGCCTCAGGAAAACCGAGCGGCAAGCAGTTTTGCACTTGTCAGCCCTTCATGGATCTTTTTCCCTTGACTCCTCCCCAGCCTATCTGCACAGGAATCACTGCATGAACAGTTTTCAGATCTGTGCTACTGGCACCCAGATCTCTCCCCCCAAAGCAGCCCCATTTTCAGAGAATTTTGTTCTCTCTACCCTTCAAACTCCTTCCTTTGCTCTCCCTTCCCAGCCCCTGTGCTCCGTGTGGGAGAATGAACATTTGCAGTCCCAGAGCACAAGGCAGACATCAAAACACACAGCCACGGAGAGGAGCCAGACCGGTCTGCTGAGCTGGGCTTCACCATGGCTTAGATCCATCTATCTCCAGAGCTTTGCTCGACTCCCAGCGTTTCATCCCAGCCAGGGTGGTTTATTCAGGCACTCATGGAAGCTGCCAGACAAAACACTCCAGATTAATTCCACTCTCTTCCTCTCTCTTTTTAGAAACTTTTAATTAGTCCCCAACTCAGTACCATTATTAGTATTTGTTATTAAGTATTAAAATCGCTCACCCCCAGCTCCATCTCCCCCCGCTTCCCTCTTCCAGCCCTTTGTTTTAATTGTTATATTTTTTCATCAGTGATCAGCCAAGCTTCCCTAATGATCTAGGCTCATTTAAAGGGTTTATAACTCCGGCACAAAACTCCAATAAAAAAGCGGCAGACTTGCTGGGAACCTCCTGGGGCTATTCAGCAGCCAGGAACACAAACTCATTTACTACTTGCCTGTTTCCCTCTTTCCCTAGCCACCATCACCCATTCTGTCAAAATATCCTCCTCTCCACACACAGAAAGCCCTCACTTTTCCTTTTCCACATCTTCTCCCGCCCCCTCTCAATTCTTTTTCCCTGAGGATCAAGACAAGAGAGCTGGAAAAAGCCTTGATGAGGCATGTGGTGAAGTTAACAGCGAATAGACTAAACCCACTGTTTCTCCCAGTCTTTCCCCTGCCGATGCCAGCATCCCTTGCTCCTCTCAAGAGGAAAAATCTAAAGTGCCGTAGTGAGACTGAGAGAAGAAAAGATCTGCCTGTATTTCTCCCTGAGTATATTCAGCAGTTGCAAGTTGCCCCACTAGAGATCCTAAAAAAGACTTCTTTCCAAATCTTCAAGTCAGTGTTGTCTTTTCCTCCTTGCTTTTTTCACTTTGCAACAGGTACAGATTTACGTACCAGACAAAGTTTGGCAAACTCTCTGTGTCTTGGCCCAGCTGCCCATGAAGTACAGATGTTGCTTCCAAACCTATCTTTAGCCTTGTGCACAGCCAGAAGTAAATTCATGGGGACACAAACAGGAACAGGAGTGCAAGCTGTTCTCCGTGGCCATAGGCACACTTGTGCTAGGGTCTAACCTCACCTACTGGGCCTCTTACCCATGGCCTTGGCCACTGGGCAATTAGCCCGTTTAAGGGGCAAGCCAGGAAAGCACATTTTTCCTCTGGCAATCTCCTTGTACCAAGCTTTTTGAGGGAAATCTCACAAAAGCTATTCCCTCTATGTATCCACACAAACCCCTTCTGAAATGGAGAGGAAGGAAAGGAGCGTGAATGTTAAAAGGAAATCAGTAAAGCTAGGCAAATGTGGAGGAAGCTGGCTCGCAGAGGGTGGATTCATGTCACCTGCCTTTAGACATCTGCCATGTGGATGCTAACATCTGAGCTAGTCACTCTGGGCTACTCACCACATAAGCGACAGGGAAAATAAGCACTTCTATCATCCTGGTTATTCTGCCCTTGTAACCCAGCTGAATTCTGACCTTTTCACACTGAAAACCCCAGTTCTTCCAGCTGGTAGATTTGCCAAAGCCTTCCACTTCAAAATTATGGAGCAAACGATGCCATTAAATGGTCTTGCTTTGAAGTCACTATTACTCCCAGAAATGTGCCTGACAACATTACAACTGCAATGACCATCTGAGTCACAATTGTATTGATACAATCTACAAGCAGTCTTTTGTGCTCACATGAAAAGGGTTCAGCTGAAAAGCCCATCAATGTGTTCAGTCATCTTCAAAAAGCCAGAATCATTTGGTGGGAATAAACAGTTGGAGCTCTTCATTTAGTCATTTGAAAAGGACAGTTTCCCAAGGAACTTTAGCACTATCCTCCCTCGTGTCCCTGCTGGACTCCTCTGAGAGATGATTTCTGGAGCTGGTCAAGCTACTTTGACAGATTTCTCATCAGCAGTGTGACTTTTGGGGAAAGAGATGAATAGCAAAACAAAACAAAACAAAACAAAACAACCCCACCACGACACTTCATGAAAGGTGGAAAACATCATAATGTTTTGGGGTGTTTAAGCAATATTAACAGGTTTTAAACTTGCACAGAAAGTGCTGTACACTGAGCAGGGTCTATGGAAGACGCCTGCAATTAGAGAACTGGTTGGTGATACAAAGCTGTCTTCTCCTTGTTTCCAGCTGCTACATTTAATTAAAAGAAAGCTAAACAATCCATTACATTAAATTACTTTCTGAACATTACTTTTCCACATAGGCAATTGCAATGGTTGCCACAGGGATGTTATCTGACCACAGATTGGGAAGGAGATAACCATTCTCAAAATTATTCTGTTCTTGCCTGGAATATCACCCAGATGACCTGGTCAGGCGTCACTCCCCGCTGTGTGAGGAACGAGAGGAGCCGGTGGGGATTTACCAGGCACATGAGGGGCATTAATGAACTGTAACCCCAACCTCATCTTGTTTGTTCCTGTGATGATGAAGATGCCAAATCACTGTAACATCCTGGCAACCAAAAGGGGAGTCTTCATGCTTACCCCCCCCGCCCCATGTCACCTTCACCGTTGATTCTGCAGTTGTTAAAAATCATACCATGAGACAGTCCCTACTTGCTTCCTGAGAGTTTCTAATCAGTACCAAGCAGTCCATATATCTCATTTCAGATTCTAACCAGAAGAAATAATTCATTGATATTAGAAGCCAAATATGCCGGGGATATCTTCAAATACTGCATGGAAACAGAATTCGTAGAAGAGTTCCTTACCCCTATGGGCATTTTGTTTTCCTTTCAATTCCTGTTCGGAGAAGGGCAAAAAAGATTTGGAGTCTTCCTCACCTCCTCAGCAGAGCATGGACATTGCCATGGGCTTCCAGCTCATCAGGCCACAGAGCAGACTGTCTCATGGGGGTCTGCTGCAGTTCTTCCCGAGGAACAAAGCCAGTGGCCGGGCTCCATCAGGGAAGGGGGAGATGGTGGTTAAAGCCCTCTTCTGTCTGCGGTTCTGCACTGCAAGCAAGTCACCACCTTGCAACTCTTTGCCATTTTTAAACCGTTCAGTTCTTAAAGCAACTCCCAAAGCATGATTGGCTTGTGACTGAACTAACCTGCATTGACTTCAGGAACAGAACTGAACAAAAACAACACACAGGCTCAATTCTGCTTCCTCTGTTACAGCTCTGCCCTTATTTTCTGCACTCCGCACCATTTTCCCTCTGAGAAAATTGTTGCCAAGTGGCTATTTTGAACATGGTTGAGTGCAGATTGTTAAAGGAGAGACAGGCTTCTGCTTCTGTCTTGCAGACTATTTTTTTGCTTTATTCCCCGTCTCAGACAAAAACATTCAGAGGGTAAGTATCTGTTTACTGTTTGTGCATAATGTATTATGGTATGAAATTGTCTTTTCTTCCCTCATTTACAGCATTTGCACCTCATCCCATGACGACCTCACAGCAGCAACATGGACCTTTATGACCACGAAGCTGCATTACTATCATTCTCTCTCTTAGCTGGCCTTCCAGAAATGAAATGCCACTGGCTTTGGTTTGTTCGGTACACAGCGGGAAATGTGTTCACAGGTTGGAACCACTGTGATAGTTTCCCTCTGCCTCACCCCTATTTGAAGCCTTATAAACTGCTGGACTGGATTTTCAGTTATTAACATCCTCTTAACCCAAGCGGCATTAGCTAAAGCCATTCAGCGGTCTCATCCAGACAAATATCTTACTCAAATACCAGACATCTTCTGAATTATCCCATCCACTCTCTGAATTGGAGGGCACAGGGAGTACACGATAGGAATCACAGATTATGTTGATGGTCATGAGAGAGGGGGCGTTATCAGGACAGGAGGAAGGAAGCTCAGGTTGTGCCTGCACTTCAGCATCATCATAGTAAACACCAAGCTTTTGGTTTTACAGGGAAAAGCATCACCAAATAATCACCCACATGAGTAGTATTCAGTTTCCCCTAGCTGAAGTCTTCATACAAAGAAGTTAATCCTGCAGCTTTATGGCAACTAGAAAACCGTATCTAACACTAGGGACTACTTCTTTACAAAAGAACCAGAGGCCCTCCCAAAAGGCAGTAGGTCAACCATGTTAACACTTAACTGATTTTTTTTCTCTCTCTGCCCATCTTTAATGTCCCTCCAGCAATATAAGCTATTCCTCCTCAAAGTTTTCAGCCTCTTGTTAAATTTCAGTGGTCATCATACTTGACTGTATCTGTAGTTCCCTGATAGCACTGGGCAAAGATGGAGTGAAAAGAATGACATTATTTAAACCCTGCAGTGAGGTCCTCAATGTTCTCAGCATCTGACTCTAGCCTGCAGAGGTGTGAATCAAAGTCTGGTTTCCCATGTGGTCATACCAGATGGTTGGCTCAAAACCCATCATTTCTTTACAGCAAAACTCACTAGACACAGACAGTAACCATAAGATATATTGGAAACTTGCATCTTGTATAATTTAGACTGCCAACACCCATGCAAAAGATACTTCACCCTACTACTTATGTCAGCTCTTCAAGGATGATTTCTTTGCTGAATATGTCCTGAAACATTTCAAGGCAATGATAAAAATAAATTCTTACAGTTAGCCTACATCTTCTCATTCTAAAAGATCTTGTTGCTACTTCTGAACTTTGATTGTCAAATTACATTCAAGGATCATTTCACATGCCCTAAAAGACAGTACTGCTTCCAAGGAATGCTTGAAAATAGCTATGCAAAACAACAGAGCACATGCTAATATTTAATTGTCTGTGGCCATTTTGCAATGTGTTCTGGCATTTGTTGGGGGTGGAGGTCTCCAACTGTGTCACATTGTACTTTCTACAAAAGAATTAGGAACGCTGAGTAAGTTTCTGCCCTGGTGAAGGTGTGACGGGAGTGCTGGAGATAACGTTATTCAGGAAAGCAAATAAAAATTGCAGAAGGAGACAGTGTGTTGAAAACAATCACATTTGGAAAATCTGGCACTGTATATTTAGTGACCACAAGAGGTCAGGACATGAGTTTTCCATTGCATCTCTAAAGCACCACCTCTAAGAGCCTGGAGCCAGAATACTATTTTAGGTATGATAGTTCAGTTAGGAAATTTAATCTTTAAACATTCCTCAACAGCATCTGTATACGTTTCTTCAGCAGCAGGGGTTAGCGCAGGAGCAACAGTCCTCCTTTCTCTGCACTTGCTTGCAGCAGTATAATAGTCAGGTTTGTCTTTCTTCATGTTCTAGGTCTTGCTCCTCAGTTTGAAGGTATTCAACAGTATTGTATTTTTTACTGAAAGCCACAATCAACACTTCCACTTCCCAGGCACAATGAGACTCCGTTCATTAAGAATAAACCACACCAGTGACAAAGCTGTCTTGGGTGTGACCCAACATTGCGGAGTTGCCTCCTACAGAAACTGTTAAGCATCACAAGCCTCCCTTTTCTCCCTTCCAAATGCACTTCTCAGGCATGAATAAAGAAAGGTCAGAATATGAGATAGCAAATACATTACATATTTCCACTACAAAGTAAGACATTGCGGTGCAAATGTAGTTCTCCTTCTATGAGGGGTCTACGTTAGGGAGACAGAGGAAAAGGGATCTATATAAAATAGTATATATTTTTTATATATAAGTTTATATAACTATAGGAACTAGATAAAATCCTACACACAACCCCTCTGAGAAACACTTTCCGCAGCACCTCTTTTTATTAACGTACTTTTTCTGGAGAGTGTCCTGCCCAGGCACTAACTGGGCTTGACCCAGTTTGGTGTATAAAAACAGAGGAGATTAGTGCCTGCGATCTTAGGTGATGAATTTTTCATACGCAGGCTTGTTCCACTGGAAGACCCAGCCTTGGTCCCCATCCCTGGCTGCAGCACGTCCCCTTTAGCAGGTCCTGCTTTGTGAAATTGCATTTCTTTGTTTACTCTGCATGGTGCCAAGAAATGCTTTTTTTTAAAAAAAAAAAAAAAAGTGAAAGTTATTAAGCTACTTCTAGTATAATACCTCTAAATGCCGAGTCCGTGAGAGGGAATTTTAACTGGGTTAATCTGACACAAATGAAAAACTATTCAAGGCTTGAGATGACTGTAAAGTTTAGTGTCATGGCTTTTTCAGTAGAAAAAAAGAGTTCTCAGCAAAATTTCATTTGAACACTTGAAGTTACTTATTTCCTTTAAAGTGTTGGGCATGATTTAAAGACACAGTAGCAACTGAACCAACTAACAGTCCTGCTCAGTGCTGGGAGGCACTGGGAAGAAGAGCAGGAGGGATGGAAGGCGTTCTCCTCACTGAAGTGGGGCACTGGGTATCTGTTCCGACTGTGTGAGATGGATCCTGTACGCTTGCTCGTGGCTGAAATGGAAACGTCATTCTCTTAAAAACAAAATTGCAACTGAAAAGACTGCCATAATTTCTGTGACTATTACCTGCGGAGGAAAATGGGAAGGAGAACTTGATTGCGATACAGAGACCTCAGCTGTCTGAGAGCATTCCTTTGCTTGTTTGAAACCATTACATCTGAATTAAAGACATATTGGGGATGCTCCTCATTCAAAAACTCTTTTTCATTTTTTTATTTGCATGTCTGGAGGCAAAAGAAAACAGAATTTGCCAGAGTTAAGCTACGCCAGTGCTCAGAGGGGTGTCCCGGGGCAGTGTTAGCCCAGTGGATAAGCTTTAGTGTCCAGGGAGACAACTGATCAGAAGATTGAAGACCACTTTCAGAACTACGCTGTGATCCGGTGGAGTCTTAGCACCTTTTTCTCCTTGAAGGAGTGGGGGGGGATGTTGTTTTCACTTCTCAGCAGCAGCTGGGATAAATGGGCTGAAGCTTCCCTCTACTTTTTGCTCCAACAGTCATGTATCAGGTTTTCCACAACTGAACTGAAACCCATGATTCATAATCAGTATCGTTTGCGAAATGTTCTTCTAATTGATCAGACGGAGACCAATTTCAGTGTGGGAAACTGAACCCTGAGAAAATTAATTACCCGCCAGGCTAAACCCATTTCCTTTGGCCCAAGTACAGCTTATTGTATGTTACTGAGAGATGACCTAGCTGTCGAGAGAAAGGCAATGCTATAATTCTTTCTAGGACACGCTACATTGGCAGCAGATAAAGTGCTGCTGGCTGAGGGCACGGGCTATGCAGAGTGGGGAGCTAGCATAGGGAAAGGGGGAAAAGGACAGTAAATACACGGCAAAAGGCTCAGAGGGAGCAGAGATAACAGAAAGTAGAAAATATACCAATTTTAAAATCCCAGAGTCTCCCAGGGATTAGTCACTACAGAGTTTGCCTTTGGGGACAAGGGTTTTTAACATTCACCGTGCATATTTGGAACTCGTTTTACACCGATGAGATATGGAAGAATGTCACAGACCCTGGGCAAAAGGCATAGATGGAGAGAGAGAGATTTTTGCTGTGGTGCTCTGGTAATGAGGCTGGTGCACTTAGCAAGTCTCCACAGCCTCGGGGCAGGAAAGCTTAGAATAAATGCTGTAACTGAGCAGAAAGCATCAGGGAGTAAAAGTAGGCTTTCTTTCCTGCTTTAGGCTGAAGACACGCAGAAGATCCAGGGACTCGCGGGTGGCTCCAAATGAATGTGAATGAGCGAAGGCACCAAGGCAGCACGGCCCTTCGAGTTCCGCTCCACGGAAATGGCTGCTCTTACAGCTGACTGCCCTTCCCTCCAGTTCCAAGGGCCCTGACGTTAGGTTACCAAACTCAAAGCCCTCCAAGATAGGACGTGCTACAGATTTTTTAATTAAAGGCAATTGAGTAATGAAAGTAGCAGGAGTATGTTCCCACTATGAATGGGTAAATTAAAGCTCAGGGCAAAGATGAGAGACATGGAGACTGTGAGGAGAGCAGGTTTTAGGTGGAAATTCTAAAGACTGTCGCCTTTAAGCTAATGACATCCTGCCCACACAACTGCCAGCTTCGAGGCTAGCAAAATAACATGGATCTCCTTCTTTTTAGACTGGGGCTTCAGGAGGAAAAGAAACCCAATATCAGTGTCACAGGATACTCAGGCCTGCAATTCCCTGACAGTAAGAGCCAGCTACTCCCCAGCTGCTCCAGGTTAATAGAAATACTTCCTTGGCCAGACCCCAGCACAAAACAAAATAGGATTTGTAACTGGAGTAAAGCTAATCAAAGGAAAAGGACAAAGGTTTATCAGCAGCCAGAACTTTTCAGAAGCAAAGACGTTAGTGATGTCTGGGTCAACAGTGTTCTCTTGCTTCAGAGAGCCCTCAATGCAGATTGCTTGGGGAATGCCTTACCCTGATGAAAAGTTTTAACCCTTTGACTTTTGAAAGGACAGGATTTAGATTCAGGTGTATTTATTGGAAAACCTCAAATTCAAACAAAATAATCTCTCTGTTGCTCATAGCCTTTTATCGGCATCTGTGTGGATGTGCTCAGGAGCTCTGTGTAAATGCAATGTACTTAAGAAACAAAGGTTGAGTAGAATGACCTTGTCAAATGCAGATGTTAGGCTTCTTTAAAGCCCTGGGTTTCAAGGATCACAAAGCTGGGTTAAGGCTCCTAGCCTGCTTTCCTCCTCTATCCATCTTTTTCTTGCTCCAAGAAAGAGGATGACATAACTGAGAATCAGCCTCAGTGTATTTCTCAGAGGAAAATATAATTCTACAGCAATTCCTAATGGTACACTGTGGAATTTTCTTCTTAAGACAGGATATTCCTTTTCACATACACTGCATCAGAGACCTCAGTTCCCAAAAACCTCGCATGCTTCAGGGCTCCATCTCCCTAGCAGGTCATTGGGAGCAGGTGATGAGCTGCTATGGAAGAGGGAGGAAAACCTGCATGTGAGTTGTGAAGAGGTATGGAAATAAACGTGTAACAAAGAAAATTGAAAAAAGTTTCCACCAAATTAACAATATTGAGATAATAGCTATTCTATTTAGGACCTCTTATTTTGGCTGTGACACAGCCAAAGTGCAATATAACTGGAAATCAGAATGGATAAAAGCTGCTCCATGGATGTTTATGGCTACTGTTCATTTCTGATAGATCCTGATAGTCTACTAAGTAAACACCACACTATCTACCTCTTAAACCAGATTTCACAGTCCCTTGAATCTCTTGCAGCAGGAATATTTTTCTCTTTTTAACCCTGTTAGTGCATTTGAGTCCAACTCTTCTTCTTTGGGTAAAACAGGAATAGTGCAGAAGTCAGAGCTCTCTGAACTGAAATGCCAGTTTAGAAGGGGGAAAATCCTGTTTACATTATGGCTGTGAACCCATTCTTTTATAGGCAACTCTGTCTATGCAAGTACAAAAACACCCAAGGGAATGCTGGTGAGTTATGTCAGATTAGTACACTACCACCCATCAGCTGAGGTACTACAGCAGAGTTTGTGTCCACACTTGTCCCTTGGATAAATTGAAAAGCCATATTGCTTTGCTTCAGCTCTCCGTTTCTATGTTTCTCTGCCCCTCACCTTTTCTATTTTTCACTAGGGAAAGAAAAATAAGAAAAAATAAAAAAAATTTTGAAGCTTTCTTCAAAAAGATAAAAGCTATTTTCTAAGTTCTCATTAATTTTAACATCTAGAAAAGATTGATAAAAGATCAACATGCACTTACTGAAAAGAAATTCAGAAGAGCAGTTTGAGGGGAACAGTGACTCTTCTAGAGAATGTTGCTGGTCCAAGTGCAGCTCACCTGGCCATTCATCCAGTGCCCATGGAGGGGGAAAGGAGATGAGATATTATTCCATTATAATCTGGAATTTATAATTCATACAATGCCAATGAAATAATGATAGATGACTAAATTGTTCACAAAGGCCATTCTTCATACTTTAGCCCATCTAAAAAAAAATCTTTTTTTTTTTTTTTTCTTAACTTTCTCTTAATGACTCCCCTCCTTGCCTCCGCTTCCCTTGCAGCCACCTGGCAGAGGTGCTCTAAAGAAACAGAAAATAATTATGTGAGAAGCCTAAATCTCCCTCTCTCTCTCTGTCCGCATGGACATCCCAGAGTGTACGTATGTCTGAGCGTAAGTATGTATGCAACCAGCTCTCTTTCTGCATACCCCTCTACCATCTCACTAGTTTAAGATAACCTATAGTCATGGTCTTGTCATGTGATTTGTCTGCACTTTAGTTTCTTCCTCTCTGTTTAGTGGACAAGATGAGTAGGAGTAAGGAAGGATAATAGTATATTATAAATCAGGTCTTGGTTTGTTTGGCCTATGTGACATGACAGAGGCACGTGAGAAACATGAGGTTCTTGCATATGCATATATATATATATGTCCATATACGTGGACTCTTTTGAGTCCACAGGAACAAACCACTGCACCATGAATCCTTGGGCCAGATGGGAGAGCTTTTCCTGGTAATTCACCTGGCCCTGCATGGGCAACAGTTGGTCTTTATCCTTGCGAAAGGCAAGCAGCAGATAAGCAACTGCTGGAAATAGGAGTTGGTAAAGAAATTGCACCTTGAAGAGCCACAGCTCTGTTGTTAGACTGATTGTGAGTAGTAGAAGTATTAGTCATCCCTTGCTCTGAGCTGTTGTACAGAGGTAATATAAACCTGGCGAAAAACTTGTGAAGATCATAGCACACAGATGGATGGGTAGATGGTTAGATATATCATAAGCAAAAATAACAGTTTAAAATTACATTTCTGTTTGTGACCTCATTTTCCAAAGTCCTGAGTGTTCACCTCAGTGGAACATGCTGTGGGAGCAGTCCTCTGCGGAATTAGTCTAGAGGCAGGTGCCTGCACTTAGAGACCTATTTTTGCAAATCTTGGTTATGTATATTTGGAAAGGTGAGAAAGCACCAGCCAAGGATGTTTTCTAAAGGTCGAACCTTTCTTTTTGCTGGAGCTTTACGCTTCTGCTTGCTTTTATTTCCAGGTACTCCCTAAGGACAGATTGAAACTCCATAGCTCTGAGCACATCCTTTGTCCTGCTTAATCATTGTCAGCAGCCCAAAAGATGAGATAATGGCGACCCATCTTGGGGACTCCAAGATCCTGATTGTTCAGAAAGGTCAAAGAAAAACTAGGTTTCTAATCTTTGCAAAAGAAGAGATTAGCAGGCAGCCTTGCTGAGATGTTGAGGGGAAAAAAAAAAGGAAAAAGAGAAGAAAGGTGATATAAGGCTATTTGGGTTTGACTTCGATACAAGGAGCTAGGAACCGTGAAACAAAGCCATGACACTGAAAAGAAAGAAGGGGAAAAAATCCTCTGCAGAATATACTGAATACACAGGCAGCATGAGCAACAACTGGGAAGAAATATGAAAAGATATGAGCTATGCGGAAAGAATATTCTGGGATAAAACTAGTCAGGGTGCTCTTTATTTCTGCAACATTCAAGGTTGCTAGCCTTCACCTCTGATTCCTATGGGAGACTAGTACTGTAGCTGCTGTGGCTGAAAATAGGAATAGGACAGATGGAAAGAATGGATGGGATTTCTCCCCATTAGTCTATACAACTTATAGCTGATGGACAAAACTCAGCTAGTTGTCTGGGCTTCCTCTGTAGTCCATAGAGGAATCATCACCCGTGAAAGCCAATTCCACCCATCATAAAAGAAGTGACTAATGCAGAAGGAAGAGATGAATCAACTCTAGAGGTGCTCATCTGTCTTCCCTGGTTAGAGAAAAAAACCCCTAGGGGATGAGTTCAGGATAGAGCATTAATCCCACCTCTCCTGAGTGAGAAAAAAATCCCACCATGAGCCTCTGATGAGTCCCTTCTGGCTGGAGCAGATGCTGGTCCTGTCCCATGGTCTCATTTCATGACATCTGTTATGGAAGGACCAGAAAATGCAAAAGCAGAGATCAAATGTGAAAGGCTGCTCATACACACCACACAATCACCTTGTCCAGCTCTGTTTTGTCTCTGTAACACCCAAATGATAAAGGAGTATGTTAAGGATTGTGATTCCTGTTCCAGTTTTGAGGACATTCCGGAAGCAGATGAGAGAAGCACTTTGGGCCAAAGACTTAAAAAATTCAGTCCCAGATTTCAAGCATTTGAGAGTTTAAGTTATTTTATGCTAGAAGTTTGGCTTGGACACATCTTTAGTAGCTGCTAGAATCAGACAGAATCTCCAAAACTTTGGAAGTATTCCTAGTGCAAGAAATTACCAATTTCCATATTTTTGTTGCTCTTGATGTTTTTGACACTCAAGAACAAACTGTCTCCATTTAAATGAGATGAGAAAAGTATCTCCTGCAAATTATGCCATTTCTTTTCTCCATTATGTTTTCCTGCATCTTCTGGCAGCGCTGTTACAAAACCAACAGCAAACGGTCGAGTGGAACAGCAAAGACAATAACTTTAATGGAAAGAAATTGGGAACTGGAAGATGACACAGATTGCATTAGGAAAAAAAAAAGTGAAATAATATTTAATTTCCCTGGTCATAAATAATATGTCCGCCCACATTACAAGCACATCAAAGATGACAGGAAAAATAGTCAGTGACATGAGAAAATATCATTATTTCTTCATTAAATGCTTTATATATTTATAAGGGGAAAAAAATTAAAAGAGCACCCTGACAAGCAAAAATATAACAGCTGAAGGGCCATTGAAGAAATGAATTAGGACTATGTGTGTAGATGCGTAAATCAAAAGGAAGGAAAAAAATCTGCCATAGGCAAAACTTTGACTATTGTTAGAACCAAGTTTCAGAAAAGGAGTGGAACTGCTGCTGGTGGACCCTGGACACCGTTCAACAATCAATATGTGCTGTATGTTCCCATCGGGGCTGCCTTTCTAGGTAAAGAAAGGGGATTTGTCTGCTTAGTATTTTTGTGTAGCGACGGCTGGGCAAAGAGGATTCGTACACAGCAACCACTGTGCCACCGTACCTCGCAGAGTGCATCAAGCCAAAGACAAAACTAGAAGCAGTGGATTTTTGATGTTGGTTTTGCAGGAAGGACTGGAAATTTGGGAAGGTCATGGAGGTCAGAAGTAGGGTTAGGGCTGAGCAAGAGAACCTCAGGGGCACTGCAGGTCCGGCTGAGCTGTTTTATTTGCAAAGGGATTTACGTTCCGTGCATGTTACTGATCATCGTAATAGATTTCAGTTTCTTGCGCACACTATCGCTCACCCTCTGTGGAGCCCAAAAGTAC
This sequence comes from Aramus guarauna, assembly GCA_013400195.1. NCBI lineage: Eukaryota > Metazoa > Chordata > Aves > Gruiformes > Aramidae > Aramus > Aramus guarauna. The sequence continues at coordinate 735,528 of VXBL01002641.1, read as the reverse complement.
AACAGTAGGTCAGTGAGGGCAACAAAGGCTCCATACGAAAGATGACCTTTAGGGGAAAGGGGATATACACTCCTGCACAGTTTTTCTTGTGTTCCTTCACTACCCTCAGGGACCGTACCTCCATAAGAACTCAACACTGGGATGCTGATTGTTTCTGTCTCTCTAATAATCCATCCTCTCCAGCCCTGGTGACCAGCACACATCTATTCAGAGAAACATTATCACCGACATTTCTGCTCCAAGACACACAGCATCACTCATCAACCAGAAGTCAAGGTCACGACACCCCCAAACGCACAGGCTCATCTCTTCTGGCCTCCGTGCTGCTGAGAACCTCCCTCCTCACACTCGTACTAATGGCACCATTACTGCTCCCCTCCAGATTGTTTAACAGATGCTCTTGATAAATACCGAAGCAGCTGAAATTCTGCAGGAAATGAAGCGCAGCTGCCCGACCGCCACGGTTGCTAGTGAAGGATAGGAGACACTTACAAGGTCTTTGGGATGGGTATCGCACGAGCAAAGGTATTTGGCCCCTTCACCAGGGCTGAAGGGTCTAGAGTCGGGGAGTGCAATGGTCCCATGTACTAGGAATTTTATGAAGTATTATCAGTGCCCCGGTTACTGGCAAGGGTGTGTTCTCCTGGAGGAAATATTATGAACTGTGCCAGGTTACAGGGCTCCCAGCTGCATCTGTGCAAGTAATGAATTCACTGGAAGCTAACAAACACAGAATTTACAGTTTGAATAAATATACACAGTGTGTCTGTATATATATTTATATTTATGTGTGTGTTTATATTTGAATTTTACTGTTCTCAAATAGCTATTTAATATATTTGTGAAGACAAAGTATAAACAATCCATTTGGGGGACAACAAGTTTGCTGCAGTCCTTTTTAGCTACACAGCCAGAGAAGTTTTCCAAGTGTCCTCTGCACTGATGTTTAGTAGTCCCAAGCAATAGATAGATTGAAGCATTAAGATTTTTTCCCCCCTTTTGACTTGCAAAAATAAGGCAACCTTACAAAATGCAATGGACCTGTGAAATCTGTATTTCATCAAGAGAAAAGGTTTTGTTTAAAACAATGTCCTTCTCAGAAAGCTTCTGCTGCCCCCAGAAACAGCTTTATTGAGATACAAAGGGACGAGCGACTGCAAAGATGTTCTCTGTATGAAATGAAGGACTGTTCTCTTCCTCTCCTAGTCCCTCTTTCTCCTGTTGTTTTCTTTGTCCCATATTGCTTCTCTTCTAGGCTATACTAATCTAGCCTAGCCTTCACAGATTTTCATCGACTTTATATTTAAACTTCTTCAACATACTTTCACCACGTCTAACATCTCTCGTATGCAATTTGTCTCCCAACACACTTACACTTTTCTTCTTTACCCCATTTCTGATTTCCCTGGACCCATCTGATCTCTCTGACTGTTGGCAAACGTGAGACACCACATTGCGAGAGAGAAGCTGCTGGAGCTATCAGCTCTCCAGTACAGAGAGACGAAGGTGTGCAAGGGGACCAGCACGGCTGGTGGCTGGGGAGAGAATGGAGCTGTCGGGAGGGTGGAGAAGGGTCTTGCAGAGATGGAGAGGCAGCGTGTAACGGAATGGAAATAGGAGAGGTGAGAGAAAATGAGATAGAAAAATAGAGATGTACGACACAGAGGAATTTAGCTGAAATGAAATTGTCATCAAGTCTGCCAGAGGGGGGTTAGAAGGGAAAAAACAAACCTGCCACCGTAATTCCTTTGTCATCACCAGCAGCAGCTCTTCCAGAGCCTCCGTCCCCGCTCCCCTACTACGTACACACATCTCCTCCATTTCTCTCCGCTCCAGACGAGATTCTGCCTTTTGTCCTTTCTGCTTCCTATTTCACTTTCACTATCTGCTCTCTTTCCCTCGTTACTCATATATTCCACTTCCACCCATTTTCTTTTGTGGGTGGCACGATCACAGAGCTAACTAGTGGCAACAAAACAAGGATATTGCAGACATGAGTGGATGTTTTAATATAAATATCCATAATGCGTGTGCGCGCATACATATGGACTATGGGGATGAAAATTCATTGTGTTGGAACAAAATCTAGCCCTGATGTGACCGCAGCCCTGGTTTGTCCCTTCCTGCTGCACTGGGGCTTAGATCTACACCTTCCCTTTTCCTGTGAAGTGCAGGAGACTTTTACTGAATATACTATAGATAGGAATGAGAAAAGAAGAATGAGGAAGGAGTGCTAGAGATAGAGGGAAGAAGGATGGTGAATATTTTGAGAAGGGAAAGGAGGATCTGCTGGGGTGGTAGCTGTAGTCAGAAAAGTGAACTTCGACTTTTACAGGAAATTCCTTTTCTGAATTGGAAGCAGCAGCCTAGGTGCCCAAACCTTCCCACAGAAGAAATTGTGTAAAAAACCCACCAACCTCAAAACCTAAAATTCATATAGAGACATCAAAATGCGATAATGTTAAGCACTCTGTGCTACTACAAGCTATTTAAAATTAATGCCTTAATGTAATATAAAATCCATACAAATTAGATTGGAAAAAAACGTGGAAACCAAGTGTTCTTCTGTTCTCAAAACAAAACATTTTGTCACTACCAAAATGAAATGGGAAGTCAAAACAATTCATTTTAACTATTCTCCATCAAACATTTCATTGCAATTGACTTGTTCCTGTGCAACCTTGTAAAAAAACCCTTTAGCTTCTAACACCAAACTGCTCAGGCTAATAACAGTTAAACAATGGGGGGCAGGGGGGGGGAAGAGTTTTAAGAAACCCCTTGGCTATCCAAACATGAATAAAAGGGAATAGACACTGTAGTTGCCTTGGTCTGGACTGGGTCCTCAATAATTGCTTCTGTATTGGAGACTCTTTGAAGCCCACAGATCAGTGTGTCCTAACCCATGTCGGGAATATCTTTAAATAACATTCCAGCCTGTAAATGACTCCTGCTAATCCTCTTCAGCTCAGCCCTGTTCCTCCTGCTTCTGTGAAATCCTGCAGAAGGATTACCGAATGCCAACAAAACGCGGTCCTCGGACAGCATCAAATGCTACCTCACGCTGCTAAGTTACGTGCGAACAGACGAGCACCTTCCCTTTCAGTTGGGATGTCTTTGTGCAGGGACGGGGCGAGCAATCCTCCTCCCTGCCAGGAGGACGTGGTGTGAATTGGCTGCTGTGTCACTTCATGGTAATTAACAGCCAGGTTCACCGACTATAAAGTGCAGTTGACTTCCAATGAGTTCACAGATCCACATGTCCGCCTCCTGACTAAATTAAATTAGCAAAGCCACTGGGAAACTTATCCTAAAATACTTCATCTTAAAACGCACAAAAATACACTAAAGGCCACAGTCATGTGCCAGAGTAAGTCTTCTGGGTGTAAGGACTATGCTCCTCTGGGAATCAGGCCATTAAGTATGGATTTAAGTGCTTTGCTTTAGGCACTCAGATTTAATTTTGTGGTACGATTTACCGTGGCACTCCTTGCGCGTTTACGCTGCTGCCCAGGAGAAGGCGATGTGTCTGAGCCCCGGGTGGCTGCACTCACAGCTCTGCCAGCCCCCGTGCAAAAGCTCTGCTCTCCTTTTTTTTCTTTTTTGCAGTCACCAGAGCTCTGGATAAAAAGGCATCCTCTGATACAAACAGTGCCTTTGGCTGCTGTCTGCACCCCAGAAACTCCCAGCCCCGTGGCATTGCAGAAAGGCAAGGCGGCATGGCGAGGGGTGGGCGGCCAGTGCCACCACCAGCATCCCCACTGCTTCTGAGCTATAATAAAGATTTTATGCACTGCATTTAACCTGTTTCACTTCATCTGCTGCATTGAACAGCTCACATTTTAATTCAGCGCAGGCAGGAGTGGGCAAACCCTGCAGATCTCAGCAGACAGCCATGGGAGGGACAACTGAGCGGGGAGATGTGCTCTCCTCCCAAGTTTACTTGGCAGTCCTAAGGGGCAGGGTGCTGCCTTGCAGACGACCCCGGCCATTGGTTTGTCCCTGCGATAATCTTTTTTTCCCTCACGAGGAGCTGCAAGCAGCAGCTGGGCAGGGCAGGAGCTGTGTGCTCAGCACTGCTGATCCTGCACCACTGGAAAAATTCCTCCCTGCTGCCCGTGCCGGCGTCTCTTCATTGCTGCTGTTGAACTGGCTGCCTTTGCTCCCCACATCCACCTTGCTCTGGGTGGCAATTCTCCATACAGGGGCTTTGCTTCCCTCCGCCTCAAGGAATCACAACACAGGTTTGTGATAGGTTTCTGGTTGCAGTTAGTGAGGTTAGTCCGGCCTGTTTGTCTGAGTGTAGTGAGCCAAAATGCCCTGGACACAGCACTAAACCCTCAGACGCCATCGTCTTTAGCATTCACACCTGCAACTTGCTTTTGGAGAAGCTCATTTCCTTCCCAAAACCTGGACTAGTACAGAACTTAAGAAAATCTCCCGATGTTTTCTTTGGGTCAATTTGCAAGTACGAAGACATCTACTGATCCCAAGGCTGCTTGATACTGCAAGAATCATGAAAATCAATAAGGATCTTACTGCAAGATACATCCTGTAAATTTTCTGGTCTTCGAGATGGAAAGAAAAGGGGACCCTCTTGACAGAACAAGCCTGTCGGGCACTGAGTTTCTTGAAAAAAAACCCAACATCTTTCTATGCATCTAATTTTTCCCTGATCAAGTGGATTCATTAAGAACAGGGCTGGGATTAAAAAAAACAACCAAAAAAAACCAAACCCCACACCTTTCCATCATTTTAAAAAATTCATGGGAGAATGAGGGAGGTCAAATTTGCACCGAGGTTTGCTCTCGCACACACTTGCTTTTGTCTCCAGAGGTAATTTCACAAGCTCTTGGCTGGAAAGCCTCAGCTGGCCGAGCCACGTTCACCTCACAGCCCAGAGAGGCAGGGGACGATGAAGAGGCAGATATTAACTTGAACTTCCACCTCTAGAGAAGCTGCGGCCTCAGAGCCTGGATGTAACAAGGAGCTGTGTTCTAAGTAGTGCTGTGTAGCCTTTACGGGACAGAAATTTGGTTATGGAGACAAATCCTTCACTGCTGTAAATCAAAAGCTGTCTTCGGAAGTTAACAGGTTGCACGCATGGGTCGTGTAAAGCAGCCTGCCTGCACTCATGGCCACCAACTGTGTCCTCAGTGCTAATCACCGATTGATTCTGGACAGAGCAATGCCTATTTACAGTATAGCCAACTGGGCTCTCGCTCTCCATAATTTATTGCATTTGCATTTCTTCCTTTTCTCCTGCTTCTCTCTACATTAATCGTTCTATTTGCACCGTCTTCCAGACACACACTCTCTCTCTCTGTCCTGGTTTTCCACCCTTTTCCTCCACAATACTTTGTTCTCTACTTGCCTATCTCCTCTTCCTTGTAATGACTTCTCTCTCACACATACCTCCCAGTTTGCTTATTGTTTCTCCTGTATTTTTCCTCCTCTCTATCTTCCTCAGGTTCTTATTCCCCATCTTTCAATTCCCCTCCTCCCCCTTCCTCTATAGGCTCTTTCCTCCCCATGCTATGGAGGGGTGGCAGATATACCACTGTCGATAGCTGTGATTTCTGCTAACTCCTTGGCCAGGGTCAAGGAGTTTTTTTTCATTATCTTTTTATTGCAAACAGCCTCTGCATACAAGAAGCTCCATTAGTAAATATCGATGCACAGCAGGCTGGGTGCACATAGATTACGACGACACATCAAACAGCAGAAGTGACAAATAGGCAGCTGCATGCAGGCAGTAAGAAGAGCCATGTTAACGTAAGCAAGAAAACAGAGCAAATGCAACAGGGGAAATAATTAAAAACAAATACATCGGCAGCTTCCCACCACTGGAAGGCAGACGGGAGATGGGGGCTTCCAACTTAGGAGTGGAATCTCCCACCGAGAGACTGCTGAAATTCTGAGTACGCCTTAGCAATTTCTGCAGCTGCTTCTCACGCTTCGCAGAGCCTTGCAAAAAAGGGCTCAGCAAACTGGTTTCCAGGCAGAATTTGCTCCTGCACACAACACTATTACAGAAATTTTGGTGCTCTCAGCTAGGGGATTGAGCGGGGCTGTGTTCACACTGGAATCTAATGGCTTTGACCAATGTCTTTGGTGGGTTTTATGTCCAGGGCATAATCTTCCTCCCAGCATGATCATATACGTGTTTTGGTTGAAAATACTATTAGATGCACACTAATGTGAAGGGAGCCAAAGAGGAAAGAGAGAAAAGAAGAATATATGCCAAAGAAAATAGGAAGATTTTAGGAGAAAAGAGAGAGACTGAGAAAAGCACTGCAGGCAACAGATGGAGAACAAAGGAGAAAACTGGAGAAGTGGGGAGACACAATGATATGCTAAGGAGAGAGAGGCAGAAATCCACAAATGCACGCATCCAAGGTAAAAAAGCAAGGCCTGGTTTTCTCATTGGTGTATGCTGGTAGAGCTCCATCAAACCCTACTGATTTATGTCACCTGGGAGTCCAGTCCATTGACTTGCATGGAGCGTTATGGATTGACACCACCTCAGCATCTGGCTCAGGCACTGCGGGCTGTGGTCCAAACAAGGATACATGATACACAGCATGATTCCTTTCTAGGGCACAATCTCTTTATTGCTCCCAATTCCCCAGACTATTAGCTAAATACAACTGGCAGGAACTTGCGTTATTGTCAGCAGATTTCCCATTCCCATCACCTCTCCAGATCATGCCCTGTGTCAAGCACCATAGCCAATACTTCAACGTCTGTACTGAAGGATCAGATGTACTCACCACTACTTATTCTCTTTTAGACCAATCTGAACTTACATTCTAGCCTGTTCTGCACATCCCACTTCTTCTATTAACTCTCCCTTATACCTTTTAGTTATGGCTGAGTCTCTAAAAACTCACGTCACAAGTAGTCCTATTGTTTCCCACAGAGAGATTATTTTTTTTCCTGAGAAACAGGTGAATAAAACTGTAGTAGAACCATTTATGAAGACAAAATTAAGAGCATCAAACCCTCCTTGATTTGTTTAGGCCTTAGTCTCAGTCTTCATTTGATCCATGCACTTAATACATGTCTTGCTTTCAGCACTATCAGGCAAGTGTTTGGCCCTGTGTATTAATCTCAGGAAGTATCATGGAACTGAGTAGAAACTGAAAGGAGATGGAGCAGGGCATGCAAGACAAGTATTAAGTACAGAAAGGAAAGCCTGCTGTCTAAGGTATCTTTCTGGCACCATACTTGTTTCTGAGGCCTCACGAATAGCATCCCTCTTCCCTGCGTGTAGTTCCCTAAGTTCTGAGCTCTGCATGACTCATTGCCCCGAGCAGCAATGAATTGTCTGCCAGGTTACTACTGCTGGGGTATTAACAGAATATTGAGAAACTCATTTCTGATCTCCCTTAAAACCACTTGGTAAATGGATCTGGCTCAGAGAAAGGATGAAAATAATGTGTGCAATAAAAAGGCCCCCAAAAAAGGAGAGGAAAGAAAAGAGAAATGAAAGAAAAAGATAGGATTTCCAGAGAGTCCTGACTGATCTCCACTTCATTATTGAAAGATTGGACTATTAAAGGGACACAGTAGGCCTGAAGGAATTGTGCGATCATTTGTGCAAATGGTAATTTCAGTGTTCAGTCTATCATATCCATAAACATAATGTGGCTGGGACTGACATGAGTTATAGCAAATCCCTTTCCCAGGAGGCTCCGTGCCACTTTGATGCAATGCTTAGAACGCAGAGAGCTGGAAAGTAAGAGATGCTTCCTCCCTCCTGTGCTCGCTCTCTCAGCTGAGCTGATGGGTGAAGCCACTCTGATTACAGCAGATTTGTGGAATTAAATGGAGGAGCCATAGCACTGACAAAGAAACTGTTCCAACTCCAGAAAAGCTCATGTCTGTCTTGTACTTACTCGCTCACACAACCGAACATGCAAAATCTGCTCAGTAAATAAAGATGTGTTAGTCTGGCTCAACGCACTAGTTTGCTGAAGTGCTAATCCCGAGGGAAACGCATGCCAAATACTTCCCCTGCTTTACAGATGTGCTGCTTGGCTACGTGTGTCCTCACACACTTGTAGGTGAGAGTATACACGTCCTAACATTGAGACATCACTCTTCTGCTCTTTCTGAACTCAGAAGCAAGCAGCGCAAACTGGCATTTTCAACGGTGCCTAGTAAAGCTGAACACCCTAATCCCACTGACCTTAATCTATTTGTAAGAATCAAGCATCCTTCCTGCTCTGTTCTCGCAATTCTGGACACAATCCAGAGTGCTGATGAGTTGCTGCGTAAACTTGTGATATATAAATTCAAGTTTCTGGGATTCCTGTGGACAGAACTACATCCTCTGTTAGGGTCAAGTGATGCATCTTCCCTGCGTTATCTCCATCTGCTGTTGCTGTGCATGTGGCTCAGAGGGCTAACACTTTGGGGTCTTGGCCCTACAGCCATCTGGGCAAGGACCTGACCACAGAGTACCACAGACCTGGCTTGTTTGCCAACATTTCCCCAGCTCAGGACTAAGACACAGCAAAGACCAAGTCTTCACTGGACACAGACAGCATCAGAACAACTCTTACCCATGGGCCTCCAAATGCAGAAGTGTTTTGTGGAGCTGAATGAAATTACTGGTGGGATTGGCATTTTCAGAGTCCAAATACTACACTGACGCACACCCAAAGTAACAAGATTAACAACTCTAAAGAAAGTCAAAATAGAGTGCTGTGACATCCAGATACCAGAACCAATAGCTCTCAAATCGTTGAGACCCCCATCAGCAGCATTGTGAATTCACCTTAATGCACTAAAACACTAGTTACTAAAACCCAGTCCTAGATGGGAATAGCCTTGAACTCAGAAAACAATCTGGTACTGTTTCTGACCCATACAAATGAAGCTTTCACACAATTGCTGCATTGAGATAAACAAACACACGCTCTCCCAGCTTTCTAAAGGCAAAGGGCAGAAATTTGTGCTTTATATTCATTGGTTCTGGAAAAAAAACAGAAAAAATTTAAATGTCACACACTCCATCTTTATTCCTATAGAATCCAATTTCTTGGATTCTTATTTGTACAGAATTTTTGAGTAACTTCTTTTCAAAGAAGAGGGGCAACATCACATCAAATCCCGAGGCACGTGCTGCGTTTGGGGCAGTGGTTTACCTGACGAGGAACAGCCTCACTGGACTGCACAAAAAAAGTGAAGGGACACGGGCTTTGCTGGGGAGTTTCTTTGAATAGCAGACCCAGATAACGTTCTCTGCTCACTGAGTCACCACAGACCTACACTTGACTATCTCACATCCCAGGTTCACGTTTCACCTTAGTCTCATATTACCATCATGAAGAGCACTGAAGATACCATCCATTTCTCTGCAAAGTTGTGAACTTCACTGTACTTAGTTAGTCAGGCAGCATTTTTTCTATTAGTTCACTTTCAAAACTTGTCTCTGCTTGTTTGTTTTGTTTCTTTTTTGCTTTTGTTTTGCATCTTATCTTTCACAAGAAAAAACAGCCAATTAAAGGAAACATTTCCTTTGTTCCAGGGAATTTGACTGCAGTAGCTAAGGGAGAGATCTGTGAACAGGAAAACGTGTTTCTCATGTCCCAGGTTCCCACAGCATCACCGGGTTTGGAGACCTCGTGCCTCTGCATCTTCCTCGCTATCTCTTTGGAAGGTTTATGATTCACAAAGAAATCTTTACGTCCTGCAACCTGGCTTAAAATACAAACCCATTAAAAAGTAACAAATGGGTTTCATACCTCAAACCTTCCTGCATGTGGTGTTTCTAATGAGGGTCTGGACTTTCTGGAGCAACCAGAACAAAAGACTTACGATTCCTGCCTCAGCCTGTGGAGGACATTTAGCGATAGGCAGAGGTAGAGTCATGTCTTTGCCAAGACATCGACCCCATGGCCGAGCTGATCTGAGGATGACTACAATTTGTTGTTTGCTGTAAACAACAGCAGGTGGCTTCACCAGACAGCAGCTACTGCAGATAAGAAGTTACAATGGGATTTGGATAGATAACTGGTGTAGGGAAAACTTGGAGGATAAACATTTACTTCTGCAGGGCCTCCTGATAGCCCCAGACAAAGCAAATCTGGGAGCAGATACAAATGAGGGACTCAGCACAGAGTCTGATCCAAATAAAAGGACTTTCCTGGGGCAAAATTTCACGCAGTCTATGACAAGGACTGCCAGAAATCCCTATCAGCCATGAAACTAGAAAAACAGATTGGGTAGAGTGTGCTGGAGAAAGCTACAGATCATTAGTCTGCTTTGCCTGATTGCATGTGGTTTCTCCCTTGGCTCAGCAAAGCCAGCTCAATTCCTTTCCCTGTTAGACATTGGACCAAATTACAGAGTTTACATCCAAACTTTACAAAGCATTAATATTTAGATGGCGGGTTATGTTTCCATCTATAATGCCTTTAATTTTATGGGAAAATAACATACATTCTAGTTTAAATGTCCTGCTTTTCAACTGCTTGGCTGGTTTCTCATCTGATTTCCTGCTGGTTCTATTCCACCAGTGTAATTTCCTCACTTGATGGAGTAGCACCTGATCTTCGTCAGATTCGGGGAGACCAGAATCAGGCCCCTTCTCGGCTGGGCAGTGTGCTGGGGTTCAGGGTCAGGGCACACAGGACCCAAGTCTCATGGCTCCTGGAACCCAGCGTCTGCTCCAAGAATAAGACTGAGACAGTTCCTATCTTTAAAGACAAAAAAAAATCTACCTTGAACTGACTCCCCTGCACACAGGAAACCAGGCAGGGTTGGTTTGGGGGGATTTTTTTGGTGTGTGTTTTTGTTTTTAAACATTCAATGGATGAAAACAAAGCTGTTCTGGGAGATGAATTTCAGTTCCCAGAGACAAACTCTGCCTCCTTTGCGTAACCCCATGAAAACAAGGGTTGGGAACAGGAAACGTTGCTATAAACTACAGTGTCATTAATGGGTGACTCTGTAATAATCAGGTGTATTTATAATACAGGAACAACTTTCCCAGCACGACTACTTTCCATCACCTCCCACTGCATTATTGTTCCCTGCCAAATCTGTCAGCTCACACTTGCATTGTTAATTAAGTGAACCACTCAAGGCAGGTGAACAGCGAGGAAACAACCAGCAATTTTCCCCTTGATCATTTCTCTCTTTAGGTCTCAGCACTTGGCCGCCTTCTTTCCGCAAGCCCTGCTTTCTCCCCAGCATAGAGGCGAGCCTGCGGGGAGAAAGAGGCAGCAAATTGGGGAGAGAAAGAGAAAGCAAGAGCAAAAGGACAAAATTTGCCAACAGCCTCACAGCTTTCAGCATCTCAGGCTTTTTTACTGACTTCAGAGCAAGGGCGGGGGAGGAGGGGGGAATGGAGATGCTGTAAGTAAAAGGATCCACAGGAAAAAAAAAAAACAAAAACAAACAAAAAAAACCAACACTGCTTTTCCCCTTCCCTCCTTCCTTGCATCTTCACCCCCCTTCTTCCTTCCTCTGCTTGCCTGGGAAATTGCTGTATGACCAAAATCCACAGGCAGCTTCAGCTCCTTCCCCTCTCTCTTGACCTTTTCACAGTTCTAAGGGTTATTTAATGAGCTTAGAAAAATAATGCATCAGTTAATGCCAGAATCCCTGGAAGGGCAGCATTATCAAGTTTCCCTCTCCTCCTCCTCACCCTCGCTGGAGGCCTCATCACCTTCAAACCTCCACTTCCAGCTTTCTTTCTTGCGTACTTTAAAATGTCTTCAAATTAGTACCACTTTATAAAATGGAGAAAGAGATCAGTGAGAGGCCTGGAACGGGGCATTTAAATGTTGCACTTTGAAAAACATCATCACAGAGGTTTGATCTTCTTAAGCTAGTGAGAATGAAAAGTAATTTCTTTAAAATCAGGATATAACAACTGGTGTACATCAGGAGACATACTAATGTAGTCACACTGTTATATCTCATAAAAGAGGCCACTATACACTGTAAAGTAGAGAGGCGATAGGATCACCTATTGCCAAAAGATTGGTACAGCTTCATCCATGCTATAAACAGCTCAGCAATTCATGCAAAATTAAGAAAATTTGTTGTAACAAATCTAGATTCAATTTAAAGGGACTGGAAGGCAATAATTCTGCCCCTTCTCCTACAGAGACAAAACCTACTGCCCACAGACACTATGAACAACTCGTCTTTCTTCCCAAAATTAAACTTCCCATGATTTCCAGTGCCAGCTGAGACCATGTTATAATTCAATGCAGAATCCAGACGCTGCACACAGTTAGGAAGATGTAACAAAGTACCCTTGGCAGCCTAACCCTCCTTTTGAAATATTCTTGGCCCTTAAATGCAAGAAAAAACTGGCTGTAAAGGTATCCAAAATGTTATCAGTATGGAGGAACTTGGAAGCATCAGACCAATCTAAAACAGAGTTGAGTCTTCAAATCTATGCATTTGCTCTTGCAGGTAACCGCTCCATATGATATCCCTAAAATAATCATTCTCCATCTAAAAATTAATTGGGCCTTTCCATTTGTAGGTTCACCCATTGCACTATAGGGATGGAGGAGGCAGCAGTAGATACTGGTCACCTTAAGCCTCAGGGCAGGGTAAGGAGATCTCCAAGGTGATTCAACGCACCTAAGATCAAGTCATACTCTGGAGTAGGCTCTTTGCATCAATTATAGGGGAGTCTAGTATGACTAAATCGCTAGGGTAAGTAACTTCATTTAGCATCTATAGTTAGGGGGGATGAATCTTAGGTTTTCTCTCCCCTTTAAAGGCTTTGCAGAAGAGCTCTCTCTTCTGACTTTGAGAAGCTTGCTTGTATTATTCAGCTTGAATTTAATCACGGCTAGCTGACATACATTTCTTCTTGTGTTAACGTTACCCTTGAGTTTAACAAATCATCTCCTTCTCTGGCATTTTGAATCCTTCTGTTCATCTTCTCCACATACCCCTCAACATTGTGTTTAGAAACAGCAATTGTTTACTTGTCTTAAAAATTCAAGTCTGACTCTCCATCCACTTGATTATCCCATCAGTCCTTCTCTGAACCTGCTCCGATCTGAATTAGTCTACATTAGACACGCATCTCTAGAACTGTACATAGCATTACAGATGAATGTGTACCAGGCTCCTATACAAAAATATTTCCATTTCTCTTGCTTTATTAGACACACCTTGCCTGAGGCATCTTAGAATTTGCCTTTTCCACAGTTCCATCACATACCGATACCTCAGCGGACACTTCTAAGCTTGTCTAACATAGCCAGGTATTCCTCAGGCTCATAAACATTCTTTTTCCTACACAGATTTGTCAGTTCACTTGTCCAATGCTCACCACCACTGTGGCACAAGCAAATTCCACTCAATTTATATCAGCTTTTTCTAACATCATTCATCACTGTTATTTTATGCTAATTGCCATTATTAATGAATATGTGAAGTTGGATCAGACAGGACTGACCCTGGAAGGTTTTTACTACTCACCACCCCCAGTGCAACACTTCCCTTCTTGGAGAAGTTATCTCTTTTTGTAACACTCTTCTGATCAGATTTAACTTTATTTTACCTACCTCTGCCTTAGTGAGTCTTTCTCATGATGCATGTATCAAAAGTTTCTAGCTTATTTAGACACAGATCTAAATTACATCAAATAGATAGAAATTATTTAACTTCTCAAAGCAATATACAACTTTATTTTTTTCATGTTGTAATCCATCTTACACTATTTTAATTATTCTGCCATTCCAAATTTTTCTTGCATACTACAGAGGTCACACTAATAGACATACAAAAGCCTTGATCAATTTTTTGTAAAATACATGTGCTTACTATTCTTCTATCATACAATATCAACCTGCTACTGAACCAACGTTCTGTAAAACAGCTTTTTCAGATATCAGAAATTAAAGCAATTTGTTCATTATCATCATATCAAGCAGTTTTAATTTTACTTCTGCCTCAGCTATAGTCATTTAAATATCCATACACTCCTTCCCATTCATGTCCTGCCCTTATGCCATGGTCATTATCAACATCCTTACTAAAATTGAAAGAAAATTACTCATTTTGTTTTGAGGATGAACACAGATTACTTTTAAACTTGGTTCCATTCTTCCTGCATGGTGCCAGGGTTTCCTCTCTCATTATATTCTCCTTATTTCTATGAGTAAGGAATTTCTAGTGTTTGTTTTAATTTCCTCTGCAAAGAACTTCCTTTCTGAGGAAATTAAAACCTTGACATTTTGCAATTCTCACTTTATCCTCATAGCTCATAGGAGATGTTGTTCTCATTGCTGATCAGACCCTTTCTCTATAGGTCTACTCATAACCCAAGTGGGTATCTGGAAACCTTTAATTTTTCTATTGTCACAGGACATTTACCCTTTTCACTTGCTGAATCCACCTAGTTGTCTGATGGTTTTAATCTAGAGAGTTACACAATAGATACTCTTTTATCCTAGAATCTCCAACCATTTCCCTTGTGTTAATGTAGCCAGTTACATTAAAAAAAAAATTATTAATAGAGTTATTTCTAGACTTAGGAGAATGATCTTATTCCTCAGAACTTCCAAGGGAGGAAAAAAAAAAAAGTTACTCACTGAAATTAGAAGTCCCCGTGCTGCCCAGGGTATTGAATAGGGCTGGAGTGATCTCCCCAGCACACCCAAAGGATGGGCTCTGCAACACAGGTCGAGTTTACCTGAAAAACATGTTGTGGAATACTGAGGTCAGATTCACTCCTATAAAGGGACGCCAGCTGAAATACTTTTTCCCATCAATTACATAAGTTTACCTAAAATACATCTGCAGCACGGAGAGCAAAGAATGGCTTTTCCCCCCGGTGCTCTGCACGGAGATGACCGGCACCGCAGCAGCCACCGCCGCTCCGCCA